>JAHRHJ020001522.1:0-22027 GCA_019776745.2 Taxus chinensis | reverse complement strand
CATGTTGATCACTTTAAAGTCCTTCTCACACGCAGGTACAGTAAGCTGTGGGTAGCACTCGAAAATGGGATCCTTGGAAAGAATACCACATCTATCCAGCTAAAAGACACCCTGTGAAGCTGCAGCATATACCAAGTATGAAGTCATCTTGAAGCTGAAAGTACGCTTTACGTTCCGCAGTTGCTCACCGATGTTGCTGCTAATAATTTCTGACCAATTGATTATAGAATCAACCTTGTTGATTTCAATGGTCCTGATGAAAGCATACATCCATGTCCGGAAAGTGTAGGCATTCGCTTCACCATTCAACCTGCATAGCAATTTGACAATATCATCCGCCTCCTGCACCAAATTGGATCGTGGAAGAGTTCTCGGGAACTTGGAAGGGGATCTAGGCTTCTTCATGAACCGGCTATTCATGATGCTCACACAATCAGCTCTATGCTTTTCCCACCTACTGTCAGCATCCTGAATGCTAATAGAAGTCACCACCTTTCGCACTGGAATCTTCAAACAATAATCGAAGAATTCTGCATCCAAACGAATTATTGTCTTTCCCGCAACATCACGCACTGATCTGGATGAAGGATGATAAGATCTAGCACACTCCATCACAAACTCTGGCAATTGGGCTGTACATGGGAAAGCTGCAGCTCGAATAATTCCACTACTTTTGACCGCACGCATGAGTGAAGTCTTTCCAGCTCTGGATCTATCAATCAAATCAGAAAGAGGTTCTGGGCCTAGATCTGTGTCTCCTATGTCTGCAAGTTAGGAAGCAATGCATGAATCCATCGTGCTCTCTTTTTCATCTCCTTTCACCATGGCTTTATCAATCTTTGTCTGAATAATTCTTTTTCTTCTAATTTGGCCGGATTTCTTCAATACTGGTGCAGATCTGGACAATTCTTCAGATTCGGAGGATATTTGAAATGTATTGGACATTGATAAAAACTCCTTTTCTTTTGTAAAGCACCTGTAATGAATTCCTGCAATTTATTCAGACAAAAATGGCCACCGGAGCATGAATAGTGAATTTAAATTATAAAAATCTGCACTTTTCAAGCCTGCTGCCCCAAAAATTGGTGTTTAATTTGCACATAAAGAGAGCATGAATCCTTTCAATCAACACCTGAGCTCCTGTAACACCTGTGAAAACAATTATGCAGACGAAGATCAACCTTTTCAAAGCATGCGCCAAATCTGGAAGCTTTTAGCCTTTGTTAGCACTTTGTCTGAGCAAAATCCTTCCTCTAATGGGGGCGCACTTTTCCACTTGGCTGCAATTCTTTACCTGTGAATTGAATAATTCATCCATATGGCTGCCCATGCTTATATAACCTTCACAATTCTATAATTAATAATTGCCCTAACAATTAAAGGCAATTAATTAATTAAAAATCATGCTTTTCTCTTTTAAAAATAGCATGTTTAAGGACAGCCATCCAATAAATTAAATTAATCCAATTTAATCCTTCACACAGCACTTAACTTAAGCCTCACAGTGTGCTTTGACCATAGCCACTGAAAATAGAAATTAATTTAATGATTTAATGCCTTTAAAAACATTAAATAACTCCCAAATGGGGCGCACTTTTTGAGAGGAAGGGGCAGCCACTAAATAAATTAAATTTAATTAATTTAATTCCTTTCTTTTATTCCTCCTTTGACTTTTTGACTTCCTCCAAGCTTGGGCGCACTTTTTGAGAAGAAAGATTAATTAAAAATAATCAATTTAATCTGCCATAATCCATCACCAAAGGGCGCGCACTTTTTTGCACATGTAATTCTATTTTTAAGAATTTTTCCATAATGGGATTCTTTACCCTGCAAGGCAGGCACCAAAATCCCATGATCCACTTAAGTGATTTGACTTTGACAATGGGATTATTTACCCTGCAAGGCAGGCACTAAAATCCCATGATTTCACTTAAGTCACTTTCCTTTTATTTTATCATGGGAATTTTCACCCTGCAAGGCAGGCAATAAATTCCCACCTGCCTGCAGCCTCTATTTTTCCCACTGCAGCTTAAGTGACTTTTATAACACGGGAAAAAGTACCCTGCCAGGCAGGTATACAATTCCCATCGCAGCTTAAATCCTTTGTTTTCCAAAAATGCGCCCATCCCCGCAGGGGCTTTTCTGTGCACGACTTCGCTTTTTCCCAGTGATCCAGACCTCCGATGGCGACTTCCTCCGGGCAAAATGTGCGTATATGTTTTCCAGCTGCTCCAGGCCAAAAATCGGGCTTACCCGGCAAAGGAATTGTTCCAGAGAAATTTCACAGAAAACAGAAACGGGACACCACAAAAACACGAAAAATTGCCAAAAGTTACAAATAAAGCCCAAAACTTAAAATAAGTTAAAACCCTTCTGGTATATAGGAATAATAACATATTCGCTCATAACAGAGTTAAAACGGAGCGCAAATAGCCTCATACGGGGCTCAAAATAATTAAATACAAATTTCCCGCAGACAAATCCCGACGACAGAATAAAACAATTTTGGGCATCTGGGTATTTGGCGAAAAGGGCTAATATGGCTCTTTGGGATTATCTTGACGCAATACAGGAACTTTCAGGCAATAAAAACACAAAACGACCCATTATTTTAAAAGTACGAAATTTTTTCAGATTGGGTAGTCACAGATTTCAGGGTGAAATCTGAGTGACACCACAACTGAAACAAGAATTCAGTTATTGTTGGGAGGAAATTCCATAAGGTTTTTATTTTCTTCAATGGGACTTAAATAGATGGAGGAAGAAGAAATGTTGGGATAAGGGACTAAGAAGATTCAAAATGAGAGCCATTGGATGAAGATATAGAGTTGTAGTTCTCCAAAGAAGGAAGCTTCAAACCAAGGGTGCATTCAAAGAAATCCCTTGAATTTTTAAACCCTAGCTACAAGTGCCATTTATCAACATTGGATGTTTTGCTCAACATTACATGCTCCAAAGAACTATCAAGGAAATTCAAGTGGATGGTGTTCCTCTTAAGATTTAAATGTAGCTATTTTGGAGTATAAAGGTAATTATAGATTATGTTTAGATCCAAGTTGAAAATCCTTCCTTTTCCTTCAAATAATATTATTGGAGATCTTTTGTTTCATCTATGGATATGAGCACAAGAACTCAGGTTTGGAAGCAAGATATCACACTTCAATCTCTCTTTCAACATGACATCAAGCTGACTTTCAAATATTTCTTTACATGAAACTTACTTGGAATAAGAATTGCCTTGTGGAAACATGCATAAATGAAAAAAAAAGAAAATAAAGATTCATCATACTCAATAGGAAAAAACAATCAGCAAACAATAAATGAAAGGGGAAAAATCATTGATTTAAGAAAAATTGCCTGATTTAAGGATACTAAGGTTGCAACAAATAGAAACCCACAACTTCATAGAGGCAACAATCATTTTGGAATATAAGGGCACATGATATCATTAAATTATTATGAATTTCTCTTAGAGGTACAAATCACTTAAAGCTTTACCATGGAATTGGAGGCAAAAGCCATGAATTATATAACAAATGTGGAAACAATACATGGCTTGCAAAATATTCATGGGCAGTAGGTGGCCCATAAAAATAAGGCTATGATGGAATCAAAGGAAATGGAGCAATCAGGATGCAGTTCATGGGTTGGAGCTAATAAATAAAGTTGGGAATGTTCACATAGGGTGCCTAATGACAATGCTTCCTAACAATGAGTCAAATTGAAGAACATTGTTTCTTCTCATGTTTCAGGAAGATAGCAATGTGGATTGAAAACTTGGAGGGAAAAAGAATACCTAAATATGAAAGAGTTATAATGTATATGAGTGATGCAAAAGAGCCTTAACAATGCCAACATGTGGCAATTGGAAGACATCAAATGTTAAGTTAATGTTTATAATAATGGGGTCACTAGCTCACTCATTGTTATTGTTGGCTAGATTTTCTGCATAGCATCAAACCTAGGCAGTCATGAGATAAATCTCCCTCATTTAACCGGTGAGGCTCCCGTGTCAGATTTGTCAATAAAATGTGTTAGTATCTATCAGGGGTTTTACTTTAACCACTTAGTTCATGAACCATAACTAAGAAGTTCTGCAGCAAGTAAGCAGCTGTTTTAAGAAAGGAAAATATTTATAGAAGAAGGAATAAAGAAATACAGAGAAGAAATGGGGAAGATGTGCATCCCAATCAATAGATAACAGAGTTAATTGCATGCACATAGAAGAAACTTAATAGATATGAACACACAGAATTATAAGCAAAGGCAACTCTAGATCTAGATCTAAAATAACACAAAGTTTATTAAAGATCTAAGATTTAAAAGCAAGAAACACAATACACCGTGACACAAAGTTCTCCGGAAATCTGCTCCTTTGTATTCCTTTGCTTCAAGTGGCTCTCAGGGGTTTCAGCACAAAGTTTAGAACACAAGATTGCTACTTACAAATTCTTATCCTTAACCTAAAGGTTCTTCCTCTACTTATAGAATGTAGAGGGGCAATTACAAGTTGGAAGCTTTTAGTTGAACTGGCACATGTGGAAGTCAAGCAAAAGAAACAACTGGCAATCTCCCTCCTAGAATTCCTCTTTGCATGACATGTATGATTTGCAACTGAAAATAGAACCTTCTATTTTGCATGTCTGCCACCTATCTCCAAGTAGTTGACTTCTTCAAGTAATGGCTTTTAAACCAATCACTTAAGTTGTATAATTTAATTGATCGCTCAATTACTTTGTCGAAGGAAAGAAGAAGAAAGAAAGCTGACTTTGATCGGAGAAAGAGGAAAGCTGAAAGTTTTGTCCTTTTTCATGTCTGCATGCAGCTGATTCAAACTTTTGCCTTTGATTCTCACCAAACTGGATCTGGAAGCAAGCTGGAATTGGAAGCAAGTTGGATCTGGAAGCAAGCTGGAAACAACACTGAATTGCAAAGCTTGGATGTGGTTAAGCGCTGGAATTTTTCTTCACATTGTCTTCTCTTTTATCCTTGAAGCTTTTGCAGTTCTTCTGTTGTACATGCATCAGTGCAATGTTTGCCGTAGATAACTCATCATCCTTATTTTTAATTGCATATGAGCAATTAAAAATTCTGGAAAGCACTCAGGGTGAATGAAAATTCAATGAAGGCTTCAACTGGAAGATGGGAGCACATGCACAAGGATCTTGGAAGGAATTTTCCACGCACTGACTTCTTCACGGGCTGCATTTGAAACAAGAGGATGAAGCCTTTGTGCCAGAAGCTTTTGCAAGCTATTTGGATCTGGATCTGCATATGGATTTGCATCTGCATCTACATCTGCATCTGGATATGGATCTGCACCTGCATAACAAATTCTGGCAACTGGGCTATGGATGGAAAAGCTGCAGCTCGAATAATTCCACTGCTTTTAATCTGCACGCATTGAAGTTTCTCCTGCACGCATGAGTGAAGTCTTTCTCCATTCAGCAAGAGGTTCCGAGCCTAGATCTGTCTCCAATATCTAAAATTTAGAAGTGATGCATGACTCCGTTGTGCTTTCTTTTTCATCTTTCTTCGCCATAGCTTTGTCTATCTTTGTCTGAACAATTTCTTTTTCTTCTTATTTACTGGAATTCTTCAAAACTGGTGCAGATCTGGACAATTTCTTCAGATTCGGAGGATATTTGCAATGTATTGGACATTGATAAAAGCTCCTTTCTTTTGTAAAAGCACCTGTAATGAATTCTTGCAATTTATTCAGACAAAAATGGCCACCGGAGCATGAATAGTGAATTTTAATTATAAAAATCTGCATATTCAAGCCTGCTGCCCCAAAAAATGGTGTTTAATTTGCACATAAAGAGAGCATGAATCCTTTCAACAGCACCTGAGCTCCTGTAACACCTGTGGAAACAATTATGCAGACAAAGATCAACCTCCTTCAAAGCATGCGCCAAATCTGGAAGCTTTTAGCCTTGTTATCACCTTGTCTGAGCAAAATTCTTCCTCGAATGGGGGCGCACGTTTTCTCCTGGCTGCAATTCTTTACCTGTGAATTAAATAATTCATCCATATGGCTGCCCATGCTTATATAACCTTCACAATTCTATAATTAATAATTGCCCTAACAATTAAAGGCAATTAATTAATTAAAAAATCATGCTTTTCTCTTTTAAAAATAGTAATGTTTAAGGACAGCCATCCAATAAATTAAATTAATCCAATTTTGGCCATCCTTCACACTTCACTTCACTTAAGCTTCACAGTGTGCTTTGACCATAGCCACTGAAAATAGGAATTAATTTAAGTCAATTAATGCTTTAAAAAGTATTAAATAATCTCCCAAATGGGGCGCACTTTTTGAGAAAGGGGCTGCATTAAATAAATTAAATTTATTTAATTTTAAATCCTATTTCTTTTTTTTCCACTTTGACTTTGTTGACTTTTCTCACAAGCTGGGACACCAAAATTGGGTGAGAAAGATTAATTAATATTTCAATTTAATGCCATAATCCTTCACCAAAGGGGGTCGCACTTTTTTGCATAATAGTAATTCTATTTTTAAGAATTTTTCCACAATGGGATTCTTTACCCTGCAAGGCAGGCTCCAAAATCCCATGATCCACTTAAGTGATTTGACTTTGACAATGGGATTATTTACCCTGCAAGGCAGGCACTAAAATCCCATGATTTCACTTAAGTCACTTTCCTTTTATTTCATCAAGGGAATTTTTACCCTGCAAGGCAGGTAATAAATTCCCGCCTGCCTGCTGCCTCTATTTTCCCACTGCAGCTTAAGTGACTTTTATAACACGGGAAAAAGTACCCTGCTAGGCAGGTATAAAATTCCCACCCTGCCTGCGGCTTATATTTTTCCCATGCAGCTTAAATCCTTTGTTTTCCAAAAATGCGCCCATCCCCGCAGGGGCTTTTCTGTGCACGACTTCGCTTTTTCCCAGTGATCCAGACCTCCGATGGCGACTTCCTCCGGGCAAAATGTGCGTATATGTTTTCCAGATGCTCCAGGCCAAAAATCGGGCTTACCTGGCAAAGGAATTGTTCCAGAGAAATTTCACAGAAAACAGAACGGGACACCACAAAAACACGAAAAATTGCCAAAAGTTACAAATAAAGCCCAAAACTTAAAATAAAGTTAAAACCCTTCTGGTATATAGGAATAATAACATATTCGCTCATAATGAGAGTTAAAACGGAGCGCAAATAGCCTCATACGGGGCTCAAAATAATTAAATACAAATTTCCCGCAGACAAATCCCGACAACAGAATAAAACAATTTTGGGCATCTGGGTATTTGGCGAAAAAGGCTAATATGGCTCTTTGGGATTATCTTGACGCAATACAAGAACTTTCGGGCAATAAAAACACAAAACGACCCATTATTTTAAAAGTGCGAAAAAAATTTTAACATGGGTAGTCGCAGATTTCAGGGTGAAATCTGGGTGACACCAAGGCTTCTGGTAGTGCTCTCCACTCATCATGAGCTACCAAATTATCTTGAAAGTGCTATGTATTCAAGTGGGTCCAGCAACTAGTGGCGGAATTCCTCCCTTGGTAGGAATCTAGGCATGCATAGATGATCTGCAGTTTCTTGGGTCTTCTTTCCATCCGTATGTCTCCTATGGGAACCTCTTACGCTGCCCACTTCTGTAGGAACCCGGCTGTGCCTTCGGTAACTGTTGGCTATGGATGCAGAAAACTTTCCCTTCTATCCTATGCCGGCCCCTTGGGCTCTACCACAGTCAAATTATCCATCAGTTGTCTCATAAAGTCTGAATCACTTGAAATCGATCATTCCGCTAAAAAGGGCATCCGGATCAGGCCGCTCACGACCCCTCTCCAGGAGTGCTGTGCTCTATCCAACATACCTTCGAATATTCAGACGTGCCTGACTCCTTGTATAATTATCGGTTGGCCCAACTTCTGTAGGCTGCAAAACAGATACAAAACAAACCCTTTAGGTGGGAGGATTGATGCTCTTTAATACCACTGGAAAGTCGAATTTCTATTGGGCATTAAATATCATTTTAAGTTCTCTCTTGTATTTAATTTGAACTCATGATTTGGAAATGAGGATTAACATTCTAGTAAATGGAGTTTGACTTTTCAGGCCATGAAAATTCTTTTAACATCAAATATCTCCCATTTAGAGAAATGCACCAAAATTGGAGGGAAACATTGGAGCTCTACATTGCAAATCTATAAAAGGAGAAGAGGCAATCCCTTTGAGATATGTTGACGGTTTATCAAATTTATGTTCATGCTTGAAGAGGGATGTATGCCCACTTGTAATCCAAAAATAAAATGTGTTGTTCATCACCACCAGCGTGTGAAGTGTGTGTGACCTTTCAAATTTTGAATTGATAGGTTCTTGCATGATATTATTAATTTATATAAGATCGCCTCTGTTTGGGGGTGTTTATGCATGCTTTGTGGAGAGTTAATGAAATTTACGGTGAATTATATGTTGTTGGTTTATTATAATACAAATCGACTTGCTTGGAGGATATTGTGGTATGTTTTCGATGGTATTTGACAAGGGTATTGACATCTGAAACCAGTTCCTGCATAATTTTCTAATGGTAATGCCCTTGTCACAGCTGAATGATATTTTGGGCCTTTAATACTGCTGCTAAAATCAATTTAAGGTGGATCGACTGGTTTGGGGGAAATTTAATATCATATTTGGAAGGGATTTTTGATGAGTTTGCAAGTTGTTATAAAATTATTTATTGCAGATTTGTGGGTGACTTTTTGAGGGTTTGGAAGCTAGGTGAAAGGCAAGGAAATTAATTTATATAATGATTGGATTCCTAACCCTCAAGACTTGACCTTCAGATTTTATGGGCAGATTTGAAGGGTTTCCAAAGTGCCCAAAAAAATCAGTTTGACAGTTGGTTGAAAAGATAATAATTTTAGCTTTCAAATGCACTTCGTCTCATGAGAAAATATTGAGTTGGGAAAAAGTTATTAATTTTCAAAATTCAGCTGGTTTTTTGTGCATTTTATTATTTTCCACTGCTGCAAGTTAAATTTGGTTTAGTGAAGTTTAAATTCCAACTAGCTAGCCCATCTAACCCATCACCTTATTACTCACTCCAACTCCATTTAATGAATTGAAGCTTTTTTGGGCCAAATTTTAATAAATGCTAATAATTTAATTTGCTCTTCTAAGTTCATCTAAAAGTAATTTATTTGCAAATCTAATAATTCCCACAAGGGGATATTACATCAATATTCCTTTGCCCAGCTGTGCAAGATTTTGATTAAGAGGGAGAATGATTTGTGTCAGAAATACGGGGTCCAAAGGTGATACTCAACATTCTTTATGCCATTGATATTATGGATAAATATGATCTGATTGGGGTGGCTGTGAAGAATCTCCAGGTGGCATGGAATTGCTGCGTAGACTTTGGAGATTGTGACAGCCGGGAGAAGCAGGTAAGGTATATACTGATCCCAAACAGCTAGACAAAATAGACATGGTTCAAGCAATGGATGGGAAACAAAAAAGGGTTTTGTCTTATGATGCATCTGCTGGGAGCGATATCAAGACATGCGAGAGGTTTGGGCTAAAGTAAATATAGCCGAAGATTCTTGTGGATAAGACAACCCAAATAAAGAGATAAATGAGATGAGGAAAGAAGACATCGCATTGTAAGACTAAGGAATAAACGGTAGTTTGATGACAAAGCACAGCAGCAGTCTGATTTCAAACAAGCATGTGACTAGCATTTTTTTTCACGCGTGAATGGATTCTCGGAGGAGAGATTGGAGCTAACCCACAAAAGGCCTAAGAATGTCTTCAAAATCCTTATGCATAGCTATGGAGCAGCAGCTTCCATTACGATAATAATACATTGGAAATCATTTAGACGGGAATCTTGTGGTAGAGTGCTCTAAGGCTATCATTTGTTGGAGGTGGTTTGGAAGGCATTCCAGAGACTGGTCAGCACATTCTTGGCTTGTACCAAAAAACTATTTGAATATATCCTGAGTTTGTAGCGCCATTTGTTGGATTACATTTGCCATTCTCCAGTTGGGAGGAATGTGAGATGCCCGTGGTTGTCTGTTATGAAGATGAACAGCCCAGGAAATCATATTAATGATGATCTGGGAGTCCGCTTCAATTGAGTTTAGTGATATTGAAGCTTCAAGCCTGTTTTATTTCATATTGACATGCTAACAAATTATAATTGTGTTTGCAAACCTATAGTGGAAATAAGCTATGTAGTAGTTGCCTTGGCCATCTCAAGTTATGCCCCCCAATGCTTGCTTCACCTGGATTGTTTTCGGCCACTCCATCAAAATTCAGTTTATGCCATCCTGAAGGTGGAGGATCCCATTGCATTGTGGGAGTAACTGTAATCCACCTCATGTGGAAATAGAAGGGGATGTTCCTTTGTTTAGCATCCTAAAGCCGCCATACTGGAAGATTGCAAATTACTCACTTTAAGTTGGAAATGGCACAAAACAATACTACACATATTGGCCTTCAACATGTGAAGAATGGTCGGAATGGTGTGCAATTCATTATTGAAAACATGAGAATTCCTTTCCTTCCACAAATGCTAAAGACTATGTCCCGGTGCTAATGAGGACAGGTGACGAATCATTGGCATATTTGTGGGGAGTTGAGATCATTTGTGCAGTGCTTCATTCATTGTTTGTAGTTGCCCGCCTCTTGGGTAGAACCAAGAATCAACTCTACCCCATAGTGTGGCAGCCATTGGACATCGAAGAAATGGGTTCTGAATTGTTTCAGAAGCTTGGTTGCAATTTGGACAAATGGGGGACCTATAAAGCCGAAGTGTTGAAGGTTTTCCGCAGTTAGAATTTTCTTACGTTGAACAAGCCAAACGAATGATTGACTTTTAGGTTAATTAACAAGCCACGAGAATGATTGACTTTTAGGCTAATTCTTGCTGCTCCAAAGATGATTTCCACTTGGTGCCTTGATTGGAGTTTTGTTAATTCAAGATGTGGCATGCTGAGGCTATTGTAACATTCCCCGAGATAATATATGGCCAAACAAGTGTGTTAGAATGATTGGAAATGGTGATAGGCCGTTGTATCAATGTGTCTCTATGTTGTGATCTATGAGAATGGAAATTGGTGGCTTGATCAACAAATAGAGGAAGTATTCAATAAGGATCAGGAAAACAATCCTCTTCATCATCCAAACACGATAGAAGGTTTCAAGATTTAGCAGGGCTCCAAAAGGATAAAATACAAGGCAGGTCACGAAACCACCACTTTACACAGTGCGGCGGTTGTGCAACCACTTGCTTGCTAAAATAGGCAGTTTTGCTTTATGATGCATCTACTAGGAGGGATCTCAAGACATGAGAGGTTTGGGATAAAGTAAAAGATAGCCGAAGATTCTTGGGAATAAGACAAAACCCAAATAAAGAGATAAATGGGATGAGGTAAGAAGACATCACATTGTAATACTGAAGAATAAAAGGTAGTATGATGAAAAAGCACAGCAGCAGTCTGATTTCAAACAAGAATGTGACTAGCATTTTTGTTCACGCATGAATGGATACTTGGAGGAGAGATTTCAACTAACCCACAAAAGGATTGAGAATGTCTTCAAAATCACTGAGCATAGCTATGGAGCAGCATCTTTTATTAAGAAGATAATAACTTGGAAATCATTTAAACAGGAATCTTGTAGATAACATAGTGCGTTCTCTAAAGCTATCATTTGTTGGAGGTGGTCCGGAAGAGCTTCTGGAGAATGTTGCTTTCTAAGACATAAATATTAGACTAGTCAACAGATCAGAAAGGCAAATTTTGCCAATCTAGAAACAGCTATTGATAGATTGCACGTTCTTGGCTTGTGACATTTAAAAACTATTTGAGTTAAAGAAGGTACGAGTCCCAATTAGAGTTCCATCTTTGCAAAGCTAATGTATAGTCACTCTTTTTCCTCTCGTAGGGCCCCCAGATTTGTACAGATGGGGGTCTGTATATACTATGACCATCATAGCTTGAATGGCCACAAACAGTCGGTAAATGGCTGTAGTTGTTTGATCAAGACACATTTAGACTACTAGTGTGCTCAAAAGAAACCAGGGTTTGTTAATATGAACAATAAATAATTCACCTGACTCCAATAAAGTTACCATGCGTAAGCTAAGAGATGGCAACATCATACAATGTGTCAGTGGCGTGCCATAAGTTGTGGGAGAATATGGTCTGAAGAATGCAAGGTTAAAGAATTCACTCGAGGCCATGACATGAAACAATTTAACTCAAAGCATCACAGATTTGAAGTGGTGGTACATAACAACATTCTATAATAATTGCTTGGATGCTAACATCTGGTCTCACTTTCAACTCCATTCTAGCGAGCTTCTCCTTATATCTTCATTCGCTGATAGAATATTATCAAGAGAAAAGGCCTTAGGATTGTAGGGGACCATTTCTTGAATCATGAGCCGCAAGACAAAGCTATTTCGCATCGATCAAACAATTCAATTCTAGTACAAGATTGAGCAGGGTTTCTTGTATGAAAAATAAATAATCACAAACAAAATAAAGGGTCTGGCCAAGTTAGCTGGAGAGACTAGAATTGAACAGTAACATGGAAGTGCCGTGTTATGGGGGGATACTCTCTGAAGAATGCAAGCAAAATGTCACTTTGAGGTTTGAATGAAAATTCTAACTTGAGCTCATGAGATTTGAAAAAGCAGTGGGTGGTGACAAATCCGAACACACGATAGAATAATAGTATTGTCAATAAACTGTAGTGGTCACAGAGTTTAAATAATTTTTTTATCTTGAGAGCACAGAAGTGAGGGGTTGGTTGGGGGTTGGTGAAGTTTGGGGATCAAGCAAGCAAGGCAGACAGACAGGCTAGCAAAAACAGACAAATTAAATAATAGAAAGTCTGTTCCTACCCATAAAGATTTGGTCTCTATAGTCTATGTTTGGCCTTATTCTGATTTTGCATTCTTGCAGTGTAGTTTTAATTATGGATGGCATGGGTGTGAAAACATTGTAACCAGAAGCTATCAAACAAATGATGAGCAAAAATTAGGGGTGGTTGGGGATTGGTGAAGTTTGGGGATAAGCAAGCAAGGCAGACAGGCAGGCTAGCAAAACAGACATATTAAATAATAGAAAGTCTGTTCCTACCCATAAAGATTTGGGCTCGATATTATATGTTTGGCCTTAATCTGAGTTTGCATTCTTGCAGTGTAGTTTTAATTATGGATGGCATGGGTGTGAAAACATTTTAACTGACAGCTATCAACAAATATGAACCTCATATCTATATGGGTTTGAGCTAGTTCTATAGCTTATACTTGTTGTGTGTTGAGGAAACCACACAAATGTATACCAAACTTCATTTAAAAAATTTAATAGCACTTTTCTTGAAAAAAGTGTTATTAATTTTTATCATAATGTAATTAATAGTTGAGTCTCATTTTAAATGACAAAATGGTAGGAAATTTGAAACCTAAGGCTATTAGTTTTTTGGTGGTGTGCACTGTTATCAAGAATATTTATATTTCTTGTAAAGTCATTGGATCTTCTCAAGCAGTTGAAGGAAGGGGGACTCTTGCAGATCACACATTGGGAGCTTTAACCTTTCATTACATCAGACAGGAACAGCCTTACTATGTTCATTGCCCGTGGTTTATTGTTGCCACATATATTTTGGTTAGGGCTTTGGTGGCATTTTATGTTATATTCATAAAAAAACAAGTTATGAATTGATATTATTAAAAAGGTGACAATTGCATTAAAGCAACTCAAAATTAAAATAAGAGGAGGGCACATTATTTATGTGTGCTTTGTTTCCTTGAAAAGTGTGAAAGGTACAAATTATAAAAGTGGGGCAATTGGGCTCATTTGGGGATCACTTTTCAATCATCTATGTTTACATTGTGAGTTTGTTTGCATACAGTGTTACACTTATCTTCATGCTCTTCTACATGTATTGCCTGCTGTCAGAATTTTGAGACTTTTGCTACAGTTTGTTCCTAGGACGAGTTTGTGGTGTTATGCTTGTCCATCATGATCTTATAGATTTATTTCCTGAATCAAGGAAGAACCAAAGAGTTATTTGGGCTTTGACGAATATTCATCATTCCTCCAGGATCCACATCAGTTACTTATATGGGGGTCAAAAAATATTTGAAGATATAGATATGCAGTTATGGGATGAATGAAGCAATCGAAAATTTCAGGATCTGTGACATCATAAATATAGGTTTGAAAACAATTTTCTACCTGTAAAGAATGTTTTAGAATCTTAAAACATAATACATGCATACATGTCATAGAAACAAAATTAGGTGCATTGACAGATTTGGTAAATTATTACTTTTCCTCATTATTTTGAGATACACACGACTTTTAGCTAAAATTAGATAGGGCTGATATCTACTTAACTGACAATCTGGAGTTGCAAATATATCAGAACACTATTTTTCAATCCGAGGGCACATTAACGATAATCAACAAATTTTCAGCTTATAAGCATATTGTGATCGTTTGTAGATATAATCAGTGAATGTCGAGGAGAACTCCAATAAAAGTAAGAATCACTAAAAGAGAAGTCATTAACATGAAGTTGCAGAGCAACATAGAAAATTGCAATCAACAAGCTATGGACAACTTGCTTGTAATGTCCCCTTTTCCAATTGAAGACCTTTGGCCCATTTTGTCAACCCAACAGCCAAAGGAAAATATAAGGGTGACTTAAGTCATAATAAATTATTATAAAGTGCTATAAAAAAATTAAAAAAAATTATTAAAGCACTTATATTAATTTATTTAGCTTAATAAAAATAAATTGTAATCCCTATGGAAAATACGATTTGCCTTAAGGGGCAAAAGTCATTGTAAAGGGATTTATTATATTTTATTCCTCCTAGAAAGGATGATGGCGACTTGGGCCAAAGAGGAGTAATGAAGTTAGGAAGGATAAAATCATACATTAATTTATGTATTCCTCCTATGGAAAAATGTGACTTGCTTTAGGAGTGAAAACATTAGTTTGTGTGTCAAACATTTAATATGGGAAAATATTAACTGGATTTAGGGGTTGCAAGGGAAAGATCATGTGAGTTCATTTTTTGGAGGTCATTTTGGGACCTTTTTCCTTTAAAAGGGAAGGTCGATTTGCCTCTTTGGTATCCAGAAATTTTATATGACATTTTCTCTTGCATTGAGCTTCAGCTTTTGCATTAAAAATTCCAAGGATGAAAACCCTTGTGAATTAAATCTCTTGCGGACGAAAACCCCAAGAGTTGTGAGGGTTTTTCACTCAGAAATTTCAATTGATTGTAATCTGATTTTCAGTCATTTCCAGCAGTGTATTTTGAGGGGTATTTTGGAAAAATTGCAGCAGTTCCTCTTCTATTGGATCGACCCAGTTTGGGACTGATTTGGCATGTTCTTTGAGGTATTTAAATCTGATTTCTATTGTCAAATCATCTACAGATTTTTGTGAAGTGAAGAAAAGAATTTTTATAATTTTTAGAGGGTTTTCATAGTGGTTTCAAGCCAGTTTTATAATCAGATTTCAGATCTGATTTTTGATTCTTCAAAAAATTCGATTTTAATATATTTGAGCTTCAAAAAATATGGCAATCAGTTTCTAAAATGAAAATAATTTTTTGAGAGTTATTTGCATTGGTTTCATCCAAACCCTAGTCGCATTTCCTCTATTCAATTCAGATTTTCCCTAGTTTTATTGCCAGTCTTCAATTCTGTTTTGATTAGATTGGAGAAAAAAATCAGTTTGGGGATATTTCATATTAATTAACATTTAATTCAAAGATATCAACATTGGTTTTATACTTGCCAATTCCTCCAAAACACTTTGAGGGAATCCATGACAGGTTAGTGCAAGCCTTGCAAAATATTAACCAAAACAAGGCAAATCAGGGAGAGGGAAGTGCTTCAACCCATGAAAGGACTTCAATTAATCCTCCTTCCAAGACTTTCAAAGAAAAGTTTCTACAAAAGGAAGAGCATCCAGATGAGGCAGAGACACAACCCCACATAGGTCATGAATTTGCAGCCTACCATGAAGAGTATGAAGAACTCAGCCATGTAGTACAAAGTTCTCTAACTTTCCAGGAATTTTGTAATCTAAGGATGAAGAAGAATCCAAGGAGAATTCAGCCAGAGCAGCCCCGGAAAGATATACAATGGTTGGGGAAAATAACTATTCCCACTTATGATGGATCAGACAAGTGCTTTGCTAGATCTTGGTTATAGAAGATTGATACATACTTGTCTTTGAATCCTATGTATGAGGAAGAAGCTATCAAATTTGTCACACTTCATTTGGAGGGAGTGGCACATGAGTGGTGGTACCATGGTTTGGTTACCCAAGGACATGGTTCTATCTCTACCTTGAAGGAATTCAAGCCAAAGATTCACGGAAAGGTTAGATAGGAAAGATCTAGAGATCCATTTGAGGGAGTTAGCCCAACTCAAACAAGAATGAACATGGACAACTACATTGCTGAATTTCAAAGATTATTGGTGATGGTACTAGATGTAACTGAAAGAAGATTGGTGGTTTTATTTGTTGAAGGGTTGGCTGAAGTTGGAACCACTCAAGGGCTTAGTAAAAGCTTTTGATCCTTTATCTGTTCAGGAAGCAACTAAAAGAGCATTAAATCTGGAATCATCAGCTCCAAAGGGTAAATTCCTACCTATGGGACAACAAAGGACAACACCTTTTGGACAACCAAGGGCAACACCTTTTGGGCAGCCAAGGACAACACCTTATGGACAACAAAAGAGGCCATTAGAGCAAGGGGGGTTTCAGTAAAAAGAGCTACCAAAAGTAAGTAAAAAGATAGAAACAAGGAATGAACTCAGGAGGAAAAAATTATGCTTTACTTGCAAAGATCCATGGGAACCTGGCCATAGGTGTCTTGGGCATGGACAAGTACACTACATAGAGGTTATATCCGATGGTGAATCAGAAACAAAAGAAGTTGAGTTGGAGATTGCAGCCCATAAACCAGAACATGAGAAGAAGGAAGAGGTAGATACCCAAGAAGGCACCCTTGCCACATTATCAGGTGCTCCTAGATATCATCCTTTATAAGTGAGGGGAGTCCTAGTCTTGCAAGGACAAAAGGTCACAGTGCTGATTGATAGTGGGGCAACCCACAATTTTATTGATGAAGGATTGGTAGCCAGGATGGGTTTGAAAGATTTAGATTTCAAAGGCTTCAATGTGACTGTAGCTGATGGCTTCACCATCCCATGTACCAAGAGAATTCAGCAACTTAATCTTACTTTGGGGAGGCACAAAGTAAGTGATGACTTCTATGTTGTGGGCATAGGAGAAACGAACATAGTACTTGGGGTACAATGGCTGCATTCTTTTGGGAGAATTCACCCAAAATTATCAGACTATGGAGCTGAAGTTTAAATCAGATGGTAAAGAGGTTGTGCTTCAAGGCATGACCAATGGAGCTCCTAGAGTGGTCACGACTAAGAGGATGGAGAGAGCTTTTCGTAGAGGGCAAGTAGCATGGGCAACACATTGTTTGGTAAGTTCCACAACTCCAATTTCAGGACAATAATCATATCATATGAATATTCAACCCATTATAGATAAGCATGCCAAGGTATTCAGCAGTATACCTCCTGGATTGCCACCAGATAGAGGATTTCAGCATATCATTGAGTTGGAACTAGGTACTAAACCTGTAATGACTACTCCCTATTGCCACCCAAGAGCATTCAAAGAAGAAATTGAGAAGGCAATCAAGGAATTATTGGAGATGGGTCATATCAGGCCTAGTTCTAGCCCCTTTGCTTCTTTAGTGGTCCTAGTAAAGAAGAAGGATGGAACCATGAGGATGTGCATTGATTACCAACTTTTGAACAAGAAGACCATAAAAAACAGGTACCCCATACCTAGGATTGATGAGTTGATTGATGAATTACATGGAGCAATATATTTTTCCAAGATTGACTTGAGGACCGGTTATCATCAGATTTGGGTAAGAGAGGAAGATGTACAAAAAACAACCTTTAGGTGTCACTTTGGGCATTTTGAATTTTTGGTTATGCCTTTTGGTTTGACTAATGCTCCAACCACTTTCCAATCATGCATGAACCATGTTTTCAGTAAGTATTTGAGGAAGTTTGTTTTGGTATTTTTTGATGATATTTTGGTGTATAGTAAGACATGGGAAGAGCATCTTAAACACTTGGATATAGTGCTGGAAATTTTGGAACAACAAACTCTCTTTGCTAAGGAGTCCAAGTGTGAGTTTGGCATGACTGAAATTCTGTATCTAGGCCATGTTATTAATACCCAAGGAGTTCATGTTGACCAACAGAAGATCCAAGCCATTTTGGATTGGCCTCCTCCTACCACAATGACACAATTGAGAGGATTTTTGGGTCTTTGCAGCTATTACAGGAGGTTCGTTAAAGGATTTTCACAGCTTGCTGTCCCCTTGACTGATTTAACAAAAAAGGGAGCATTCAACTGGTCCGAATCAGCCCAAACAACCTTTGACAAACTTAAAAGGGTAATGAGTTCATGTCCAGTACTTGCTGTTCCAGATTTTTCTATTCCATTTGTGCTGGAATGTGATGCATCAGGTGAAGGTATCGGGACTGTTTTGATGCAAAAGGGGCATCCCATAGCCTTTGAGAGTCGAAAACTCAAAGATATAGAGTGTGGATTCTCTATTTATGACAAAGAAATGTTGGCCATCATGCATGCATTGGAAAAATTCAGGCAGTACTTAGTTTGTGGCAGATTTGTGGTCAAAATGGATCACAACAGTTTGAAGTTTTTCCTCAACCAAAGGGACTTGAATGATAGACAACAAAAATGGGTGAGTAAACTTCAGGCCTATGACTTTGACATAGAATATGTTAAGGGGAAGAACAACATTGTAGCTGATGCTTTGTCCCGGAGACCAATTCTTTGCTCTATGTCTGGAATTTCTGCTGATTGGAAGGTTTTTATAACAGCTGAGTATGCAAAGAATGATTTCACTACTAAGGTACTTGAATACAAAATAGAGGATGACAGATACAAGATAGTGGATGACCTCATTCTCTACAAAAATAGAATCTACCTTGTTCTTGAATCAAAGATAAAGTACAAAATTTTGAGAGCAATTCATGACACACCCTTGGCTGGTCACCCAGGGTATTTCAAAACTTACAAGCAAGGGAAAGATTCTTTTGGAAGGGACTCAAGGGAGAAGTCCTCCAATACATCCGGGAGTGCCTTACTTGTCAACAAAACAAATTTGAGCAGGAATTTCCAGCTGGCTTGTTGCAGCCCTTACCCATTCCAACTCAGAAATGGGAAAGCATTTCAATGGATTTCATCACAGGACTACCCACGGTTCAAGGTAAGAGTTGTATTTATGTTGTGGTTGACCAACTCACTAAATATGCTCATTTTTTTCCAATCCCAACCAAGTTCAATGCACCACTAGTGGCTGATATATTTTTTAGAGAAGTTTTCAAACTTCATGGGCTGCCTAAGTATATCATAAGTGATAGGGACAACAGGTTCATCAGTTTATTTTGGCAAGAACTTTTCCGCTTAACAGGAACAAAGTTGACTCCTAGTACTAGTTATCACCCTCAAATGGATGGACAAACCGAAATAGTGAACAAATGGATTGAGGGATATCTAAGGAACTATGTGGCAGGACAACAATCAACTTGGATCAAATGGCTCTACATGGGGGAGCATTGCTACAACACTTCATATCATATGTCCATTGGCATGACTCCTTTCAAAGCTTTGTATGGTTATGACGCTCTTTCTTTTGTTGATTTAGTCATATCTGATAGTAGAGTGCCAAGGGCCAAAGATTTGGTTAAACAGAGTCAAGATATATTGCTGTACTCAAGGAAAATCTCAGGCATGCACAAAACCAACGAAAATTATATGCAGACCAACATAGGATTGAGAGGACTTTTGAGGTAGGTACATGTTTTTTTTGAGATTGAGGACAATCTTCCCTCAAGCAGAGTGGAGTTGAAAAGCTTGAGACGTTTCTATGGACTATAGGATTAAGAGAAGAATTGGAGAAGTTGCCTATGAGCTGAAAGCTGCTGAGCATAGTCGGATACACAATGTCTTTCATGTTTCATGTCCACAAAAGGGCACTAGGACTTTTATCATTCCTTCTCTTTCCTCCTTTAATGATGAAGGCAAGTTGCCCACTTAAATTCCTGAGGCCACTCTTAGATGTAAAATTAAAATATAAGTGGCCAACATAAAGTTACTTTTTGACTCACTTAGTTTTAATCACACCATGTTCCCCTTTCCTTCATCCCTTTAACCTGTGGCAAACAATAAAATAGGCTAAGGGTCTTCGTTCTGCTTTAATTTCAAGAAGGGGACATTACAGACTTGTTGCAGCCCTTACCCATTCCAACTCAGAAATGGAAAAACATTTCAATGGATTTCATCACAGGACTACCCATGGTTCAAGGTAAGAGCTGTATTTATGTTGTGGTTGACCAGCTCTCTAAATATGCTCATTTTTTTGCCAATCCTAGCCAAGTTCAATGCACCACTAGTGGCTGATATATTTTTTAGAGAAGTTTTCAGACTTCATGGGCTGCATAAGTATATCATAAATGATAGGGTCATCAATTTATTCTGACAAGAACTTTTCCACTTAATAGGCACAAAATTGATTCCTAGTACTAGTTATCACCCTCAAATCGATGGACAAACCGAATTAGTAAACAAATGGATTGAGGGATATCTATGAACTATGTGGTGGGGCAACAATCAACTTGGATCAAATGGCTCTACTTGTGGGGAGCATTGCTACAACTCTTCATATCATATGTCCATTGGCATGACTCATTTCAAATCTTTCTATGGTTTTGATATCCTTTCTGTTGTTGATTTAGTCATATCTGATAGTAGAGTGTCAGGGGCCGAAGATTTGGTTAAACAAAGTCAAGATATATTCGAGGTACTCAAGGAAAATCTCAGGCATGCAAAAAACCAATAGTAATTATATGTAGACCAACATAGCATTGAGAGAACTTTTGAGGTAGGAGACATGGTTTTTTTGAGATTGCATCCATAAAGACAATCTTCCCTCAAGCAGCGTGGAGCTGAAAATCCTATCCCACGTTTCTATGGACCATACGGAGTTAAGAGATGAATTGGAGAAGTTGCCTATGAGCCAGAGCTGCATGAGCATAGTAGGATAAAAATTGTCTTTCACGTTTCATGCCTCAAAGGGCACTAGGACAACACATCATTCCTTCAGTTGAGTCGAATCCTTTGGATGATGAAAGCAAGTTGATTTTAGTTCCCAAGGCCATCATAGATCTTAGAGAAAAGAAGCTAAGGAACACAAGCATAATGGAATATCTGGTACGCTGGAAGGATTTACCAATCGAGGATGCCACATGGGAAGGTGCAATACTTTTGGGGCATCCTTAGCAATTGCTTGAGAGCAAGCAATTTTAGGAAGGGCATATTGTCATGTCCCCTTCTAAAATCAAATCTAGTTAGAAGACCCTTAGCCTATTCTCTATTTCCCGTAGGCTAAAGTTGTGGTGCAAGGGAGATAATTTACCAATTTAACTTAAGTTTTCCACAAAGTAAGTTTAAGTTATATTCATCGAAAGACAACTTATGTTTTATTATTAAAAAACTGATTATTATTAAAGCAACTCAAAATTAAACGAATAGGAGACATTGCTTTATGAGTGTTTTTCCTTGAAAAGCGTGAAAATAAAATTATTAAAGTGGGGTGATTGGGTTCATTCGGGGATCACCTTTTAATCATCTATATTCACAATGTGAGTTTGAGTTTTTGCTTTAGCTTTCAACATCCAGGGATGAAAGCCCTCCGGTGAGTAAGGCTTGGAGATAAAAACCCTCCGGTCTTGTATGGTGGTTCCATTCAAGGGACTGCACTGCATTTATGCTTCAGATTAGATCAAGATCGGAATTCAACATTGGGATATCAAGCTAGGGCATCATTTTGAGGGCTGACATAATTTTGATAGTTGATGTCACCCTCGGGGGCTGACATCATC
>JAHRHJ020001532.1:0-363419 GCA_019776745.2 Taxus chinensis | reverse complement strand
CAAAGTTCACTTGGAAACAGCAAAGAACAACTTATCCGCTACAAAAAATATGAAGCAAAATATTGTTTTGGTTAACAAAC
Organism: Taxus chinensis; assembly: GCA_019776745.2. Classification (NCBI taxonomy): domain Eukaryota; kingdom Viridiplantae; phylum Streptophyta; class Pinopsida; order Cupressales; family Taxaceae; genus Taxus; species Taxus chinensis. The sequence continues at coordinate 363,339 of JAHRHJ020001532.1, read as the reverse complement.
AAAACAATACACTAAAGCGGATAATTAAAGAGCATGGTCTTGACCCTGACATCTTGTTCAAAGAAAAAGCAGCTGCTGATCCAAATTTGCTGTCGCATGGAGATGCAACAAATCAAGAGGAAAGAATTTTAAAAAATCTGGACAGTGCTGCAGAAGATCTCATAAGTTCAGGGGTTATTTCTGGTGTTGGGGAAAGAACTGCAGCCAGAGTGGAAGAAGCCGTTGCGGAAGAGAGTAGAGTAGAAGTTTCTAAAGAAAAAGAGGGTTTGCAAAATTAGAAACTTTTATTATTGACTAAACTTTAAATATTGAATTTCAAAACTTCTACTATTGAGTATGTAATATGTTATTTGAATTTAATTATATGGTGATTAGATGGTGATTATCATGAATTATATGTATGTTTCTTGTTTACTTGCATTGTCATGGATTATATGTGGACGTAGATGATGAATGATGATAATGATAGATGATGATGAAAGATGAAAATTGATAATCAATGATAGATGTTGATGAAATATGATGATCAATTTAATTTCTTTAATTATCTTGAAAATTATGTCTTTGGGAAAAAATAGCAACTAAGTTTTGAAAGAGATCTTTACTATTTAGGATTTCTCCTTAATAGACTTATGGTGTAGGAAAATTCTATTGTAAAGAGATTCACCCCTATATTAGTGCATAATCTTTCACTAGAGATGTTGTTTGACATCCAAAATAGTCAAGACCATTTATCAGAAAATAACGTTTTGCTGGAAACAATCATTGATGTAGAGGCTAGATTAGCCAATTATGAAATAGTTAAATTCCAGGCCACAAGAATTAGAGCTTGGGAAATAATCAAGACAATGGTTTAAAAGATATGGTTTTGTTATCATGCATATTGTTTTGTGTAGAGTAGATTATGGAGGCTATGGAGGGTGGATTAACCAAATATGGAATAACCATGTGATTAAAAGATAGGTCAAGCTCGATACAGAACTTTGAAGTTTAATGTAAAACATATAAGGTTTTTATCATGAAGATTAGTCTGTATTGTGGATTAGAACTGGGAGTCTATAAGTTGGAATAATTTTGAGTGTATATATATTCTACCTAATGGGACGATAAATTTCTTATATATGTTGTTCCATTATATTGAATGTCAATGTTTTTCTATTTCTAAAAAAAAATACATTATAATTTAGATAGAGGTTTTTTTAATGAATGATTTGTGAAATGCAATCAATCTATTTGAATCTCTATACTTCTAGCTACAATCTTTTTTATCCTCTGAATAATCCCATTACGTGGACCCCATTTGAGATGAAGTATGCATCTATAATTCACTCAACTTAATAGTTTAATATATAATAAATTAAATATAATTCTAAGAAATCAAGAAAGAATCATCACTGGAAAGAAATTAAACATAATTGCAAATATGATAGGATTTAACTTACCTCTTGCGTATTAGATTGCAGTGAAATCATCAAGGGTAACGTGCTAGATCTTTGTTTTACCTGACATTGTAGACAGAGGGGTGAGTTATCTGACATTGTCAGTCCTGAGAAGTCCCAGTAACATCTTTAAATATATAGACCAACAATATCTTTAAATAAATGATAACAATAGTTGAAAAAATGTAAAGTAACAAACAATAAGATGATGTTGTAGAAGATACCTATTTAAAATTGAAATCATCACCGGTAATGTGCTAGATCTTTGTCTTAATAAAATTCAACACAAAAATGGATTAGTAGATAGATGTGTGAGTTGCCTGACATTGTCAGTCCCGAGAAATAACAGCTTCCTCGGACGGATGTCAACCCACGTTTTCAAAAAATAATATATTGTATTTAACCAATTGTAACAAACAATAAAATTAAAGGGAAAAAGATACCTCCGTCCTCCTTAAAGTTGAAATCATCACTGCCACTAGTAATGAGCTATATCTGTGTTTCAAAAAAAACCAACACGAGAAATGGATTAAATTTTAGATGGGTGAATTGCCATGGTTAACCTTGCCAAATTTAATAAGATTTAACAACCTTTCTGTTTAGCATCCAAGAAAAAATACAGTGCCTTCTCCAGATAAATCATAGAAGTTAAATTTGTATAGGATTCTCTTCGGGACTGCTTCTTGGAGTGGTTGAATTAAAATGTCTTTTTTTTCAAATTTTTAAGTTGGTGCATATGATCATAGCTCAATAAGGTTGTTTACATATCGTATTAGTTACAAGAATGAACTTGAAATATTTGATCCTTTAGTAGATTCCTGCTACAACCATGTTTTGTTTTCCTTTTCTGAATATACAATGTTCAACTGAATGTTTGAAGACAATTTTCTTGAAGCTCCGCCATTTCTATGCCTTGAATTGATTAATCATGATCTTCTTGAAGTACAATCTATAAAATCAAGTGTCTCAAATATTGAAAATAAAAATTTACAGCATCAACATAAAATTCACTGTTTGTTTGGGTCTGGGGATAAATTTTAAGGCTTCATCTCAATTGGCTGCATTGCAAACATGAAGGGAATTTCCTCTAGTGCAAAAGAATTTACTCATCACTCCTTACGCGCGTCAATGGAACGTCAATTGTTTCGATCGACGCACGACACTGGAATCTATTGACGCGCGTCACTGGCATCTATTGACGCGCGTCACTGGCATCTATTGACGCGCGTCACTGGCATCTATTGACGCGCGTCACTGGCATCTATTGACGCGCGTCACTGGCATCTATTGACGCGCGTCACTGGCATCTATTGACGCGCGTCACTGGCTTCTATTGACGCGCGTCACTGGCATCTATTGACGCGCGTCACTGGCTTCTATTGACGCGCGTCAGTATGTACTAATGTCGCGCGTCATCTTGGACCTTTGACGCGCGTCAAGTGAGGCATTTGACGCCCGATTTAGCCTATAAATACCCTTCAACCGGTCATTTTCTCGTTTTCACCTTCCGGCTCTTGAATTTTTGCAGGTCTCAATGCTTCCCAACTGCAAGTTCAGTAACAAAAACCAAGAGAATCCAATTCAATCGATGTTCCTTATGCCCTCACATCCATACTGTTTTAAAGATGTCTTCAGTAGATAAATATTTAATGGATGCGTGTGAATTTACAGGGCTCGTTAATATGCCCCATTTCGAAACAGATCCGGATATTTTGAATTACCTTCTGTCATCCTATAGTTCAGAGGACGGCATTTTTTATGTGACTCTGAACCGCTGCCGAATTTTTCAATTCAGTATCGAAGCAAATGAAATCCATCGGTTTACAGGCCTTCCGTTCAAAAATTTACCAATTGTTACAACCAAGGCAACACTCGTCGAAGAAAATAATTTTCTCGAATCAACGTTTGGTTTCCATGTTGATTGTAAGTATAATTCGTTTTAATTCATATTTTTTATTCTGATACAATTTGCTGTTATAAATTTATAGTAATTTTCACTGTTTCGCATATATCCAGGCGTGGTGTCTAATATGTAGCATTTCTGAGTACATGTAATTTTTGCAATGCTAGTGTCTAAGATGAGCTTTGTAACTTTGTTTGACCTGATGAGTGCAGTGGAAAAGTTTAAACAAAAAAAAGATCTTAAGAAAACTGATGGAACCAAGAAGGGGAAATTAAATGATGTTCCCAAACTTGATGCAAATCAAGCAGGAGGGAAGAATTCTGATCAATGTACTTTAATATTAACGGAGGGTGACTCAGCCAAGGCACTTGCAGTCGCTGTAAGTGTTTGTGCCATGAATCAGGGAAATGTGAATATTGAATTTGGTAGTACTGTGACATGTTTCGACATCACTTTCCAATTTAATTTTTTGTTATTTTAGTTATCTTTATGCTATCAGGTGGCAGGAATATCTATTTTTTGGGAAGCTACCACTCACCAACAAATGGAGAATAAAGAGATAGTAAATAGAAAAAAAATCCTTGGTCTACAGGAAGATAAAATATATGACAGCATTAAATCTTTAAGATACGGCCATCTGATGATAATGACAGACCAGGTACATGATCTTTGTATAGCGGTTCTTAGTTTCTTTAAATGTTCCCCCTGTATATTTGGTTGTGTTTTGAGACTTTTTATATTTGTTTTCTAAGCCTCCAGATGTTTTGTATCTCCATGTCTAATGTCGGCACATGTTAATGTAGGCAACTCACAAAAATGGAAATGTGTTATCTTTCTACACAATTCCTGAGTATGAAGCTTGGAGAGAATCATTGAGTGGATCGATAACCAGCTGGACCATATAGTAAGAAGTAATGCTAGTTTGTTTTCCTCTTTATATGTTTTCGAGTTCTGGTTTTGTTCGCTTGCTGATTAGGTATCACTTGTTGCTTGGACCATACAGGGTTTGGGCACAAGTACCTCTAAAGAGGGCAAGGAGTATTTCATAGATCTGGACAAGCACAAAAAAGATTGTGTGGGTTGATGAGAAAGATGGAGATGCTTCCTCATATCAATCAGCTTATAGAATGGGACAGAAGGGCTAAGGTTCTTATCAATGAGATTATTAGTCGTTATGAAAATTATTGGCAACGGGATAGTTTATACGCTGCAGCTGATCCAAATTTGCTGTCGCATGGAGATTTCTGGTGTTGGGGAAAGAGGTACAGCCACAGTGGAAGAAGCTGTTGGGAAATAGTGCAGAGTAGAATTGGATAAAGAAAAAGAGGGTTTTGAAAACTAGAAACTTTTATTATTGAGGAAACTTTAAATATTGAATTTGAAAACTTCTACTATTGAATATGTACTATGGTATTTGAATTTAATTATATGGATTTACATACAATCTTTAATTTTAATTGCATTAGATTGTGATTATCATGAATTATATCTATGTTTCTTGTTTATTTGCATTGTCATGAATTGTATGTGGACGTAGATGATGAATGATGATAATTGATAATTAATGATAGATGATGATAATGAGGATATGATAATGATATGGTGATGATATGATATATATGGATGATGAGAAATTTTATGTGGACTTATATTTAAAATCGTATAATGTATTGTTTATCCCGAATTTTATGTGAATTTTATGTAAGAAATCAAGAAAGAATCATCACTGGTAAGAAATTAAATATAATTGCAAATATGCTAGGGTTTACCTTACCTCTTGCGTATTAGATTGCTGTGAAATCATCAAGGGTAACGTGCTAGATCTTTGTTTCACATGACATTGTAGATGGAGGGGTGAGTTGCCTGACATTGTCAGTCCTGAGAAGTGCCAGCAACATCTTTAAATATATAGACCAACAATATCTTTAAATAAATGTTAATATAAAAAATTAGACTTGTAACGTCTTTAACGATAACAAGAGCTGAAAAAATATAAGGTAACAAACAATAAGATTATGTTGAAGAAGATACCTATTTAAAATTGAAATCATCACCTGTAATGTGCTAGATCTTTGTCTTAAAAAATTCAACACAAAAAAAATTGATTAGTAGATAGATGGGTGAGTTGCCTGACATTGTCAGTCCCGAGAAGTAACAGCTTCCTCGGACGGATGTCAACCCACGTTTTCAAAAAATAAAAAGATTGTATTTATCTAAATGTAAATACATACACCTATAACATCTTTAATTATAACCAGAGCTGAAAAAATGAATAGTAACAAACAATAAGATTAAGGGGAAAAGGATACCTGCTTAAAGTTGAAATCATCACTGCCACTGGTAATGAGATAGATCTTTGTTTTAAAAAAATCCAACACGGGAAATGGATTAGTAGATAGATGGGTGAATTGCCTGACATTTTTAGGTATATAGACCTGTAAACATCTTTAATGAAGATAAAGATAAAGATAAAAGATAGATAAAGAAGATACCTACTTAAAGTTGAAACAGTCCATTATCAATAGCTTCATCAAAGTCGATGTTGTCTTCTGTAGAATGTGACGAAGAGACACGAATTACAATTACACTCTCAAGGTTGGGAATATTTGTACCTGTAGCTGTATTATTTACACCTCTTTTTTCGCAAAGGGAATTCCAGTGAGCAATTATTTACTCTGTCAAAAATTGAATAGTAAAAAAAATTAACAATAAGATTAAGGGGAAAAAGATACCTGCTTAAAGTTGAAATCATCACTGCCACTGGTAATGAGCTAGATCTGTGTTTTAAAAAAATCCAACGCGAGAAATGGATTAGTAGATAGATGGGTGAATTGCCTGACATTTTTAGTATATAGACCTGTAACATCTTTAATGATAAAGATAAAAGATAGATAAAGAAGATACCTACTTAAAGTTGAAACAGTCCATTATCAATAGCTTCATCAAAGTCGATGTTGTCTTCTGTAGAATGTGACGAAGAGCCAATTACACTCTCAAGGTTGGGAATATTTGTACTTGTAGCTGTATTATTTACACCTCTTCTTTCGCAAAGGGAATTCCAGTGCGCAATTGCTCTGTCAAACGGAAAGGTTTCGAGGGAGTATCGAGAAACGTAACACCTCATGCAACTTTCCAGATTTTTGTCCAACCTGTTTCTCAGTTTTGATTTTATAAATGACAATGCACTGAAAACCCTTTCATCCTCCACAGACCCCAAAATCATTGTCTGGCATAACTCATATAGTCTGAAATACTCACTGATATCTTCTTGTAAGATAGAACTTTGAAAGATTCCTCGCCACAGCCTTGTAATAGCACCACTTTCAGAAGGTTGATCTAAATTCTTATATTGGTTCCTCATTGTTGTTGCAAAATTGGTTGACTGAAACTTCAATAAATCGGCATTCAGTATACCTTTGATTTCCGTACCCTTGAGCTCTGAAGTCTTTGTAAATTGTTCCATTATTGTACCCATTGATTTATGGAAATGCTTACTGACAAAGTCTGCACGGCCACCTTCTGTATTCCAAAAATTTGGATTCATCACACCCATTGCTTCCAGAATTTTATCTTTACAGAAACGTTCCCTAATTTCTGATGACAAGGTTTCTGAAATTTTTTTAAGCTTTATTCTTGTCTCAACTATCACAGACTCAAACAAATTACGTGTCACAGGAACATCTTCTCGTTCCGATCCTGTAATATCTTGACGTCTTTGCAAGATGTGCATTGGTATTTCCCTCCCATTAACAGAGATGCATAGGTGATCGTGGATATTAAATCTCAAAAAGGTGTTAGGATTTTTAAGATCTAATAAATCTCTCCAATTTTCAAAAACAGGTGCATCAAAACTATCCTGGGAACAGTACAATATATCAAGACTTTGACATACCATTTTCCTCATCCGTATAAAATCCACGATATAGATCAATCTGCCCTGTGCATGCTTCATCAGTGTATTGATCTCCTTTAACATTGGAAGAATACCAACCAATGTAAGCAAAGTCTCCAAATCAGTTAAGCGGAACAACAGGTCCCTTGCCCTATCAACTTCATGACGGTATTTGTGCATGAAACCAACCAATGAAGGATACTCCTCACGAACTCTGCATGCTGGTTCATACAAAGAGATCCATCTAGTCTCCACATCCTTCAGAAGTTTTTTGCCGTCTGTAATTCCAATTGCAAATTTTTGGAACTCCAGAAAACGCTTTGGGCTGCTTGACATATAGGCATGGAGTTCTCTTATTAGGTCTTCTAATTTAGCAACATTTTCATGGTTGCTTACCATTTTATATGCTAAATTCATTCTGTGAGCCATGCAGTGAATTGGTAGCATATATGGGGCCACTGTTGTTTGTAATCTAACACAGAGCCCTGTTCGGTGACCCTGCATGACAGATGCACCATCTGCTCCAACGCATACTAACTTCGTAGCAATTTCATAATCAGTCATACCAGCAACATCTTTCAAATGAGAAACAACTATTTTGTATAGGTTTTCAGCATTGCAGTTTTCAACCATTTTCATAACACCCAACAGATGAGGTGTCCTTATATGATTTTCTAATGTATAGATGTGGATACATACCCATGCGGTGTTGTCGACTGCTGTCACTTCATCAATTGAAAGAGAGATAAAGTTTGCTTTTTTTACATTCTCTTTCAAATCTTCCTTCTCTATCATCGAGAGGCATTTTGCCATTTCCCATCCACTACTCTCAGACCAATGAGACTGAGGTACATTCAGCATTCCATTAAATTGATACAAAACTTTGAAATCAAGGAAATCTGACATCGCCCTTCCTTTTTTAAGTATTTGAAAAAGAGTAGAGAACTGTATGAATTTTGCATGTAGATTTGTTTCTTTCATCTTACCAATATGCGATGTGATTGTTCCTCCCTTTTCCAACAGATGTCTGTGTTTTTTCTGCTCTGCCTCATATTCCGCTGCGTATCTGACATGCATGCACTCCTTTTCAGTTTTCCACCTGTGTGTTTTGATTTTCTGGCCATCCGCCCCTGTTACAGTTAAATATTGTTTTCCACAATGTTTTTCTATTGTGTCCAGCTTCAGTTGCATTTTTTGTTGCTTTCCCAATTTCCACGTACATATTGTACATGTACATTCACATGGGATTTCTTCAGAATTAGATGATTGTACAGGTTCAATAAATGGAAATTTAGCTGCCCAATCAAACTTGTATGTCCTGCCAATGGTCCACATATTCTTGTTTGTTTTCAATGCTTTACTTTTTTGAGTAGAATTTTGAGGAATATCGCAATCACCTGGTTTCCTCTTTCTTGGACCAGAGTTTGATATTGATTTCTGTCTTCCATTTTGCTGAGTGTTTGTATCTGTGATATCTAGCTGCACTTCTGGTTGCACCCCAACAGGAACAATATCTTCAAGATCTGGCATATTATCGTAGGTTTCATTTGTTTGACTGTGATACTGTGCAGAATGCATGTCCACCTCAATAATGCCTTCCACACAGTCAGTATTCTGATTCTTTTTGGTGGCATCTATATGATTGGTATTTACATTATCTGTATCCGCAGAGTTTCCAAAATACTTGAAGAGTGATTTCTGAGATTTCTTACTTACTTTTAGGTTATTCGTATTCTTTGAGCTGGCACCTTCCATTATTCTGAAAAGAGTCCTGCGTCAGCAAAAGAACCAAGAAGCGACTCTGTCCAGTCTCTGAGGTCTTGTCACGCGTGAACTGTCTGAGGTCGCGCGTCAACCCTTCCTCAGTCGCGCATCCACCCTTCCTCTGTCGCGCGTCACTTCGTAGCCCAAGTCGCGCGTCAGTATATCTCTTGTCGCGCGTCAGTACAGCTCTGGTCGCGCGTCAGTACAGCTTTTGTCGCGCGTCAGTTCAGCTCTTGTCACGCGTCAGTACAGCTCTTGTCGCGCGTCAGTACAGATCTTGTCGCGCGTCAATATTGCCCTTGTCGCGCGTCAACAATGCATTTGTCGCGCGTCAACAGTAATATGAATCTCTGGTGCTCAAGGGTATGCGAGTTCAAATTTCACAGTATTGGTAATTTGGTAAGCTACTTGAGGTATACTACCCGGCGAATCACATAGGTTTTTATAGGAGATGTTTTCAAATGAAGGCGAAGCCGACCCCCCAAAAAAAATATACTATATATTTTAGGCGAACAGGACACCGACCCACTCCGAAAAATTCGCCTTTTCAAATTTTCCTAAAATGAAATTTTCGCCATATTACGAATATTCGCCGCTAAAATTATCCCTGAAGGAGCCAGGGGGGGAGAGGGGATAGAGGGCTAAGGAGGAGGGAAGGATCTCAGAAGCAGGATCAGAAGAAGGGTTGATTTCTCCATCCTCAAGGAGAGCGAAGGAATTAGACGTGGGGATGATCGGGATCTCAATGGAGGACGATTTAGGAACGGATTTTCTCTTGTATTTTGGGGAGAGGGTTTGGGACATTGGTTTCGGTTGAGGTTTAGAGGGGCAGCCAGAGGCCCTATGGCCAAGTTTTTTGTAGAAGGAACAAGCTTGAGGAATGTATTCCAAATGCAGAGCAACTAAAAGATGTATTGGTTTTCCAGTGTCCCTAAGTCCGAGATAAGCTTTGTTGTCTTTGGGTGGCAAGGGGCAACTAATAGTTAGCATTTCACACATCCAACGAGCCATGTTCAGTTCCAAATCTAGTTGCATGGCTGCCAGTTTTGTGGCTTGTAAGGTATAGCTATCAAAGAACCTAGTTGAAAGAGCAATACCTTCAATAACCTTTTCTCTTGGTGCCAGAGTAGTTTCCAGGTAGGGTTTGTTTTCATCAGAAGAAGTGCTTTTGAACACTCAGCATGTTCCTTTTGGATTAGGTATGATTTTTAGTGTGTACATAGTTTTTGAAACCAGGTGACTATTATTCTGAGACAGTGCACCCCGCCTAGCAAAAAACCACGTGACCAGTATCAAACTTCAGCGCTCTAGTGAAGTCTTCTTTCAAGTGATTGAAAGGTCAGAATTTTTATATTTAGATCCAGAGAATTTGTTATTAGGCTTAAATCCGCTATTCCTAGTGCTGAAAAAGAGTCCAATGGATCATTCATTAGCAAACGATGCCCATTGAGTCGCTAAAGTTGTTAACCATCTCCCCTTAGGGTTAACTTATGTACCTTTTTTGATTCAATCCATCATTGTTATCCCAAAGAATTCACTAGAAAATGCTACATCGGATAGAAATTTATTCCCCTTTCCAAAAAGGTAAAGAACAACCTCCTTGATATTGTTTCAGAGGCTCGGCGGATGCGAAGGGAAAATGACCCTTCCAAGGACTTGTGGGGCTTGGGAGATATTGCTTTTCCTAAAGAACTTAGACTGGTGGGGCATCGAAGGAAAAAGTGAAAAATTGAATCTTCCAAAAGGCATTTGTGACCCGCAGCCCCATCAAAAAGCTAATACGTTGGAGATGTAGGGACTTTAGAGGTAAATTGGCTTTTTTGACTATTTATCAAAAAATATAAAATGGAAAAAGAGGAAGCCCCTGCCTCCAGCTGACCCCAATGGATCTCTCACGTCATTACTCGAATTTGCGGGGAAAAAAGTTCAAAATTCACCTGATTGCCAAATTTGGCCCAAAACGCAAGGAAAAAACGCAAGGCCATATCTTTAGATCCAAAGCTGCCATTTTTGATGTATCTTAGTACCAATGGAAAGATCTGGAGATTCTCTTTGATCATGGAGTATTCAATTTTTGATTTTGGTAGAGATTTGTTGGAGAAAAGAGTGAAAAATGGATGATTTGGCATGGAAAAGACAAAACAACTAGTTTTCAACTACCATTATTTAATGAACTATGGGTCATTTTGTTTGGATCATGCTGAAAACCCTAGGATTGCATTTGGTAAACTGAGATGTTTCCATCGAGCCCATGGAGCCAGAGAAGAATTAAAACACATTTTGAATTTTTTTTGAAAGAAATATTTCAGGATTCGATTTTTCCCTCTTCTCTCTCTCTTATTCTTTCTATATATTGTAACACTTCTCATATTGAGAAGGAGAGACATTCTGGGCATAGAGAAACTCTGTCAAATTTGTTTATCGATGCCATTTTTGAGCAGTGAACCTTCTCGCACGCCTGAAAAATGTATTTGTGCCTCTATTACAGAAATGTAATGGTCTGTGCACCTTCTAGAGCAATAAAAACATGTTTTTATGGTGTTCTTCAACCCTTTGCATCGTTTTGTTGTTTCCCCATGCCACTCCCTTCCAGATTTTTTTTCTGTGCATATATTTCATATTTGCAGGTGCAAGATGTTTTGTTTCATGGAGTTTAATGGTGAATTTGAATATCTGGGCCGTGTCACTTCTGTCTAACCTCACTCATCTCCATTTTCTCTATTTCTTTCTCCCTCAACAGAATATCTCGCTCCCTTCTCTGGTGTATCATCGTTTTAGTGTAGGCTCTATTTTCCTCACTTTCTTTCTCTCCTTGTCTCCTTCGAAGTTAGATTATGATTAGATTAGCTTGCCTGCACTGGAATAGCTTGTGGCAGGTAGATTAGGAAGAGGAACTAGCCTTCTTTGGAGAGCTTTCCCATTCGCAAGGTCCCACACATTGGGGAAGTTCAATGTTATGCAATCACACCAAGTGATTCTGCCCTAGAAAAGTAGATCCGACGAACTCATTTGGGGGTGCTGTGATTTTACATTAACAGTTGCATGACATAGCTGCCAAGTATGTGATTATAGAAGAATTTATCTATTGCAGATCCTTCGACGACATGATTTTGAGGTGTGTGGATGAAGAATTATCAGAAAATATTCTCTTCAAATCCCACAACGAATTCTATGGGAAAAACTTTTAAGGGCATGCTACCGCTCAGAAAATTCATTGAATGGGTTAATTCTAGCCCACCTTAGAGCATCATGTTGTGGAATATGTACGTAGGTGCCATAAATGTTAAGAATTCTCGCATGAGATACACATCCTTGCTCAGACTCTACAACCAATTGTGAAACCCCGACCCTTCTCTACTTGGGGTCTAAATTTGATAGGGATTTTTTCTCCCTCATCAACCGATGGCCACAAATTTATCATTATGGCCACGAAATATTTTGGAAAGTGGGTTGAGGCCATGCATCTCACTACTGTGCTTGGGTTTGTGATTACTAAGTTCATTTTTAGTCAGATCATCTACAGGTATGGAGTCCCACGTGTCATTATCTCAGACAATGGCATGTCCTTTAAGAATGAATAGGTGCATGAGTTGAGTTCACAATTCAAAATCTCACATCACACAACGTCTTTATATTACCCTCAGGGAAATGGATAGACTAAGGCTACAAATAAAACATTAAAGTCCATACTCCTCAAAATAGTCAAGGAGAATAAGTGTGACTATCATTTAAAGCTATTTATGGCCTTGTGGGCCTATAGGACGTCGGTGCGAATGCCTACGGGGGTAACCCCTTATTCTTTGGTCTTCGGATCTGAGGTAAAGATGGGCATTGAGAAGCCCATATGGTTCAACTTGAAACTCTTGATGAAGCTTGAATTAGATTTGAACAACATTGTCACATCTATGCTGACAATATGTGTCGTCAATATAATTAAAAAGTTTATGAACAAGAAATACAGATAAGATACCTAGTTTTGAGACTAGATAGCTGGATCGACAAGAATACCGATAAAGGATGGAATTTTAGAAAAAATTGGTTAGGTCCATATTAGGTCATAGAGGACTATAAGAATGACATGTATCATCTGTTTACTTTAAAAGGTGAAGAGTTTGGTGAATCAGTCAATTCACTTCACCTTAAACGATTTTACGCATAGCTCATTTACATTTCCACTTGGACACTATTGCATATCATTTGCATAATTATACTTTAGCATTGTGAAACAAGAAACTTATTTTTCAAGCGACTTTAAAAATTTCTGAGAATTGGAAAAACATTTAATCATACTTTAACTATTCATTATATCATCTCTAACCTAATCAATCTTTTATCATCCTTCTAGATGAATTTTTGACATTAATCCTACTAGGACCAAAATACTTAGTTTTATTCATGACTGATTTTAGGTTAGGTGTTTTGCTCATAGTCTATACTAGAAAATTCTTGGTGTCATATCTTTCTTCAAAAACCTCTCTTTTAATAAATCAATATAAAACATTTCACTCGGATTGTTTGTTCACTTGCTTCAACTCTTGGTGGTGAGCCCTCGCATCCTACTGGTTGCGTGGGGTTGAGGCTAGGTGTTGTTATAATTTTCTCATTTGTTTCAAATTAATGATGTTAACTACTAAAGAAAGCTAAACAACTCAGAAAATGGAGGGTTTAAGGTACCTCAGATGCTTGATGTATGGATGAATGGGTGTAAAAGTAATTTATCCTCGTTAAAAGATATATAAACCTACAAATAAGAATGACTAAAAAAGAGATGGATTGGATAGTTTATGCAAGGGCTGCCCAAAAAAGAGGACTCCGAGAAGTGTTACCTTGCTTTTGCAAATGTTAACCCCCATTTGATAAGAGAAATCAAAGTAAATGATAGATACTCTGATAACATGCAGAAACTGAAGGAATAAAAAATTTGAAAGTAACTGAGATGAATCTAAATACTGATTTTCTCTAAATTGATGTAAATAAAATGGTACCTGATTAGGTCGATGACGACCTAAACTGCATAGAGGCAGTTTGACGACAACCTGTGTGAGGATATCTAGACAATAATGCAAATATGATAACCTACAAAGATCTGTATGTAAATTAGATGCAACAAAATCCCATAGATGTTAGAAGTGACCTGAAGAAGGGAATATGAGGCGATAAAAACTAAAAGATGTTAGAAAATAGAGGTTTGGATGGATTGGTTGAAAAATAGTCCTTTGGTTGACGACGACCAGGGTGGGATGATGATGACTAGAGTGCAAATGAAATCAATTCAGTGTGATAGAGAAGTAGGATAGAAAATATGAAGTTTGAGAGGGATGACAGATTCAAAAAATAGACAGAGAAAGGATCTGGAGATAGGAAATGCAGTGACAGGGTGATGAATTGATGATGACCTGGGTAAGGCGGTGATGACTACAGCAGAATAGAACAAGGCCGAAGACAAATGATAGAATGGATGACCTACAAGAAAAAAGACTGGAAGTTAAGGCTGATAATAGATATTTGAATGTTGCTAAACTTGCAAGATGTTAGATCCAACAAGATAATAGTATAAATAATGTAAGATAGCGTAAAAAGAAATGTAATCCTCCCAAAGTCAAGTGGTTGATTAAATCAAGCTTCCAAGGACTGTAAGAAGGTTGACACAGTTGTTGAGGCACTTTGGTTCGAAGATGGATTCACAAAATACAAGAAAATAAAGTTTTTGTTGCGCCTGTGTGTTTGTGTGTCATTTTTGTAAATAGATGAACTCGATCTTATAGGGTTGACGACAACTGGGTTGGATCACCGCCGAATATGGGAAACTTTTCCCAACGGGATTGATTTTGTGTTTTTCGTCAGGATTTCAGGTTTTTAAGAATGAGACAAGCACTTTAAATCTTGTAGGTGAGAAGAAGTTGTTTAGGAATGTGTCATGGATAGTTAGGGGGATAAAGATAGGTAGGATAAAAGCTAGAAAAAATATGGATGTAGATTTATGATAAAAACAACCTGAAGGGAAAGTCCATTAGGGCTAGTGGATATTAATTAAATAATTAATTAATCAATGTTAACTAATGAGTATTATTAAGGGTTAAAGGTGATGGGATAAGTGAGAATTTAATTAAATTAATATTAAGGGGAATGAATTAAATTAAAGGAGGTCTAGTTAATACCATGGTGAATTAGGCACATGAGTAGACTAGGGTAGAGAGACTGAATTTAGGTGTCTACATTTTCCCCTTTTTGTTAAGTGGTTTGCACTAGCAATCCATGACAGAAAAACGATGATAGAAATATAGTATGATGAGGAGTGATGAAAGGTTAATGATGAGCTCCCCCTCAAACAAGGGATCGATAACACCAAGGTGAATCGATGACGCGTTTGAAAAAGGTAGATGATGAAGGGTTGGTGGGTGAAGAAAAATGGGTAAAAAGCTACGGCAAGGTAAGATGCCCCAAACAAAAAGGATCGCAATAACAATAAAAACTATGGTGGTGACTCTGATATCTCGTGGGTAGGGGACAAAGGGACATCTCAATGGAGACAATGATAATGTTTTATGGGTTAGTGAGTGGGAAAAAATCACTGAAAAATGGAGAGAATTCAACAGGAAACCTATTGAATAGATGTGATTCGGGATGACCAATGGGTCACAGGAAAACATCAAACTATGTGCAACTAAATGCGAAAATTATGAGAAATCCTTCATACAAAAGGAATTGAGTAGAAAAGGTATGAGTCCACAAGGGACGGGGATGAAAATAATGGTGTCCTAGTGTAAGGCACGAGAATGGCCAAAAAGGCAAATTAGAAAATGGGTGGTGAAATAAAATGCCCCAAAGGGGAGTAAATATGGCCACAAAGGCAGACTTCGCGCGTAGATTGGATATAATTGTGAAATAAAAATGGCCAAAGGTGGAAATATATATTGCCACAAAGGTGGAATTTGTAGGTAGAAATGGATAGAATCAATTTTGATGTAAAATTCCTGAAGGAAAAAATAAATATGACCACAAATGTGGACATCAAGATGAGATAGATTGGATAAGATTGGATAAGATAAGATGAGTCATACATAGATGAAACAATAAATAATACGATGTGGAATCAATGCTAGGATAACACACAACTTAACGATGGCAACCTATGGGTATGAATTAAACTACGTCATATTAAGGAATGCGTGAGGAAAAATTTCCTCCAATTGCATTGGAGGTAAACAAGAAGGGGATCCAGGTAACACAAGGCACATTTGACCGAAACATATTATTAGCATATAACCAACAATAGCTAGTTGTACCAAAGAACATGAGAAAACAAGGATGAAATGAACTCATAAACCTAATGTCAACACGACAAAGGGGTTAAATATGTAACTTGTACATGGGAAGAGGATTTTCCATGATTGGTGTTCCCTAAATCTATGCCCCAGCTCTGGGAAGGGGGAAAGAGCAAAGCTAGAAGAAAGATGATCAATGCGGGAAGATTTCTTAGGATGCTAATAAAATGTAAGGTTGATCAATATGAGAAGCCTTCGATGTCATAATATAAAATAACAACCATTCTTTGAGGTTATGGTCTACTTTATACATATATGATAAGAATGATATACATGATATCCATCCTTCGAGGGATCGGTCTATTTATTTGATTTGACTTTATCTCTCTATTTTTTTATGAACAATTGTTCCTTCGAGGGAGTAGTATATTTTTGTGATAACTTTGATTTTGATATGAGCATCCATGAGTTTTGACTTTAACAAGGGGAAGAGCTAGGAGCAACTAGGTAGACCACTTAGGAGGGGATGATGAATGTACAAGAGACACCCATGAACCCTTTGCATAATTTCAAGAGGTAAATAAGGGGGTGATGGATGTAATGATCACAAAGTTATCACAAACGAGGGAGAACCTATTCATAAGGAAAATGCGATGGATAGAGATGTGATGCCCATATTTAAGGTCATTTCTAGGAAAGTGGCAATTGACGACATAGTTCCAAATCATTACAATGATAGATGGAAGAGGCTAATGATGGAGGAATGATCTAAAGATATGACCAAGTGCTCACCGGTATACATGCTAACAATATATTAGTCACAAGTGCAATGCGTTAAGAGGTTCCACTTCTGGTTTACCATCAAGGGATACCAAACAATAGGTTCCTGACCCATACTTATGTGTGATAATGCATGGTCTAATCCAGTTAGGGGAAAACTTTTTGCGTTGGTTCCTTTCTATAGTATTAACATTCTAATTTTCTTTAAGGACAAGGTCACCAACATTAAAGTCACACTCTTTGAGGTGCTTATTGTAAACACTCTTGATAAACATGATAGTGTTCAAGAGTGAGGAGGTGGCATTCATCCAACAACTCGAGCTATGTTAGACGCTCTTGGAGATAATCTTCATCAGAGATGAAGTCGTGAAGAGACATGCACAAGGACCAAATTTGAACTTTGAGAGGAAGGACAACTTTATATTTGTACATGAGAGAAAAGGGAGTAGCTCCCGTGGAAGTGTGGATGCTAGTTCGATAAGCCCAAAGAGAAAAGGGGAGATGGAGATGCCAATTACGACCAGACTAGTCAATAGTATTGGCAAGAATGTTTCAGATGTTTTTATTAGGCACTTTTTCTTGGCCGTTATCTTGAGGCTAATATGGTGAAGAGAAACTAAGTTGGATGTTAAATGAGTCACAAAATTTCTTGAGGTTTTTTTTAAAGGACTTTCTATTGTTCGTGATGAGTTTATGAGGGACGCCAAAGCAAAAAATGATGTGTTGGTGTATGAAGTTAATGATTAGACCAGATTTAGTGGAGGTGAGGGGAATTTTTTCCACCTACTTGGTGAAGTATTCAGTTACAGTGATGATAGGGTGATGTTGTTGTGATGATTGAGGATTGATGAGACTAATGAAATCAAGACCCCATTGTGAAAAGGTCCAGAGGTCTTGAGCTGGTTGCAAAGCTTGACTAGGAATGCAAATAATATTGGAATTTTGCTAACATTTTTCACATTTATTAACATACTCACAAAAATCATGATTGAGGGAAGGCAAGTAATATCCAAGACAAAGAAGACGCTTAGTAATGGCTAAGCCACTAAAGTGTCCACCAAAAATATTGTCATGGACTTCTTGGATAGCACAAGAAGATTCATGGTATTTAAGGCACCGAAGGAGAATACTGTGAAATCCACACTTATAAATAATGTTGCCAAGTATCACATAGTGGTTAGCACGCTGAATAAAATGCCACCTAGCATTCTTGGATAGATTGGGTGGAATGATGTATTTGGATAAATAATCAAAGATTTGGGAATACAAAAGATCCAATGAACTGGACTCAACAATATTAACGCGAGGTAACTCATGAAATGATCGATCACTATGGTGAATGATGACATAAAGCTTAGATTCTTTTGTTTTCCATGGGATGAGAGCTGTAATGGGATGCCATCGTATCTGTGACATGATTAGATGATCGAGGAACAACTCAGATAATGTAAGAATCAAAGACTTCAAGTAAGAGATGAACTATGTCTCGATATTTTTGAAGAGTGCCATTTTTACATTGATACTCACCTGTGACTTGTTTGATGATAAGTTAAATTCCCCATAGATGAAAAGAACTAAAAGACCTAGAAAGAGAGCAATTTTAAGGCCAAAAATTAGGGCTTCATATTCCACCATATTATTCGTGCACTCAAAATTGAGCTTGTTTGTGAGGGGAATAAAAGCATCCCCAGGACAAAAGAGAACGATGTCAATGCCTTCACCTTACTGAAATTTAGAACCATCAAATAAGAGGGTCATTTTAAGGGTTTCATACTCATGATGAAAGTGATTAATGGATTTGTCTGGGAAGTGCTCATGAGGTAGATGCAAACTAGGAAGAGGGGCTTCTGCTAATTTGTTTGTTATAGCTTGGCCTTTAACAGATTTTTGAGAAATAAACTCGAGGTCAAACTTAGTCATGAGCATGATCCATCGAGTAATACGATCATTTTGATATGGTTTAGAATGCATCATCTTAAGGAGGTGAAAGCTAGTAACGATGTAAGTCTTATGATTAATAAGATAATGTTAATGTTGAAGCTTAGAAGTGGTAAAGAAGAGAGTGCAACACAAATTTTCAGCCTCACTGTAGTGAGTCTCATAGTCATAGAGGGTGTGAATAATGTAGTAAACAGCCTGCTCATGACCTTGTTCATCATGTAGTGCTAACATAGCCCCTAGAGCATGATTAATAGGAGAGATGTATAGATAAAATGTCTCTCCCTCACATGGAGGTGTAAGCATTGGTGGAGACAAAATATATTGTTTAGGGTCATCAAAATCCTTCTAGTAATTATGATCCTAATTGAAGTCTATGTCTTTATGAAGGAGATGATGAAAGGGTTTACGGAAATATGGAAGTTGGGAAATGAAGCAACAGATCGATGAAAGTCAGCCTCGAAGACTACGAAGTTGGTTAAGATTGGAAGGAGGATGAATTTTTATGATTGCGTTGATATTCATGGGGTCAACTTCAATGCCTCTGATAGGTACGATAAATCCAAGGAGTTTAACAGTTAATACTCTAAACACACACTTGGCTGGATTGAGACGAAGGTAGAAGTGGATAAGGTGCCCAAAAAGTACTTCGAGAAGAAAAAGATAGTCGCGTTGATGTTTAGATTTTCCCAAAAGGTCGTTGACATAATATTTTTTGGTTTTGTGGATGAGATCATGAAAAATGTAATTCATGGCCTGCTGATAAGTGGCTTCGACATTTTTCAGATCGAAGTCTTGACATGGTAGCAAAAGGTCCCCCAAGGGGTGACGAAGGAAGTCTTATGTTGGTCTTCTAGCACGATAAGAATCTGATTATAACTAGAAAATATGTCCATAAGATAAAACATCTCATGACATGCGGTAAGATCCACAAGTTGATTAATGTTAGGAAGAGGAAAGTCATCTTCAGGGTAAACGAGATTGAGATCTCGAAAGTCGATGTATATACGAATTTTTCTAGATAATTTAGCGACATGTATGACATTAGAAACCCAATGGGGATAGTCAATGGGGATGATAAAATTGGTAGAAGGAAGATGTTGTAACTCCTCTTTGATAAGGAGGGTAACTCAAGGGTGCATGTGGCAAAGCTTCTACTTAACTAGTTTTACGTTGGGAACAGTGACGATAGTGTGGACGATGATAGAAGGGTCAAGATCTAGCATATTTGAATATGACCATGTAAATTCCTAGCTATGACGAGAGAGGAATGTGGTGAAAGACTCAATCTCATTTGGATCAAGGTATTGGCCTATTTTGAGGATGTGAGACTCTTTAGGATTCCTGATATCAAATTCAATTATGGCTTCGTTGAGAAGAGTAGATGTGGCAGATGGTAAGGTCTTATAGAGATAAGAATCCTCTGCCCCCATGTGGGAAAGAATGTTGTCCTCGTCAGATCACTAAAGAATTTCAATGGTAGAAGACTCTTCTTCTATCATCTTTGAATGGTGGAGGGGAAGGGATCTAGTCTTGTTCTCAGACTGATAAGTAAGTCGTCCCGAAGTGATGGTGGAGAATAAAAAAAATCCATAGGCAATATACACAGTGCCATCTGTATCCATGGACTCATGGGGTGGAGAGGATGGAGAAGGCATATCCATGCACATCTCATATGGTGGGTGATGAGGCCATAAATTGGCCATAAATTACCATTATTTTGTCCTTCCAGGTTACTTTTGAAAGTGGATTTAAATGTAATCTATGAACTTATAGTTTGCTTAAGATAAAATATAGGATATATATCTTGTTCATTCTTTAAAAATATTTTGTTATCTATTTTGTTGAATAATCCTATTGATTATTTGGGAAAAGATGCAATGTCTTATGTATGCAGGCAATAAAAGAAAGATAATGGTAGTATTGAGAAAAGTGGAATTGATCATGGATGGTATATCAAAACTCAAATATGATTTCATATTCAGATTTCTCTCAAAAAATTATGCAAGTTCAAAACAAGAGTCATCTTAATCTGAGATTGTATGCAAAAGTTATAGCTATTTTAAGTTCACAGGCTTAGTTCCAAAACTTACAGAGTTAGTTCCGGAACTCCCAGACTTAGTTCCGGAAATAAGCAGATTTTGACAGGTTTTGAGGAATTGTGAAAGATCAGAGAATCCAATGGAAAATTAGAGAGAGGTGTTTATTCATAGAAATGTGTTTAAAAAAAACCTCATTCATATTTTCTACAAGTATTACCAATAAAGAGGGATCTAACTTTTAGTGAGCTGCAGTAAGAGGAAAAGTGTATTAGATGAGCATTAAAAGTTCCATAAAAAAGAAATAAAAAATTCAAAAATAAAATCTGAGAGAGGTTTTTGTTCATAGAAATGTGTTTAACAAAAACCTCATTCAGATTTGCAGCAGGTTTTACCAATGAAGATAAATCTAACTTTCAGTGAACTGTAGTCCAAGGAAAAAGCGTATCAGACAAGCGTCAAAAGTTCCACAGTCAAAAACAACAAAGTCAAATAGAAAATATGAGAAAGTTATTTTTTTAAAATCATATTTTGAGGGAAATCCTCCTTCCAATAATGTAGAGGAATAAAATCATTATGATTCTTGTTACCGAAAAGCAAGGAGAAGATTTGGGAGCAAAACTTCCTAAAATAAGTGAGATAAGACTTTGACTTTAATAATATATCTCTCTCCATATTTTGTGGAGATGAAGATCTTAGTTGTTGGGATTGGAATAAAGATAATATCAGATTGTATTATCTAAAATAAGGATTTGGTTGGACGCATAAATTATAAATGCAACCTTCCACACTCAGATATGTAATGCTTTTCTCCCAAGAAATAAAGATCTGTTCTTTCCTCTCAAATATTATGTAGTTTTAAGATCTCAGAAGTATGATTTAAATCCTCTTCCAAGAAATGAGTTGGCCACTCATTTCAAGGAAGATGGATCTTTTTATTTATGTTTATGTTTATTCATTTGTCTTTAATTCATTCTGTTGTATTGTTTTTATCTTAGTAGTTTGAAAATTCAATCTGTTGTAAACCTGCAGGTGTTTCATTTAAGTTTGCTTATTTCCCATTCAAAAATTTCAATTTATATAAGTGTGTTTTATTCCTACAAGTGTGAAGTGTGATTTCCTTTATGCATGTGTGTTTACATTTTTGCAAGTGTGATTTCCTTTATGCAAGTGTGTTTACAATTCTGTAAGTGTGCATTTAAATTTAGATTTTGGTTGGGACGTTGATTTGGGATCATGTGGGTTGGATGGAGTGGATATCCAAACAACATTGATGAATAAAGAAAGGACCATCCTCAAAAGAATCGTCTCTTTGAGGTGGGATGGTAAAAAAATTACGTGAAGAATGAGGGGAATTATGCATTTGGATGGATGAGGTCAAAGGTGTGGGTGTGGAACGAGGAGATTGGTTTTCTTCAAGAAGAAATTAATCTTCCACCATTATTTTGTGGAAAAGGGTTTGGAGTGCTTCACAATTCTCGATGTCATGTCTAGGAGTACGATGAGAAGCACAAATGAGGTTTGAATCGAACCATGATGGATTCTTCCTATTTGGGTAAAAGGACTTAATAGGTGGAATTGTGATGGAAAAAATTTAGAGTAAGTGTTGGAGAACTTCTACATAAGATTCAATCAAAATATTAGGAGGCAACTTGTCTTTGTGAGATGCCTTGGTCTTAGAAGAAGTGGAAGTTAAAGATGATTTGTGTGTTGAATGTGGAGTTGGAGTATTTCTGGGTTCTGGTGCCTTAGTTTCAGTTTTGGTGATGACTGGTGCTCTAGAAGAAGAAGCGTTGGATGGTTTTGGCTTGAGTTGATTGGTGGATCAAAGCATTGTTTATGGAGGGGATCTCGAAAGTGCACCCAGCAGAGAGATGGCAAAATTTTCTAAGCCTGCAAAAAGATCTCTCTCTCTCGTAGATATAATGGAGACACCTCAGGTCTATGGGTATACCTATTGTGAGGTGAATCTCTGGGATTAAAAGGTTGGTTCCTTATTGGTGTACACTAAACTAGTTTCTTGGGAGTTTTAAGGGAAAAAGATGACTGAAAATTAATAATACTAAGGTGATACACCAAATTTGTGTGAGAACTTTGACTGAGTGAAATACACAACTGATTTGTGAAGAATTCTTTAATGCATGAACCAATTAATACCTTTTGTAGAAATCTAAGGGCAAAACACTTAATATGTACTGAGGGAGATTCACAACAGTACTAGTAAGCTAACATGCACAATAAAATTTAGCAGAAAAGGGTAAATTTGTAGTAGGGTAAAGTGGTTAATCAGGGAATTTTCATTCACAGATTAATGTTGACATACACAAGACTGCAAAATAACTTGGAAAGGCATAAAATAATTCACACTCAGAGGGAAAAACTGGCAGAAATGGCTTCAGTACTCATATATCAAAAAGTTCTCTGGGAAGTTCTCTGAAAAATTCCCCCTTGTGCTTTGCAAAAGCACACAATATATAGCAAAAGTTCACCCCCTTCCTAAAAATAGCCTAAAGGTTGTACTCGCCCATGCATCCTAATTTTATCCTTTATTTAATAATAAATAAAGGAATAAAATAATACAAACTAAAGCATGTAATAAAAATAGGCATTAACAGCCTTAGATACAATACAGTCAAACTGAAGTTGACTGTTCTATTTTAAAGAAAGAAAGGGTGAATAATTTGCTAAAAATACAATTTGCTTGCTAGGCAAGTCTTCCTCCTTTGAGCATGCAAATTCGTCATCTTCTCTGTTCTGTCCTGTTGTGAAGGCATGCAAAAATATCATTCTCTGTATGTGAGCAAAATACTGCAATCCTTAGCAATATTTGCAAAAATAATGTGTGGGGACCACCTCCAATGTGCACATGCTCTGATTTTTTATCTCTTTTCTGAATGGTCACATGAGTGACACTTTGCAATTTTATCTCAAACCCCTTGTGGGGACCACCTTTGATTTGATTTGGTTTGGGCATATGCCACCTTGTGGACTTAGGCAAATTCATGTGTTTTGAATAAAAGGGGCACCACCTTTAATTAGGCCACCATGTGTTTAATGAATGACCATATAATATGGTCCGCCACCTTTGGCCTTGGTCTATTATAAACTTTCACCTTTTCGGTGATCATGGCATATATTATGGTCTTTTTGATTATTTTTTGGCTGGACTATGGTTTGACTTTTGAAAAGTCATGGCAATGATTAATATTGGGCCACGTGGGCTGGCCCCTTCCCACGGTGACTCACCCCTTGCGAACTTTGGTTGGTGGTAACCTAACCCTTGTTGGGTTTACTTGGATTTTGAGAGCATTTCAGGGCCCTTGATCTTGTACTTATGATTATGATGTCATTGATCCTTAACTCCAGCGGTTAGGGTTTTGGACCTAGCATTTAATACGGTCGGTGCGGTTAACTGGGGTTATTTGTTTTGATCTCTGTGCTTGATCCTCCACCATTTGATCTTGTCCTTGATCTCTGCTCAGCCGTTGATCCTTAACTCACAGGTTAGGGTTTTGAAACCTTGGTCTCAATGGGAAGTTAAAGCATTTGAGCTCTTTTCATTTTGTCATTTCATTTGGTTTTTGATCCACGGGCGAAGCCCTGGAAAAAAAAAATTTTTGGCTCTGCCATTTTGATGAAATCATGGTGGTTTTGGAGGTCTTCGAGCCTGTATACTTTTCATTTTTCAGCCTTGGACGCCATTGACCTTTGCTTCAGCCTACATTTTTTTTGATGAAACACGAAGGTATTTTTTCTGTTTCATTTTCTGTAGCTCGGCATTTTTTTCTGTACCTGATGTTTTGTTTGTGAAACTTGTTGGTTTCATTTTTTCCCCTGAGTTCTTTTGATCTTTGTATGAATGACAAATCTCTGCATTTCTTTCTGGTTTTTTATTTTCATATTTCGGCTTTCAATGAGCTCGAACGAGCCTGTAAAGGAAGTTGACCATTTTTTTCTTGTTTCGACTTCCTTATTTCGAGCACGGTGAGTTCTTGTACTCTTTTGATTATTTGCAAGTGTGAAAAGAAATGGAAAGAAACCTTTTGAACTGTCTTGTGTTTTCCTTCTTTGAGATCTGGCTTGGCTTGTATGAAACTTGATGAAAATGTCCTTTGTTGATACTTTAGTTGTGTCTTTCCTTTCTGTAGATGCAGTTTCAGTTTTTGTAAACTTGACTGTTTACGCATCTTCATGGTACTTCACTTGTATTGGGTGCCTGCTTTTCTACTGTAGATGCATACTTGGAATAAATCAACTGTTTAAAAGGAAAGATTCTTAAGTGTGAAGTTATTTTCTATTTTTTCTGGAAGATGAAAGTTTCAGTTTAGCCTGAAGATCTGTAACTTTAGACATGGCATTTGTGATTCGTTTCTTCTTTCTGTACTGCATCCACTTCTGAGTATAAACCTTGTCATTTCTTTGAGATCTAATGAGGACTGTTTGTTGAGTTTTGTAGATTTGTAACTTGGGTTTCAATAGAAACTGGATTCACAGTATACCCTTTGAGATTTTCATCATGTACTGGTTCTGTAGATAGTTACATCTTAAAAATGATTATCATTTTGATCTCTTTGAGTGAATGACAAATCTCTATATTTTTGAATAACATATTGTTTCTTGATAATTTTTTTAAATCCTATAAAATGCATCTAATTTGATCAGTTTTCTTGGATAGATACTTGTATTCCTTTTTATAATGAAGAGCTTGATCCTTTTCCTGGAAACTTAAAGGGAAAGTTTAAAGAAAATCATGTATTTCAATTTTAGCATTAATTTCAATTTTCTGAAAACCCCATTTTGCAAAGGGAAACTTTGGCAAAAAAAATTCTAAAATCATTCTCTTTCCAAATTTTTGCAACTTGACCATTATGAAAAGAAATTAAAAAGTCTCTCTGGCTTGTCTGTTCACTTGAATGAACTCTGTTCATGCTTGCTTTGCTTGATCTATTGCAACTTTTGGAAAATTGTGAAGTAGTTGGCTTTTGATTCACACTTGAATTTGAAAAAAATGAACTTTGAATAGCTGCAACTTGATGAACTTCTGGAATACCTGTATGTTTCATTTGATCATAATATCAACTTAATAATGATGAAACATGTACTTTTGTTGACTGTTTTTGTTCCTTTTGAAGTTCAGATAGCTTATAAAGCATGTAGTAGCTAAAAAAGCATGTGTTTCAAAAAAAATTTAAATCAAAAGTCAATTTTACAAGGGGAGACTCTGGCAAAAAAATTTCCAAAATCCTATTTTTCTCTCTCCTTTTCCAGATTTTCAACCTGATTTGTAAAAATATTCCTTTCTTGACTTATTCTGATGCTTCTTCCTTCCTGTAAACCATCTGGAAATGATGTTTGTTTTCCATTCAGTAGCTGCTTCTTTCTTAACCAGTTAAACTGATTTTCCATTCTTATGTTGCAACCTGTTCCTGCAAAACTCATAAATAAGTTAGAAATATATAGGCTTTTTGGCCTCTCTTGTATCCATGTGATTTTATTTTCTTCTTCATTCTTCTTCTGCAAACTGCTTTCAACTTCTTTTTCATGTCATCTCCACATCTGTTTCTTTTGTAATCTATTTCAGTTTCTACTTTTCTACTCCAATCCTTAGCTCTTTTATTTCTTCTGCCACTCATTTCTTTTTATGTACTCTGCTCTTCTTTTGCTGCCAAGCCTATATGTATCCCTGAATTACCCTGTGTCATGTGCCTGTATTTCTTTCTTTCAAGTACCATTAGATACATTGAACTTAGAATATGTATTTGCTTTAGAACAGGTGTATAGGAATAAAAATGTACCCGGAGCTCAAATTTGACAGGTACTACTCTTTGTCTTGTAGGTGAAAAGAAGATGGAGATGGAAGGAAAGATGGAACGAGATGAAGCTGGAGATGTGGATGATGCGGAGTGGGAAAGAAGATAGAAAAGGCAATGATGGGTTCACTTTTACTCCTCTACTCTTATTCTTTAGCACATGCAATATTCTCATTTCCATGTATATGATGTTATTACTTAGTCACATCCCACGGCTTGTGTGGGAAAACTTATGATCTCTTATGAATAAAGCATTAAATTGAAATAATGAGTTGACTATCTCTTTCTGCATTCAGTTTTTCCTTTGATTGTACAATGATGTATGCAACTCAATATCTCAATAAAATGAATTAATATAAGAGATAAACTTAAGATGAATACCTGTAACTCTAGTAAGCAACCATTGAATGAGATGTGCCTCCTTGTATGTTGTTTGACTGCCTTAGCATATGCTCTTCATTTTGACTCCTTCCTACTACTTACATTTAGACATAATTGTCACTGTTTGTTTGTCGGTATTTTCTTGACATAAGTAGTAGGAAAGGAGTCACTTGTAACATTTTATGCTAGCATAGATGGATGCAATTTCATTAATCACAACAACTTTGATGAATACAAAGCAGTAAATCTAATAAGCACAATCATAATAATAGTGAATTGATTATTTGAAAACTGCAACTATGTTTGTTGTCCCAGAACCAAACACTTCACATATTCTGCAATCCGGTGTCTTCATCAAGACAACACAGCTGTCCTTCGGGGCTTGTGTTCTTTTGCTGAGGATATTCATGAAATTGTAGACTATGTGATCTGTTACATTTTGTAACAGCACACATAGCTACAGATTTCACTTAATCTTTTTCACAAATCAACAGTAACAATATAATCTGATATAAATTCCCCTAGCTTAGGTATACTTCACCAATGCTATCCATCGTAACAAAGTTTCGAGTTGCCCATTTCTGCACAAGTGCAGAAATTGTCAACATTTCTGGCGATCCTACGGGGAAAGCTGCCTGCTAGCTTGTAGACTAGTGCCTTACTCTTGTCCATTGGGTATGGAGTCCAAATATGTGACCAAAATCTACCCTTTTCTGAAAGGTCCAACCCTTCCAAAACAAACTAAAGCTGGGAAAAGATCTGGCAAACCAGATCATGTGCACGAATGCACTTATTGAAATAAAGAATGATGCAATGTGCAGAAACTGCACTTATTGAATGGGAAATCCTACTCTAACAATCACTGTAAGATTTTCAATAACAGTGTTTGAGAAACATACCATTCACAGGAATGGGGAGTTCCTCTCCATTCAGCTTCGAAAGCTGAAAAGCATTGTGTTCCTTGCCAGCTGAAATCATGTAAGGACCACTCCAGAGTGTATCAAATTTTGAGTGTCTTCCAGGCTTTGCATGATCAACATCCCATTTCAACACAATATCTCCTTCATTGAAGATTTTGAATTTGGCTTTCTTGTCAAAAGTCTTCTTCATCTGTTTCTGATTCTTCTCCATATTTAAATGAGCTTGATCTCTTAGCTCTTGTAATTCCATCAATTCTGCATAACGAACCTGCAATGGTTCATTTTCAAGTAGTTCCATTTGATGCAGCAAATCTAATGCAGGTAACTCAACTGAAATTGGCATTCTCACTTCTTTTCCATACACAAGTTTGTACGGTGAGTTACCAACTGATCTCTTAGGGGTCACCCTGTCAGCCCAAAGCACCGAATTCAACATTAGATGCCAAGCTCTTTGATTATCCTTGAGTGTTCTTCTGATGATCCTTAACAGATTTTTGTTGGTACTCTCAGCTAAGCCATTACCTTGTGGGTAATAATTAGATGAAGAGCTTAAATAAATTCCATGGTTGACAGCCCAATCCGTTACTTTAGCACCGAGAAATGCTAGAGCATTATCTGATATGATAGTTGCTGGAACACCAAATCTGCAGACTATACCTTCATAAAAGGATAGTATTGAAGCTTCATTAGCATATTTCAAGGCTATTGCTTCAGTCCATCGTGTAAAATAATCTGTAGCAGTTAAGATCCACTTATGTCCTTGTGAAGAAGGTGGGTTTATCATTCCAATAAAGTCAAGACCCCACTGCATAAAGGGTTGATCAACTGAAATAGGCTGCAAAGGCAGCGAAGCTAAACGTTCTTTTCCAACAAAGAAAGCACATTTTTTGCACTTTCTGATCCATTCAAAATAGTCCTTAAATATGCTAGGCCAATAGTAACCTACTTTCATGATCTTTAAAGCTGTAGTACGTGCTGAGAAGTGACCTCCTGCAGGTCCTTCATGGAATTTTGATAATATTTTCTAAATTTTATCGTAATCAACACATCGCAGCAAGATTCCATTTATATCTCTTTTGAACAATACACCATCAACGAAAAGATAAGGAATAGCTTGTAACCTGAAATACCTTCATTTATTCTTATCCATACCTTCCGGATAGGTGCCATGTTGTAAATAGTTAACCAAATCAGTCATCCACCTTGATTCCTGAATTTCTTGAGAAGGTTTAGGTTGCTGATTTTCTGGTTGCAACATGATATTTGATTGTTGATACGTAGTTTCAGCATGTTGTTCTGAATCTTCAGGTTCTGCAGCCTGTTGTTTCTCCATATCAGTGATTAGATGCTCACATAAACCTTTACCTCGAACTGTCTTGGCAACTCAGATATCAACATCATATTCCATAACCTTCGTTATCCAGCCTGCTCTTTTCTCATTCAATTCTTTGTTTAGCAAGAAAGCTTTCACACTTGGATGAGAAACAAGAACATGAATTTTATTGTTTGAAAGCATGTACTTAAAATTCTTTAGTCCTCTGACTACTGAAAGTACTTGTTTTTCAAGGAATGTGTACCTTGTTTCATAATCATGCAAACTCTGTCCAAAGAAAGCAATTGGCTGTTCGATATTCTCATCATTGACCTGGGTTAGAATAGCTGAGATTGTTTCAGCTCCTGCAAGTGCATACATTGTAAAATATTTATCAAAATTTGGATTTGCAAGAGTAGGGGCCTGAGAAATAGCTATTTTGATAGCCTCAAAACCTTCTCTCCCTTCGCTGGTCCAAGAGAATGTTTTCTCTTTCTTTAACATAGTTGTTAACGGTTTAACCAATGCTGCAAAATCTGGAACAAATCTCCTAACAAAGTTGATTTTTCCCAGAAAGCTCTGTAATGCCTTCTTGTGATGAGGCAATGATAGCTGTGATATAGCTTCGATTCTGAAAGGATCAATTGCTAAACCTTGCTTAGAAACAATATGGCCAAGTAGTTTACCTTGATGTACTGAAAAGATAGACTTTTTGGGGTTCAAGGATATTCCAAATTGCCTGCATAACTGAAAAGTCTACCTTAAATGCATTAGATGTTCTTCAGAATCTTTTGAAAATACAGTAACATCATCTAAATAAACAAGTATGCATTTATTTAGTAGGCTGCGAAAAGCCATGTCCATTGCACGTTGAAACGTTGCACCGGCATTTGAAAGACCAAAAGGCATTCTTTTGTAAGCATAAGTACCCCACTTGGTGGTAAAAGTTGTTTTATATCTATCCTCTTCTCAGACTAAAATCTGATTGTATCCACTATAACCATCTAGAAGGGATAATCTATCTGAACCTGAAACTGTTCTCAAAATCTGATCCATATTCGGTAGTGGATAATGATCTTTTAACGATGCTTTGTTAAGATCTCTGAAATCCACACATAATCTGATTTCTCCATTCTTCTTCCTAACAGGAACAAGATTTGCTACCCAACTTGAATGCTTAACTGGGAAAATAATTCCTGATTCAATCAATTTTGATAACTCTTTCCTCATAAGAGGTTCTATTCTAGGATTTACAGGCCTCTGTTTCTGCCTAACTGGTTTAGAATTTGGCTGTAATTCAATGGTATGTTGTGCTAGACTGGGATCAAACCCTTTCAAGTCTTGGTATCTCCAAGCGAAAACATCTTTAAATTCTGTGCAAAGCTTAATAAAAGACTATTTTTCAGATAAGGAACATACCTTTCCAAGGAATAAATTCTTTCCTTCATCAACTGAAATCTCTTCGTAATTATCAGCATGAGTAGACATCTTAGTTTTGTCCTTTCTTAACTGGTCATCAGTGCTAAAGATGTCTTCCAATGTGACAAGTCCTCGAGGTAATTTGTTTGTCTTTAGTTGAACAATCTGGTCACCGTATAAATGTTGTAATTTATCCTGATTTACTGCAGAAAATTCAGCTTCTTGCTGTAAAAACCTACAGATTTGATCATCACTTTCAAAAACCTACCAATTTGATTCATTATCAGGGATAGAAGGCCTGACAATTAACTTAATATGAGGCTGAATTTTGTTGTTTTCTATCTGTTCCAGCACTTCGAAACTAGCACCGACTGCTGCAAGTCTGTCAGCGTGCTTATTTTCAGTTCTAGGAATAGACTGAATATTAATAGCATCAAAATCTTCCATTAAGTCTGAAACTCTATGTCTGTAAGATTTCATTAATGGATTCTTACAAACATTGAAGTTTTTTACTTGATTGATAACCAACTCAGAATCACCAAAGATTTGTAATGTGTTGATCCCTCTTTTTCTGGCCCAAAGTAAGCCATGAATTAATGCTTCGTATTCAGCTACATTACAAGTGCATGAAAATTGGAGACTCAAAGCTGTAAAATACCTTTCATTTGTTGGGGAAGTGAGCATCAAACCTGCTCCCTGTCCTTTCTTATTCTTAGCTCCATCGAAATGAAGCTTCCAAATCCCTTCTGCTGAATTCTCTGTTTTGGACAGCAAGGGAATTGTTGCATTTTCTTCATGCATACAATATACACCAAAAATATGTTCTTCAACTTCCTTAAAAGGATCATGGGCATGTTCTTCAACTATTTTTTCATCCATAAACATGTTAGAAACACCCTCTAATGCTGAAACTTGAGCTACATCATCGAAATCAGATTGATCTAACGCTGAATAATTTGCCACTGCATTTGGAGAATGAGGCTCAATGTGAAATCTGGCCAATGGTTCTGAATTGATGGTAACCTTAGTGCCATAACATGTGGTGAAAAACAAGAAAGACCAATCTGAAGAGAGATAACCTCCTATTTTTGCTGTAAAGTCTCTAGATAGGCACAAAGCAAAATATGGAGGTAAATCCACAACAGTAACATCTTGCAAAATGGAAACATTTGGGCAAGCATGTAACGTTACCTCTAAATTTCTGATTATACCAACTGTATTAGTTGCAGTCCCATCAAGCTGTAAAACACTCTTTTCTGTAGGTTCATACTGCAGGCCCAATTTTTCAGCAATTGCTTTTGGCATAACTGTGCTACTTGCACCGCTGTCCACCATGCAGTTATGAACTAGATTTTCTCCAATAATCAGTGATAGATAAAATGGTGGTGGCTTCTTTATGTCATGAGCATTTAAAACTTTCTGAACCATCCATCTAACCCCTTTTAGGCAATCTTGATCAAGTGTTCCAAGGACCATATCTGTCTTTTGAACTTCCTTTTCTGTTGTTTTGGAAGAAATTTGTAGTTTAGCTAGTTCATGAGAGAGTAAATCCTGTTGTCCTGGAATGCTTAAAGCATCCCACATTGAGATGTTAACATTATGCTTTTTCATTACATCAACGATATTAAAAGAAGCAACCATTTTAGAGATAGACTCAACTGTTTTAGCATAAGCCTTAGCAAAAACTGATTCTGCTTCAGCAGCTTTGGATATCTGAGGAATAAATAATCTTCTTGGATCAGGCTGTAGCTATTTTTGTTGCTCTTTACCAGCTGTAACACTTGCTATTTTTGAGGGACAACAGGACTGTTGGCTGGTTTTGGGGCTGTAGATGTTGAATTATCAGTAACAGTGGGCAGCACAGGTCTATTTTGTTGTTTTTTATTTTCAGTAGCCTTCTCTTGAGCTCTAGTGGTAACAACAATGAAATCTTCCTCATTGAAGCTGACCAAATTCTATTCAGGTGCTTTCTGAACATGACTTTCTTGCTGCCCACTCTCCATTTGAGGCATGAACAATGCTTCAGATTGAGGTTGTGCAACAAGATTCAGGTTCAGGAAAGCATTTGGGCAATTTGCAGCTGAATGAGGCTGATTGCAAGGTTGGCACCACTCTTCTGTAGCCATATTAACTGGAACCAAAGCATTAGATGTACTAGGAACATTAGGATCAAACTGCCTTTGCTGATAAGGCTGCCTATAATTCTGATTCTGTTGGTAAGGCTGCCTATTTTGCTGATTTTGCTGATAAGGAGCCTGATAAGGTCTGTTAGGCAATGCAAGTTTGTTTTCAATTGATGTCAGCTTATTTCCCATGGTTTGCAAGGCTTTAAACATATCTGGGGATGGGGCTGCAACAGTAGGCTCCACAATTGTAATAGGCTATGGAATAGGGGCTAAATCTGCCAAAAATGGCATTGTAGGCCTTGGTGCTAATTTTCCAGCCTGAATAAGGTTGTTTTCAGCTTTTATAGCAATGTCATAGGCATCTGGAAGAGTAAAGCCTCCCATGGATTGGATCATAGTTGAAATATCACTATTCAATGCTCTGAGGTAATAAAGGAAAGCGTGATCAGCTTGAGGCTTAACACTTGCTGGGATTCTTTCCCAAGTCCTAGCAAAACGGATGTTGAAACTAGACATATACTCATGAGGGGCTCTTTTGATAGTAGATAGTTGTTCTATGAGGGATAAATGGTCTGAATTATCTTGGAACTGTTTCAGCAGTTTTTCACCTAATTCATCCCAAGTTCTTATGCTTCCAATCTCTAGATTTCTATACCATTGCAAGGCTTGTCCTTTAAAAGATGCAGCTAAAAGTCTTAAAGCTACGTCTTCATGAGTGATATTATGGACTGCACATATGGCTGCAACATCTTTAATATGTTCTGCTGTGTTTTCTTGCAGCAGGTGTAACTTGATTTTCTCCAGTAAATGATGGCAAACTTTTCATGGCAGCATTGGGAATATCATGGTAAACTGGAATTACTAATGGGCTGCCATTAGTAAAGGTCACAAAATTTCTGGGTGGTTGAAGAGCCATTGGAAAAACTGGGATATGGATTGAAAAATTTATACGTGGTGAAGGAATATCAGGAGGAGGGTTATCAAAACCAGGTCTATTATAGGGTAATGTATTACCAACTCTTCTCCTTCTAGCAGAATTCAAAGGTAAAGAAACAAACTCAGGAGGAATTCCTCTTACTGATGATCTTGTAGTCACTTTAGGCATGGAACATGCTGCAATACTGGTCTGAAATCAGCTTTACAGAGTCGCCAAAAGATCATAAAATCTTTAGAATAAATTGTTGCAGCTTGCTCCTGAAAGTAACTTTTATTTGCTGTAAATCTGCTTTAGATCTACTCTAGAATCTGTAATTTGCATGCAGATCTGATTCGTTGTCCCACCGGGTGCCAAAAACTGTTATCTCTCGAAAGTGCACCCTGTAGAGAGATGGCAACAGATTTTCTAAGCCTACAAAAATATCTCTCTCTCTCTCTCTCTCGTAGATACAATGGAGACACCTCAGGTCTGTGGGTATACCTATTGTGAGGTGAATCTCTGGGATTAAAAGGCCGGTTCCTTATTGGTGTACACTAAACTAGTTTCTTGGGAGTTTTAAGGGCAAAAGATGACTAAAAACTAATAATACTAAGGTGATACACCAAATTTGTGTGAGAACTTTGACTGAGTGAAATACACAACTGATTTGTGAAGAATTCTTTAATGCACGAACCAATTAATACCTTTTTGCAGAAATCTAAGGGAAAAACACTTAATTTGTACTAAGGGAGATTCACAACAGTACTAGTAAGCTAACATGCACAATAAAATTTAGCAGAAAAGGGTAAATTTGCAGCAGGGTAAAGTGGTTAATCAGGGAATTTTCATTCACAAAATTAATGTTGACATACACAAGACTGCAAAATAACTTGGAAAGGCATAAAATAATTCACACTCAGAGGGAAAAACTGGCAGAAATGGCTTCAGTACTCATATATCAAAAAGTTCTCTGGGAAGTTCTCTGAAAAGTTCCCCCTTTGTGCTTTGCAAAAGCACACAATATATAGCAAAAGTTCACCCCCTTCCTAAAAATAGCCTAAAGGTTGTACTCGCCCATGTGTCCTAATTTTATCCTTTATTTATTAAATAAAGGAATAAAATAATACAAACTAAAGCATGTAATAAAAATAGGCATTAACAGCCTTAGATACAATACAGTCAAACTGAAGTTGACTGTTCTATTTTAAAGAAAGAAAGGGTGAATAATTTGCTAAAAATACAATTTGCTTGCTAGGCAAGTCTTCCTCCTTTGAGCATGCAAATTCGTCATCTTCTCTATTCTGTCCTGTTGTGAAGGCATGCAAAAGTATAATTCCATGTATGTGAGCAAAATACTGCAATCCTTAGCAATATTTGCAAAAATAATGTGTGGGGACCACCTCCAATGTGCACATGCTCTGATTTTTTAACTCTTTTCTGAATGGTCACATGAGTGACA
The DNA here is from genome assembly GCA_019776745.2 of Taxus chinensis. NCBI lineage: Eukaryota > Viridiplantae > Streptophyta > Pinopsida > Cupressales > Taxaceae > Taxus > Taxus chinensis. The sequence continues at coordinate 327,976 of JAHRHJ020001532.1, read as the reverse complement.
CTTTGCAAATTTTACTCAAAACCCCTTGTGGGGACCACCTTTGATTTGTTTGGTTTGGTATGCCACCTTGTGGACTTAGGAAAATTCATGTTTTGAATAAAAGGGGCACCACCTTTGATTAGGCCACCATGTGTATTTGAACGACCATATAAGGTCCACCACCTTTGCTTGGTATATTATATTTTCACCTTTTCGGTGATCATGGCATATATTATGGTTTCCTTTGATTATTTTGGAAGCATGCATTATTAGCTCAGTTGGTTAGACTTTTGAAAAGTCATGGCAATGATTAATATTTGGGCCACGTGGGCTGGCCCCTTCCCACGGTGACTCACCCCTTGATGCAAACTTTGGTTGGTGGTAACCTAACCCCTGTTGGGTTTACTTGGATTTGAGATACATTAAGGGCCCTTGATCTTTGCTCCTTCTGTTATGTTGCCATTGATCCTTAACTCCAGGTTAGGGTTTTTGAAACCTAGTATTTAATACGGTCCGTGTAGTTAACTGGGGTTTATTTGTTTTGATCTATGTGTTTGATCCCCTACCATTCGATCTTGTCCTTGATTTCTGCCTCACCGTTGATCTTAACTCTCCAGGTTAGGGTTTTGAACCTTTGGTATCAATGGGAAGTTAAAGTATTTGAGCTCTTTTCCTTTGTAATTTCATTTGGTTTTCGTTCCATGGGCGAAGCCCTGGAAAAAAAAAATTTCTCTGCATTTTGATGAAATCATGGTGGTTTTGGAGGTCTTCGAGCCTGTATACTTCGTTTTCTGGCCTTGGACGCCATTGACCTTTGCTTCGGCCTGCATTTTTTTGATGAAACACGAAGGTATTTGTTTGTTTCATTTTTTGTAGCTTGGCATTTTTCCTCTGTACCTGTTTTGTTTGTGAAACTTAGTTGGTTTTAATCATTTTCCCCTGAGTCTTTTGATCTCTGTTGAATGACAAATCTTTGCATTTCTTTTCTAGTTTTTGCTTTTTATATTCAGGCTTCAATGAGCTCGAACACGAGCCTGTAAAGGAAGTTGTCTGCCATTTTTGCTCTTTCGACTTCATTATTTGATCATGGTGAGTTCTTGTACTCTGTTGATTATTTGCAAGTGTTTTCAGAAATGGAAAGAAACTTTTGAACTGTCTTGTGTTTTCCTTCTTTGAGATATGGCTCGGCTTGTTGGGAACTTGATGTAAAACATTCTTTGTTGATACTTTTGTTGTGTCTTTCCTTTCTGTAGATGCAGTTTCACCTTTGTTGTAAACTTGACTGTTTACGAAATCTTCATGGTACTTTTCACCTTGTATTACTTGAAAATGCCTACTTTTCTATTGTATCCTCAACTGCATACTTGGCATAAATCAACTGTTCAAAAGAAAATGTTCTTTGTGAAGTTCTTTTCTGTTTTTTTTGGAAGATTAAAGTTTCAGTTTATCCTTGAAGATCTGTAACTTTAATGATGGCATTTGTGATTCTGTTTCTTCTTTCTGTACTGGAAAAAACTCCACTTCTTTTTAAGTTGTCATTTCTTTGAGCTCTAATGAGGACTGTTTGTGAGTTTTGTAGATTTGTAACTTAGGTTTCAATAGAAACTAGATTCACAGTATAAATCTTTGAGATTTTCATCCTGTACTGGTTCTAAAGATAGTTACATCTTTTGGGTTATCATTTTGATCTCTGTTGAATGAAAAATTCTGTATTTTTTAATAACATATTGTTTCTGATAATTTTCTGAATCAAAGAAAATCATTAATTTTTAGTTTTCTTGTAATGACTTTTCCTTTTTAGAAGTGAAAATAGCAACTGTCCTTTTCAATTTTAAATTAAATCAATTCTGTTTTTTCTGAAAAACCCCATTTTGCAAGGGGAAACTCTGGCAAAATTTTTCTAAAATCCTTTCTCTCTCCAGATCTCTACAATTTGACCATTCTAAAAAAGATATGAATAAGTCTCTCCGGATTGTCTTCTCACTTGGCTAAATCTGTTCATGCTTGCTTTGCTTGATCTATTGCATCTTTGGAAAATTGTGAAGTAGTTGGCCTTTGATCCACACTTGAATTTGGAAATAAAAATAACTTTGAATAGCTGCAACTTGATGAACTTATGGAATACCTATATGTTTCATTTTGTCATGATATCAACTCAATAATGATGAAACATGTACTTTTGTTGACTGTTTTTGTTCCTTTTGAAGTTCAGATAGCTTATAAAGCATGTAGTAGCTAAAAAAGCATGTGTTTCAATTCTGTTTTAAATCAAAAGTCAATTTTACAAGGGGAGACTCTGGCAAAAAATTTCCAAAATCCTATTTTTCTCTCTCCTTTTCTAGATTTTCAACTTTGATTTGCAAAAAAATTATTTTCTTGACCTATTCTGATGCTTCTTCCTTACTGTAAACCATATGGAAATGATGTTTGTTTTCCATTCAGTAGTTGCTTCTTTCTTAACCAGTTAAACTGATTTTTCCATTCTTATGTTACAACCTGTTCCTGCAAAACTCATAAATAAGTTAGAAATATATAGGCTTTTTGGCCTCTCTTGCATCCATATGATTTTATTTTCTTCTTCATTCTTCTTCTGCAAACTGCTTTCAATTCTTTTATGTGTCAATCTCCACATCTGTTTCTTTTATAATCTATTTCAAATTCTGCCTTTCTATATCAATCCTTAGCTCTTTTATTTCTTTTGCCACTCATTTCACTTTATGTACTCTACTTTCTTTTACTACCAAGCCTATATGTATCCCTGAATTACCCTGTGTCATGTGCCTGTATTTCTTTCTTTCAAGTACCATTAGATACATTGAACTTAGAATATGTATTTGCTTTAGAACAGGTGTATAGGAATAAAAATGTACCCAGAGCTCAAAATTTGACAGGTACTGCTCTTTGTCTTGTAGGTGAAAAGAAGATGGAGATGAAAGTGGAAGATGGAACGAGATGAAGCTGGAGATGTGGATGATGCGGAGCGGGAAAGAAGATAGAAAAGGCAATGATGGGTTCACTTTTACTCCTCTACTCTTATTCTTTAGCACATGCAATATTCTCATTTCCATGTATATGATGTTGTTACTTAGTCACATCCCACGGCTTGTGTGGGAAAACTTATGATCTCTTATGAATAAAGCATTAAATTGAAATAATGAGTTGACTATCTCTTTCTGCATTCAGTTTTTCCTTTGATTGTACAATGATGTATGCAACTCAATATCTCAATAAAATGAATTAATATAAGTGATAACCTTAAAATGAATACTTGTAACTTTAGTAAACCACCATTGAATGAGATGTGCCTCCTTGTATGTTGTTTGACTGCCTTAGCATATGCTCTTCATTTTGACTCCTTCCTACTACCTCCATTTAGACATTATTGTCACTGTTTGTCTGTCGATATTTTCTTGATGGAAGTAGTAGGAAAGGAGTCACTTGTAACATTTTATGCCAGCATAGATGGATGTAATTTCATTAATCACAAACAACTTTGATGAATACAGAGCAATAAATCTGATGAGCACAAACATAATAATAATGAATCTGATCATTTGAAAACTGCAACTATGTTTGTTGTCCCAGGACCATACACTTCACATATTCTGCAATCCGGTGTCTTCATCAAGACAACACAGCTGTCCTTCGGGGCTTGTGTTCTTTTGCTGAGGATATTCATGAAATTGCAGACTATGTGATCTGTTACGTTTTGTAACAGCACACATAGCTGCAGATTTCACTTAATCTTTTTCACAAATCAGCAGTAACAATATAATCTGATATAAATTCCCCTAGCTTAGGTATACTTCACCAATGCTATCCATCGTAACAAAGTTTCGAGTTGCCCATTTCTGCACAAGTGCAGAAATTGTCGGGTCTAAAGGTGGTGTTATAGGTGGAGGGAGTAGTTTTTACATGATGAGGTCAAAAAAAGAAAAATATTGGTTTAATCTAGAAGTGTTTGATTGTGTAGATGAGATGGGGGGATCATTTAAAGTTAAGGTGAGTTGTAATGCTCTCATAAATTCTTAAAATGATGAAAGTGATGTGGAAGATGACACAAATGTAGTCACAATAGTTGATGTAGTGGGTACAATAAATGGCACGGAAAGAGGAACTGGGATTGATGTTAAGGATGGTATAATGGGGAAAGATGGGATAGATGTGGATAAATTGGTTAAATCTAATGAAGTGGATATGATAAGTGATTTAGTATATGGGATAAATAATGAAGGAGATGTAGAATCAATGTCAAATGTGGAAGTGGATGGGAATAGTTGTTTCATGAATGTTTCAAGGGGTAAGAATTATATGTTTGTGAATGGGGTTTATACAATAGTTGTAGATGTAGGAACAAATGTTGTAGTAGATTTAGGTATGATTGGTTTGGTTGTAGGTATAAGTGTTGATGGACTTGTAGAGGTAGGAATAATATCCAAGGAGATAGGTGTGGTCGTTGATTAAGGCAAAGTTGTTAATGGGGTAGAGTCTTGGTCAATGGTATGGATAGTGTTTATGGTATGAGCATTGGGTGCTTAGGATGTAGAAGAAGTGGTGGCTTGAGGTTTTGGTGCGTGGTTGGGAAATGGTTGTCTAAAGATGTCGATCGGTTGGTTGGATGATGCATTAGGATTGTCCACTTGAAGATCACCTTGATCGATGAGTCATTGGACTAGGTATTTAAAGGTTAAAAACCTCTCTATGTCATATCCTCAGATTTAGTGTTACTTACAGTAATGATAATCATGATACCATGTAGGTTTTGATCTAGATTCATCAAATGTTTAGATTGAGGGAAGTGTGATAAGATTAATTACAATCAACTTGTCAATTATTGAACTATACGACTCTCCAAGGGGAGTGTAATTGGGTGTAGGTCTAGGGGCTTGTTGTTGTGGTCACGTGCTAGATGTGGGTGAAGAAGAAGACTTGATGACCACGGTATTTGCTGCACTCTTTTATTTATCCTTTTGTGTGGATGGTTTGGTGAACTCATCTTTGGGTTTGTTTTATTTAATTTTTAGTTAGCCTTCCTCAAGGGCATGAGTTTCAAGTTTACGAGCCATGGTGAAGACTTATTAAAATGTTTGGAAAGATTGGATGTGCAATGTAGAAGAAATATGCTTTACACAAGAATGCGAGAAGATTTCAATGAGTTCAGTTTGTGGAAGAGTAACTGATAGTTGTTGTATAATGCCATGCCAGCATGTGACAAAATATAAAATAGATTCATCCTCAAATTGTCTAATGATGTACAAAGCATTGATGGTGATTTTATGTGCAATGTTAATTAAAAAGTGCTCTAGAAACAATGGCACGAGCTGGTGAAAGAGAATAGGGAATGTTGAGTAATCCCATTGTACCAAATCTAGTGCTAGGCTAGCCAAGGACATAGGGAAGGTGTGAAGCATAAGTTCCTGATCATGTGTGATAAGGTAACATGCGTGTTTAAATGTGTGGAGATGTTGTTGGGGATCTTCCTTGTTGTTAAACTTAGTAAACTTGGGAAAATCCCAATGAATGGGGTAAGGTTTGATTGGAACCTATGGATGAATAGGTTTATTACAAATTTGTTTGTAAGATCATGTAACCTTGGGTCCCAGGGTAACGACCTCTAGACTAGCCAACCTATTCATTAAAGCATGGATAGGATCGTTCAATGTGATGATAGGTTTGGATTGTGATTGTGTGGCATGTAAGGTAGCTTAATAAGGTAGTTGCTAAGTTTTTGGATGTGTGGGGGTTTGAGGACTCATTTGATAAGGAGGTTGTGATGTTTGATGTTGCGATTATTGGGATTGGATTGGCTATTGTGTTAAATTATTAGTGGGAATGTAGGTATACATAGGCATAAATTTTTGATGAGGTGAATTAGACACTACATAATACAAAACACTAGTGGGTGGAGGTTGGGAAGTAATGATATGTATGTGTGATGTGAGAGGAAAATAAGAGTTATGATTTCTAGACACGGGATCAACATCTAGGAAGATTGGGTAGGGACACCAACAATGAAAGTGGCCAAAGAAGTAATAGGAATGGTTGTGGTGATAGTTTTGTTGATTGGAGGAATATGGGGAGGAATGGGTATGACTAGCTGATTAGTTTGATGAGGCAGGGGATTGGTAGAGGATGAAGCAAGATCATATTGGATTGTAGCGAGTTGTGAGGAGGGAAATTGGGTGCTATTGGGATTTGACTGATAAGGATAAATTTGTTAAAGTGGTAGACCATCAACAAGAAGTTGGGTTGAATTCCTAAGAAGGTAGTATTAGAGAGCTATTGGGTTAGCGTCAAGAAGATCTTGGAATTCCAAACTACCATGAGGGATATAAGGAGGTCCAAAAGATACAGATGTAGGAGAAGGAGGGGTGGCTGGTTGAGATGGTGATAAAAGAAAGGATTAGTCTTACCTATGGTAGTAGTTTGAATGAGAGGTCCTTGGAAAACATTGATTAGAGGTTGGGTGCCCATGGAGGAAGTGAGAAAGGGCACATATGAGACATTGGCCATGATGGATGTTTGTTGAGATGATACTATAAAACTATTTGAGGCAAGGTTTTGTTCCATTTTTTGGCTACTGGATGAGTAGTTATGGGCATAAAAAGAAAACAAGAATTATTCTAACTAAATCAAGTAAGTCAACCACAAAAATTTATTTTTGTTTTCATTTATTAAGAAAGTGTGAAAAATAAAAAGTGGAATGGATAACAAAGGTACCTAAGAAGAGGCAATCTAGAGTTGGTTTCAGGTTGTTATGGCTGGGGAAGTCTTGGGTAACTTGGACTATTGGGTGGTGAAATCCCAATCAGTCCATCGGGTAGGAAGATGTTTTGATTGATGTGTGATTGTTAGGTTGTGTGTGATAGAATTAGCAATGTAACTAATTAACCCCTATTTAAGCTATGTGATCAAGCAGGATGTATAAAAGAAAGGTTCTATTTAAATCAAATCTAAATGCGATCTTTCGATGAGAAAACACATAAGAAAGGGAAATACGATAAAAAGGAGCAAATGAGACAAAATGGAGAATACCTGTAGAATTTTTTTCCTTTTATATGATATTTAAGAGAAGAGAGATCCAAACAACCAAACCCAACATGAGAAATCAAAAGGAAAATCCTTGTGCTACAGTGTTAGTAGAAGACATAAGAAGCAAAAAATAGAAAGAAATGCAAAGGATCACCTAAAGGGTGTTACCACCGGGCATGCTAAGAAAGTTGTAATAATTTTATCGTTCGTTTCAACTTAATGATGTTAGATACTAAAGAAAGATAAACAACTAGTAAAATGGAAGGTTTAAAGTACCTCAAATGCTTGATGTATGGATGAATGGGAGTAAAAGTAATTGATCCTCACTGCAAACTAGATAAACCTTCAAATAATAATGAATGGAAATGATATGGGTTAGATATTTTATGTGGGGCTTCCCGAAAAATATGGCTCCAAGAAATGTTACCTTCCTTTCAAGGATGTCAACCCCCATTTTATAAGAGAAAGTGAAGTAAATGATAGATACTATGATAGCATGCAAAAAATGAAGGAATACAAAATCTAAAAGTAACTAAGATGAATATAAACACTGATTTTATCTGAATAAATGTAAATAAAATGGTACTTGACTAGGTCGATGGTGACCCAGAATACACAAAGGTAGGTCAATGGTGACCTGTGTGAGGAGATCTAGACAATAATGCAAATATGCAGACCTGCAGAGATTTGGATGTAAACTGGATGCAACTAAACTTTGTAGATGATGCAAATGGCCTGTAGAAGGGAATCCAAGGTGAAAGAAACTAGAGGATGGAAAAAAACATAGGTTTGGATGGATTGGTTGAAAAATAGGCCTCTGGTCAACGGTGACCAGGGTGAAGTGACGATGACTGGAGTGCAAACATAATTGATTCAATTGCGAAAGAGAAGTAGGATAGAAAATAAGAAGTCTGCGAGGGATGATAAAGTCAAAACACAGACATATGAAAGGATCTAGAGATAGGAAAGGCAGTGACAGGGTGATGGATCAATGGTGCCCTAGGTAGGGTGGCGACGATTGTAGCAGAATAGAACACGACCGAAGACAAATGGATGGAATGGATGACATGTAAGAAAAAAGATTGGAAGAGAAGGCTGATAATAGAGCTTTGAATGTTGTTGAACCTGTAAGATGTTAGATCCAACAAAATAATGTAAGATGGCATAAAAAGTAATGTAAACCTCCCAAAGTCAAGCAGTTGATCAAAACAAGCTTCCAATGACTGTAAGAAGGTTGGCACATTTATTGAGATGCTTTGGTTTGAAGATGGATTCACAAAATACAAGAAAATAAAGTGTTTGTCATGCCTGTGTGTTTGTGTGTCCTTTTTGAAAAGAGAAGAACTTGAGCTTATAGGGTTGACGATGACTGGGCTAGATCGCCACCGACTATGGGGAAAATTTCCCCAATGGAGTTGATTTTGTATTTTTTGTCAGAGTTTCAGGTTTTTAAGAATGAGAAAAGTTCTTTAAATCTTGTAGGTGGGAAGAAGTTGTTTAGGGATGTGTCATTGATAGTTAGGGGATAAAGATAGGTAGGATAAAAGCTATAAAAAGCATAATGATGTATATTTAGGATAAAAGCAACCTAAAGGGAAATTCCATTAGGGGTAGTGGATATTAATTAATTAATTGATTAATTAGTGAATATTAATTAATCAATGTTAACTAATGAGTATTATTAAGGATTAAAGGTGATGGGATAAGTGGGCATTCAATTAAATTAATAGTAAGGGGAATGAATTAAATTAAACAAGGTCTAGTTAGGACCATGGTGAAATAGGCTTGTGGGCAGATAAGGGTAGAGATACCAAATTTAGGTGTCTACACTAAGGGTAAGTCTTCCCTCCCAAAATCACAAGTCAAAGTTTAAAAATCAATCAAATCAATTCAAAAAAAAAAGACAAACAAACAATAAATACAAAACAATTTCATTTTACAAATATCATCACACTTCATTTCCCTACCAATCTTTGGTGACGAGCCTATGCTTCCTTCAGGTAGTATGAGGCTGGGAAAGGAGGGAAGTGCCCTTACTCACCTTTGCCTTTCCCTTGGTAATGAGCCCATGCTTATTACTAGTGGCATGGGGCAAGACATAGGGGGTACTTTAAAATGACTCAATAAGTTGTAAACAATTCAATAGGTTAAAAGTGCTCTAAGTGCTTTGAAATCATCAGAAAATGAGTAAGATGCATAATTTATAAGAGAGCTAATCTGTAAAACTATATTTTGTCAACCAGGAGGCCATCTATAGGTCGAAGTGTAGTTAAACGTACAAGAAAACTACATTCTAAATTGGATAGTTAGCCTTGCCTAGAGTTGAGTTGTAGTTTCCTAATTGGGTCTTTGTCAAAATATTATCTTCACATCATTAATTTTATTCATTAAAGTCATATAAATCACATCCTTATTAACTCTCGGTGTTGAGCCCTTGCATCTTACTGGTTACATGGAATTAAGAATGGAGTGGGTTCATTTCATTATCATATCACTTTTATCAAATTTTCCAATAAAACAGGAATATCAAATATTGGTTAAAAACCAAAGTTTTAAGTTTGCAAATTGTCCGCATATGCATTATATATATCAAAAGAAAAAAAAAATATCATTTTGTTATGCATTTGCATCATCGTCATCATCATCATCATCCATACATGCATTCATAGAAGCATATAAAAATCATCAGAGATTCTACACATTTAAGAGTACACAGAATAAACATGTCACGAACAAGTAAACTCTTATACAAGATATCCGAGCCAAAAAAAAATGTGTGTGTGTGTGTGTGTAAAAAATCAAGTTTGCATGCAATGTCATCACACCCCAGGTGTACGCTCGCTATGAGCACAAAAGAAAAAAATCAATATATACAAAAAAAATGATCCTAAGCAATAAAGGACTATGGCCTATCCCTCTCTACGTGATCCAGATGAAGGTGCACGGGTGGGACTTCTATTGTAGCTCCTATGATGGGAGTGAGAGCCTCCATTCCCAGACTTGTGAGAGTGACCATGAGATGAATAACCAAGTGATCTCCCAGTGGTTGCCCCACTATGGGAATGGTCACGCTAATGTCTCCTCTCAACTATCTGATATGCAATGAGCTCGGTCCTCATCTTGGTCATAACTCTCATTACAATCCATGCTAGAGAAAATATGTCGATGTACCTCCCACCTTGACTAGATGCCCTAGGTACATGAGTAGCTCATCTCATGTCATGCCATCTGGGTGCACAAAGTTATTCATAAGAATGTTGCTAATAAAATCTCTCCAACCATCTACTATAGCTGTAAAACAAAATAAGAACAATGACAAGTTAGATTTTTTTTGAAAAAGGTACTTTGCGTAATTTACTAACAGTTCTAGTCTAAGTAGTAGAGTTGAGAGAAGAGTGTTAACTTACTAGGATCTCATGGCTACTAAGATGGGTCTACTAGTGTTCATGGTGATGGTAGAGCTACTACATACACCTCTTCTGCTTTACCCTCCTCTCCTCTGATCTCCTCCATAGCCACCTGTCATATGAATACTAACTCCTCATCCCCCCTCCTTGTACAGGTGAAAGGGTATCCTCTATGAATAATGTCTCAGCCTCAGCCTTGGCCCTAGATGTTATGGAAGCCTCTCCGGTGTCTCTCCACTATATATCATTCTCCTCACCTCCCTCCTTGTCCCATTCCTCCTTGTCTCCTCCCTCCTTGTCTCCTCCCTCCTTGTCTCCCTCCTCCTCAGTATCTATCCCCACTCGGCCTCCTCCTCCTCCTCCCCACTATGTGCACGAGTATCCTCAATTTGGAACATGTCTATTGACCTAGATAGATTTGGAATAACCCATGATGCACTAATCAAGACTCCATGAGTAACAACGGTCCACCCGAGCCAACCCTTAGGTCCAGCTCTAGCCTCTCGAATACCACGGTAAAATATAAGAACCACTGGAAGGGCGTCAACATAATACAACCCAAATTGTTGAGACACTATACAAAATAAATCAACATGTCACCTTCTTTGCACCCGACCTCCCGAGGTCATGCCGGGACAACCGGTGTAGAATGGAAATGGGTGTGTGTGTGGTAATGATGAACAAGCTAATGAGGAAACCTTATGTCTTCAACACGCAATATAGAGATCTTTGAATCTAAGTCAAAGAAAGTGGTCCTAACCTAGAGTGGTGTAATGGAATGGCTACTCTGAGGCTTCAATTGATATCGAGCTCTGTCGATATCCTATATATTGGTTGTGGAATACACAGAAAGTGACATGTAGAGGCCTCGTATAGATTTCCAAACAAGGTCATGGAAGTGAGAACGAGATGTGTGATGAACCACAAGGTCTATGGGAGGTTTTCTGGTCTAGTCTAGAAAGACTTAGCCTGATCGAATATTATGTTTAACACGAAAAGTTTTACAATAATGTTAGGTGGAAGCGGCGATGATCTAAATACTAATACATGTAAACCGGTGTCAATATTTAATTGGTCAGCAGGTCCGTTGGGTTTCAGGACCTGGGCATCACAACCGTGAACTCATGGAGGTTGCGGTCTTTGTATGTTCATATGCATAATGAAGCCCTGCTGTCAAGAGTAGTCCAGTAATCATAGGCTCGACCAGCTACGATGTTTAGCATGTTTAAATATTCTATATTCTCATAATATCTAGGAAGTGTGTGTAAGACATACAAGTGTAAACCCATATTAATATCGGTCAACAACCCAAGTCCATTGGGTTGTGAGACCAATGGATCACAACTAAATGTTTTCTCCTATTGTGGACCTTTGATGGTCATGCGGAATGAATTAAATTGATCTTGATAAAGAAAAATAACTATCAAAGGAAATTTAAGCTATGTTTTTCATATTATCACAGTATATCCGAAAAAAACAATTAAAGAAAACTAATCTAGAAAAAGTAAATCTTTTTTATCTTTTCTAGGATTTTAAACAATTCTTCTAATCTAATGATTGAAATTAAATACAAGTAATCAATCGGTTGTAGTTAATTACTTGTGTAGGTATGTGAATATAAATCTAAAATAACTGAACTAGTATAATAAAAAACCCTTTAAACCCTACCTCAGAGGTAGAGATAAAATCACATCTCTCGAAGAGCTATTGTTCCCCACAACTGCCCCAATAATGTTAAAGAGAAAACTTTCTAATGATTTGATCTATTTGTAATTATTTGATTAACTGAAATGAAATAATTTGCTACTGTATTCGATATAGATTTGCAATGAATAATTCAGAATTGATAACTTGAACAAATGAAGCAAACAAATAACTAATCCTAACCTAGATAAGCAAGAGCTTTGGAAAATCTAATTATATTTGTTCTTCTCCCCTCGCTTTATCCTTTCTTTCTCTGTGTGTTCATATGAGTCCCGGGAATTGGGAATGCAAAGGCATTTGCTCTTATGTATATCTTTAAATGTCTTGTGGTTTTAATAGTTTTAGTAGTTGAACTTAGCAAGTGTATAATTTCTATATCACCGAAAAGTGGTAAGAAAATAATATTTTAACACAATGTTTTGGAATGAATTTCATTGTATAACCTTATGGCACGCGATTATAAGAGACAATTGTCTATGATGTGTAATAACCCCCATAACTATTTTTAACAAAAAAACAAAGTCTTTACACCAAATTGTGTTTTTAGTCTAATGATAATGATAATAATAATAATGCCCATTTTAAAACAGTGTTATAAGATTACAATATAAAACAACTTCACAAAATGAATGTAAAAACAACTCCAACAAAGCAAAAAAAGAACAAACAACTTAGAGAATATGTCATGTACCTTGATGCCTTCATGAAGTTTTAAATATTTGCAAATCAATTGCTCAACCATATATCATGTTATGAACTACAATGATTGCATAATATGTAAGAAATGAGATTATTCGAAATTTCTTTTAGGCTACTGAGCAATTATTGGTGAAAAATGTAAACAAAAATTATATGGGTCCTCTTTTACACAACTACCATTCTTTATATTGATATACCGATGTGAAAATTGTAAATAAAAATTACTCTAAGATATGACCACACATGTTATATGTCACCTTACCAATTAAATTAATGAGGGAAGTTACCAAATAAATCCATTTTCAAATGTACTAGTATTACAAATAGATTAAATAAATATGTGTGAATTTTTTTGATAGATATCAATCTCAAGGGCCTCTTATCTTAAGTTTTATGTGTAAAAAATTGATTAATAATTTCATTAAATTATCATATTATTCCAAGTCGCTAGTGAAAATGACATCAATCTAGTTGCATCAATGTTTTGGACTCAAAAAATTGAAAGAAAAAGGGCTCCAAACTCTAATATTGTAATTTATCCAAAGTTGGGTCTTAAGGAAATTGGAAATAATCATTTAGTATTATTTCAGTGTCGTACCATTTATACATTTAATAGCTAAAACTAAAGGCATCCTACTCAATTTCCCCACTTTGAGTTCACTACATCATGCCTTTCTCTTCATCTTAGCACCTCTGAAACTAAGACACCTTATACAAAACATGTATTTAGACTCTCATTTATTTACCTCATGTCACAATTAGGTTTCATCCTTATCTTGGATGACTTTTTATTCAAGGATAGCTTTGACAGAAAAATAATTGAGGATTATTTTTTCTGTTTTACTTGTAATAGTCGCATTTTCAAATGCACAAGTTACATTAATTGGGTTATGGTTGGTTGAGTCAAAAATCATTTGCAAAAGCCACCTACATAAATACATGCACCTTAACCAATTAGGGGCATCTAGGGATGTCATGTTTAATAACACTCTAAGAAGGAGTTTTGGGCCTAATAATTGAAGTATCATCCTTAGCGAGCACTATAGAAATCTAAAAATCTTAATTCATTCTCATTTTATACCTAATATCAATTTCATGCATTAAGATTAGAGCCAAAGTTCATTGTAAAGTGTTGAAGGCATTACTATGCCTTTACAATGTACATTGTTTGTCACATCTAAAACCTACTAGGAGGGAGAACTATATGAACTCGAGGCCCTTTTGAGGTAGTGTTATATAAAAATATATTCATCTATCATGATGATGTGTTGAGGTTACTATGACTCATTGATATCAACCCCTTTTAGGTCACAAGAGGAGAGCAATTGTTTTAATAATTGATGAAGTTACTAGTAAGTAAAAAGTTTGAACACACAATTTCAAACATATATCCTAGATCACAATCACTCTTGGTGCTAAAATTTAGTTTTAGGTCACAGTAGCAGAGGACACAATATGACAATTACCCTAATATGAATTCACTAGGATAACCTATCCAAAGCAGGATAATCTATCCAACACTTCTTTTTAGCCTCTCATAATTTACGCACATTTATATAAAACTTTGTAAATCTTATTTAGTCAATTTTATATCACTTTCACATATCTAGACCTTACAAATATGTGACTTCTTTCCAAAATATAACTATAATTCTTGTATTATAATTTTATAAATTTTGTTGATCAAACATTATCTTAAGGACGACTTTAGCATTTTTTTAATCGTTACTTACTATTTTAAATCATAACACACATTTGATTGCAATATATCTTAATTAGATTAACTAGTTTGATATTACATTTTAGTGAACCCTTTTTATTTATTGATCACACCAAGCTACAACTTCATCTCATACCCCTATTGTTTCATATTTCTCAATTTGTTCTTAATAGCATGGCATTTTTTTGGGTTTTTCTTATAACACAACTATTTTTGTGTATATTTTGTATGATGGAAAAATATAGGTTCCTAGTTCAGTTCTCAAATATAGGGATCTAATATAAGTTCAGACACACGATGTAGATACCAAGGTACTCATGGAGTGCTAGTGTTCTAATTATAGAGGATAATGACCCTAAGCATAGGATAGTTATAAATATCTAAGGACTAAAACTAATATAAAGATAGGTACCCTAATAGGATTCAAAATAAGAGTAACCAAGGGGTGGATCCAGAGAACGAGTCTAATTTAATAAGAAAATTAAATAGATCAAATAAAGCATAGATCTACTCAAGTCTATAATAATGAATGACCAAATACAACATACATGTGCAAGATAAAATACTAAAAAAGGTAAAAACATAATTACCCTTAACATGTGTGTAACCATTGATGCAAAATTGTCCCAAGACAACAACACAATCTAAGAGAATCACTATGGGTGGAGAAGGGGAAAGGTAAACAAGAATATCTGTCCTAACTCACTTTGGTGACCCAAAATGGTATGACTAAGATGAGGTAAATATGATTATTACACGTTGCCAAATCATAAGTTTTCTATGCTCTAGCATAGTTTAAGGAAATTGAGACCTTATTGTTAGAGAATTATAACACTAGTATCAAATTGAATGATCTTGTCTTGAAATTGGGGTATCATATCTTAAAGGAGTAGACATGAAATGTCATTTAACAATAATAGAATTTGTTGCTAAACCCTAATTGCAGAGTCACATATGATAAATAAATGCTAAAATACAGATTTAGCACAAGCAATAAGCTAATAGAATATAAAACCCTAAGTGCAACAAAGAGAGGAATGGACTTCGCTGATTTGCGCTTGATTTGGGACTGATGTAGACTGGGAAAACTAATAAAGTCTTGATCTACCTTTCAATCATATGACCAATCATTGCAAGGGATCAATTGTCGATACCCATCCATGCATCAACCATTTCCTGCAGTTACCTCATGTCTCTCTCGGAAGCTACAGTTTCGCAGTGCTTCCCTCATTCCACTTTTCCTTTAGTTACAATTCTCCACCCTCAAAGCACTAACTCTATGCCCCTCTTCCTCTCCCATTGTTTATGTCCCTCCAATTTGCTTTCTTTTAAAGATCGCTTTGGCATTTCCATCGTATATTTCACGTGATACTGCAGTCTCGCAATAACAAGGAATCACACCTACATTCTCTAAACCTTGTCCCACTCGTAAACCCCTTTGCATTTCCCTTCCCCAACCTTCCATATTACCATTCCTCTATTCTTTTTTAGCTTCTCAGTCTACCCTCCTCTTCGACTGTCTACAGTTGATAATTGTATTCTCCATTACTTGTACATGTCTTGCTTAATATTTAATTAAAAAACATCATTTTTTTATTCCCTTTCTTCTTTTTGCACCATACTTTGTTCTCATTTCCACATTATTCACATACCACATCTTTTTTGGCCTTCACATTACACTCATTACTAGTTATTATTATCATCATGATTATCAAGAATAACGTTTTTAAAAATAGATGTTACAATGATTATAATTTAAGAAAAATTATTTGAAGATATTTTAGTAAAATTACTTTTGAGAACATGTGTACGTCATAATACACAATTGTCTTTTACTATAGAAGCCCTAAAAACTAAAGAACTAAATTCATCGCAAATTATTGTGTGGACGTATGGGTTATCGAGAGCTATACGTCATAGCTTATACACTTATTTTTAAAAGCACACAGAGATATTGACAATCCATATTATTTTTTTCCATATATAATAATAAGATCTCTTTGGGTCGATGCACGCATTAACATTAAAATTTTGAAGGCACTAAAGATGGGTGATGGCGTATAGGTATTTGAGGTTAACAATAACAACGCAAGCAACTTGGATACAGACTAGCCGTCACAGTTCTGGGGAGCAAAACCAAGCCTAGAGCCTGCCACGTCATACACAACTCGGAAATTCTGCTGCTGGTAGTTCCCAATTATGGAAAGACCAGAACCATCGTCCGGAGGAAGAGCGAAAGCCAAGCACAAGACGGAGCCCTGGTTATTGACAGGAATTAAAGTGTTCTTTGTGGACAGGGTTAAGTCCAAACTGTTGTCAAAATGCAAGGTAATCGGAGGAACGTTTACCTGGCCGGAAGGACGAGTTTTGTAACAGGTATCGAAGAGTCGGGAGGCTCCTTTAACCATGGTCAGACTCGAGAGCTGACGGCGGAAGGAATCTCTCACAGGGTTGTATGCAGGCTCCACCAGCCGAGTGATGACAGTTCCGGAGTCGATGATGATTCCTTTTCCCGTGGACTGGTCCATCTCAAAAGTTCCGGCGGGGATTGAAACGCGCTCCTCTCCCACGGAGATTCCGTTCAACCGCACGTAATAGAAAGAGGGGTTTGCGGCGTTTGATAGCAGCGAAGTGAATTTCAAGCCCGGCGCTGTAAGTGCCCCTTTACCCAGTTGAAGAGAACCCGTGAAAGCACGCGAGAAGAGGCTGGGAAGGCAGTAAGAAAACGTAGTGTCGTATAATTTGGCCGTCTGCAACACAAAGGAAGTGGCGCCCCTCCCAAAGCCGACCAAACCCGGCTCATCATCAATGATTCCTCTGAGAGAATATGCGCACCCAAAGACGAATTGTTGCGACTGCGAGCCCAGAGCGAGCGTGTCGGATGACAACAGCTCGTCCACCTCTGATCCGTCGCCGTAGGTCAGCGTAATGCTACAATTAGAATTCCCATGCCCAGCACAGTTGATGCCCAGATCCTGACACGGCTTGGAGGCGCAGCTCAGGTAGTTATACGTGGAAGACTTGGAAGGCTGGAACACTTGACGCCGGCAAGCAGAGCAGGGAGCGCATGGAATCCAGGTGATATCGCTGCCTGTGTCGAGGGCCGTGTAGAAGCTCTGCCCGGGCGTGCCAAACACCAACTTGATTATGTAGTTTCCGGTGTTAATAGCCCTTCCCGAGGCCAAGGGCACGTCCGTATTGAGCTTCTCGGTGTTTCCTCGGCGTATTATTGATCGGTAGCGATTCGCATCGCCCTCGATTGCGCCCATTATCGTGGCAAACCACGTTGAATTGGGGAGGCGGTGAGGCGAGCACTTGCCTTGAGCGTGCATAAGAGCGAAGCTTGATTCTCCCAATTGAGCGGAGGAACAGTTCTTCTCCTCTACATCCACATCCTTCCATGTGAATGACGCTGCATATATTGTATCTATATCCACCTTATTATTATTTTCACCCAGCACAACAACAAACAATAACAGGATGGGAAACAGTAAAGATGCAACAAGCTTTGTCATTC
The DNA here is from genome assembly GCA_019776745.2 of Taxus chinensis. Classification (NCBI taxonomy): domain Eukaryota; kingdom Viridiplantae; phylum Streptophyta; class Pinopsida; order Cupressales; family Taxaceae; genus Taxus; species Taxus chinensis. The sequence continues at coordinate 309,918 of JAHRHJ020001532.1, read as the reverse complement.
TCGCTGCTCTGAATAACCAGAGGTGGTTGATGGATTTTGAAAAACATCACACGCATATAAATAGCACAAGTGAGCGTACTGTGATGAACTCTGGTGTGTTTGGGTTTCGGATGTGAAAAAGGTCGAGCTGCTTGACTTCCAAATGTGCTTTTGAACCCATTTTCCACACAATTCAAACTTCTTCTCTTCCGCGTGGAGGGAATATCACCTCACAAATTACCTTTCCACATCGAGTTCCATATTTATATTCCTTTCATACTTGCTTTGGGTTCATTTCAGCCTATTTTTTAGGGAAGCTCAGCCACAACATAATCTCGCAATTCCTTAATTCCCTTTTGGTCCTCTCCAAATAGATAGTGAAGATGGGGAACTCGTTCTACATAGAACGAATGCACTAGTTTAATTACATTGTATTACAAATCAAATTTCGTTAAAGGGTACAACTTTTTATCGTGGAATCCCTCACATCTTATTAGTGCTCGTCTTATTAGTGCTCGGAAATGATTGATTTCTTCGTGGAATCACTCATGTCTTATTTCATTTGCACAACTTTCTTTACCAAGTTTTCAATATCTCGAGGAAAGTCTACTTGACCTCAATGCATTAAAATCCTTATGCACCATTTTGTGCAATGTCCCACTCATCTACAACTTTTCCAACCATTCTACCTAAATCTCACGTATGTTTGTAGTTGATGTTATAAATTATTTTTGCCAATAAATTTCAAAAAAATTATAGTAGTGCATTCGTTAGGTATCACGGTTGTAGTATGTGGTCGCAGGTTTAAGTTTTACTAACTTCACACCTAACGTGCGTGATCGTTAAGCTCTTCCTTTCCTAACAACTAGAATCAATCTCTGATTCCCTTGGCACCTTGGCTCTTTTTCCCAAGTAATTATGTGTGTCCCACACACTTGCTTCACAAACTATGTATTTTTTTGCAAACTTCAACTAGCATCGCACAATCTTTATGGCTTCTACAACCTTAACAAAATTACCCTAGGTACATTCATAACTTATGCGCAATAACTTCCTTGGCTTATGTAACATCTACATCCCACTTCAACCTTGTGTGGCACCCCACAACTATTTAGTGCATCATCGCATTGGCACTTTACTTCTTCACATGCCATTTGTCACTAAGGATATGCCTAGGATCATTTAAATACAATGTTTACTCATCAACACCTTATTGCCAAGTAACACACAAGGTGGACCAAGTCAAATCATCTATATGGCATGCCACTTTTTGGATTGTAACTCCCTCAGCAGTGCCAAGATGGAAATGTATCATGGATTTTCATGGCCAACGAGTAATATATTTACTATAGTTTTAAGAAGATGACAAAGTTAGTCGCTTAAGGCCTAATTTCCTCGAATTCTTTATGAACTGGGTAAAATCTATAGAGAGTTAACTGATAAAAGCTATGATCTTCTCAAACATGATAAAGGGTATGTGAAAAGTCCTATAGAGTTTAAAGAACTTGTGTCTAATAAGATCTAGACCTAAAATTATCCAAAAATAGGTCTAAAAGATAGTGCTAAGACAAGGGACTAAAATATCAAGAAGAAACTTTGCTTAAATGGACTCTAACTAATCTCTTATGGGAGAATACATGATGGTTTGAATAAAATGAGGTAAATACAATTATTGCATGTTGCTAAATCATAATATTTTCATGTTCTAGCCTAGTTTAAGGAAATTTACACCTTATTGTTAGAGCACTATAGCAATAGTATCAAATTGAATAATCTTGTGTTGAAATCAGGGTATCATATCTTAAAGGAGTAGATAAGAAAGGTTGGATAAGGATTGGTAGACATAGTTAGATCATTTGGAGGTGTAACTAAACTTCTGTCAATGATTTTGAGTGTTTTGTAGTGCATTGGCCTTCTATATGAAAAGCATATTATTACATCTATAAGGTAAAATTAAAATCGCAGATGGTATTTTAGTGATGGGATATAAATTTTAGATATTGATGCATGTGTTGATTCATATTTAATCCAATCATAATAACTTCAAGGGAGCATTCATTGATCAATGTAATTCTTATGCCATAGGTCTAAAAATATAGTCAATAACTTTGCTCTTTAATAGTCAAGAACTCAATGAAGGGTAGTTGGTTTAGATGAAGAACTTAGATGATGGATATTCAGAGGTACTGTCATTAAAAAAATGGATCTCTAGAGACCATATTAGAATTCAGAGCATAAGGGGACAATGTATAGAGAATAAAGAGAAATTGTGAGATATAAGAATGTTGTTACACGGTGCTAGAGATAATAGAAAAGGATCTAATATAGTATGAGAAAGAATCATATCATAGTTTGGGAGTAGAGTATGAAGCGATACTTATACTTCACATCATCAAATAAGGAATGATGCAAGAATAGTGAACAAGGAAGGAGATTATAGTCCATACCATTAGTTGGTAACATCAACCAAATGTCCCATATGATCTAATTATTAGAAGAAAATTCACATTTTAGTTTTTTTTTATTTATAAATGACATTGTGTAAATAGATCTAATATGACATTTGATTAAATGAAAATTTCTTATGAAAGGATTTTGACTATCTCGATGTTTCTATTATTTTTATTGGAATAGATATTGACAACGAACATGTGAAATCGGGTTTTAATTAGATGCAAGGTGGGATCATAATTTTGGTACCAAAGCTGAGAAAAATTCTTGGATAAAGGATTAGAGGAGAAAATAATTTCAATATTTTGTTTGTGGATTGATAATAGGAATTTAATTATGTTATATTGAATTTGTATGGTGCTTTATTTTCAAGGTTAATATTGAGCTACCTTTGGAGGAGCTCCTCCATAGGAAAAAAGATGAAAAAACATTTTGAGCGATATTTTTTTACAACTTATCATGTGAACGTATTTGAAACAAACCAATCTTATTGATGATATTGTTACCTTTGTATGAATATTTCTCCACCTACTACGACGAGGACCTTTGATGTCCCTATAAAACTATTGAGAGACAACGGACTATAATTTTAGTCATATATGTGGATAATAATATACACTATATACTTAGATTACCAGTAGGAGACTTACCTACAAGCCACTGCGAGGAGACTATGAGCAATGTGCATGGATACTAAACATAGGTTCAACTAGTTCCTCATAATATATGATCATATCCTCTACATTTTTGTCAAGGTGACTCATAGTGGCTACACTAAAAAAGAGTCTAACATACAATTGCAACATTTGCAGGATTAAATTTTCATTACATCCGAATCTAGCGAGTTTAATGTGCAAAAGAAAAATTAAAAATCATTTCGCTACTACACGAGAATAACAATAATAAATACGTCATCAGGTATAATAATTAATTTTAAATCACACAAAAATAGATAAAAACATATGCCATCTTCCACATAGGCATGAAAATTAGTAAAAGGTTTGGATAGAATGCTTGTACATTTATAGGTCCAATTACAATTCATACATATAAATATACACCATATAAAATCATGAAAATTATTTATATGCTTAAATAATGGACCCATCATCAATTAGTCAATAGATGCATGGTTGGATGTGTCGTAACTGTGATGGATAGATCTCAGATCAAACTAATTATCTCAACTACTATCACTACTTACGTTCTCATCATACCATGATGGGACGGTGTACTCTGGCTCATACACTTCATCTAATTTTCACGTTCTATCAATCGGACATATTTAAGGGATTGTTCTTCCTCATCAGATTTTTTTTTTACTATATAAGGTAATACAAAAGGGATTGTGGCTCCCAGAAGCCTTACAAAATCAGATGCATCGTGAGAGACATGTGGGAGAAAAAGGATAAAGCATTGAGGAACAAAGAAATGAACTCTACCAACGGTTAAAAGTGAAGAAACTCGAGCATATGTAAGCAATACCTAGGGCAAGTTAAGGAGGCTTGACTTAACCCAAAGATAGAATAAACACACCAAGGGTCACCAAAAAAATCCACTCAAGAGAGAATTAGTGATACATTATGTTTCTCGTGATGGACCTTCGTCCATCCCTCTCCATCAATCCCGGGAGGTGAAGATCCTAATAAATCATCCTTGTTGATCCCGAGGATCACTTCAAGTGTCCCGTTTGATAAATCCACCACCCACCCTTAAATGGCAAGCTTTTACCTTCCGTCACATGCCCTACATCCTCTAAGCAATGTGTAGTTAATACCAAGTTATTCGTTGAGGGGCATAATTTAAAATTTTGGAGCTCCTACCAAGCCAATCGGTCCTCCCTGTCACCTTGACTGGCTCTGCCCTTCTCCTACATTACCCCCCATCCACCACAGCTCAAAAATTCCCTTTGTGCAACACCTGATCCACAACAAGCAAGGATTCAACTATCAGGTTGGTGATCGCTGGTATACCTCGACGCCCACCACCTACAATGCCAACCAGCTCCTTCCCCACATGAGCAACCAACAAATCCTTATCACACCCTAGGCTAATCACACCAGAAAAAGGAACATCGGGATTAGAGTTACTGGCTTGATCAGTCTCCTCCTCATCCATTTCCCGTGCCACCTCCGAAGAGATCATACATTTGGGTGATCGTAGACTCCCACAATGGCTCTACATCCAAGAAACACGTCTTCTATTCATACCTTACCCATCTACACTTGCTGCAGAAGATTAAGGAACTTTCCACATCAATTTGTTGTTCCCATTTTCCCTCCGGGAAATGAAGGAAAATTATTTTGGGTTTTTTGGAACCCACATGGACATTAGTACACAAATGAGCAGAGGCCAATCTGGTCCGAGACTTAGTTGCAGGATCAATAGCTAACAACACACCCATGGCTCTAGTTATCCCCAAGAAAAATTCTAACTCCCAAAATTCCAAGGACAGAGAAGGTGGGCTAATATTGACATAAAGGGATTTAAAAGTAAAATCATGAGGCATACTTGGCTCTCATCGATGGAGGCTAAGAACAACACTTCCATAAAACCAAGGAGCCCCCAAAATTTTTTTTTACATCTCCTTCTCATCTTGGATGAAAAAATTAAAACCTTCTCCAGTGAGTTCCCTGACATCAAGCCAATAGGCCCATTTCCTTCGGCACCAATCTCTCACAAAATCAATGTTCGGTCTCAGGCCTACAAACTTTCCAACTAGCACGAATCTAAATCTTGTTTTTGCTTTGTCAATGATAAATCCTGGGATTTCTAGCTGTGGCTCAACATCTCTCCATGATGGAAAGAGCTTGACTAGTTCCCTATGCGCATCTCCAAATAGTTTCGTAGCCTAAGTCGTAGATCCTCTAGTCACATCAGAATTTTATTATTTCAAAAATTTTACATTTCCTTCCTCCTTAGATAGAGGATCTACGGTATGGTCATCCATTATTTCATTTCAATCATCATTGGGGGTGGTAACATTAGCTGTCACTAAATTCTCCTTGTCATTGTTACAAGGAATTTTGGATGGGTCGATGTACGAATGAAAATTGACATGCGACCTTCAATCACACTTGACCCCCCGATGTCGTGTTGGGATAGTTCATGTGGAAATGTGTAGATGATTGTTGCTAGCAAAATATGATGTGTGAGTGCAAATGTGTGAGAATGAGATAAACAAGTTATCAAGGAAAAACAATGTCCTCAACTCGCAATATCAGGATATGCTCGTCAAGGGAAAGGAATGGCCTTCTAACCTAAATAGGTCTAATGGATGGGTCAGAGAGAATAGCCACATGTAGAATTCAATCGATGTCAAGCTCCACATAAATAGTCTATACTAGCTTTGGAATCCATGGAAAACCAACGGGGGCCTCGTAAATGTGTCCAGACAAGATTATGGAATGAGTGAGAGAGGCATGGTTTCAAGAGATCTAAATTTGATTGGTTGGGGTAGTTCAAAATTCGTAAGATTTATCAGCTTCGACATTCAGGGCATTTAATTGTGATATAATGTCAGGTGGAAGTGGTGATGTGCAGAAAACCAACGTGCGTAAGCTTGTGTCAATGTTTGTGAGTAATTCAGGACCATTTAGTTGGGGACTCGAGGATCACTATCGTATGTCTTTAATTGGTGTGGTCCTTGTGTGGTCATGTGTGCATTTGTGTGATTTTTAATCTAATCAAAGCAAATAACAATCTAATCTAAATAAGTAAAGATTACACTATGTTTTTATATTTTTGGAATACAAGGAAATAAACAATACAAAGCAACTAATCTAACAAAAGGAAATCTTTTTGTGCTTTTATGGAATAATAGTACGTATAGAGTAAGTACATTGCTTCTAATTTAATTAATCAATCCTAAAACAAATAAACAACCGGATGCAGTTGTTTATCTATGCAAAAGAAATCTAATCAATTCTAAATAATTAAAGCTTCTCTAATATATTCTAATTAAATGAAATGTTTTGTAATGATGTATGTGGATCCTCTGTTTTGCCTCAAAGGCATGGGTGGAAATTAAATCTTCTCATAAGAACTTTTCCTTCCCTTAATGCAACTTCCCCGACACAAGTAAAGGTAGAACTTTTATAAAGGATTTTCTAAATGAAATGATGTTCTAATTTATTTCTAAACTAACACAGAAGCTTTCTTCTAGAATCACTTCTTTACAAATCTATAGAGATAGGAAAAATAAGCTATCTATCCTAAGAAATATTTGTTGAAGGAATTGATCTACTTTAACTACTTAATGATAATGGAAATGAAAGGCCTTTTTCTACTGTAGTGAAATAATATGTAGATAAGACAACTCAATAAAGAAAATGAAGAAACCCAATTACAACCCCAACCTGGTATTATAGCAGCTATGTGGCAATTCATTTGTGTTTCCTTTGTGTCCCCTCTGCTTGTATTTTCAATCTCTTGCATTCACATGAGTCTAGGATGTTGGGAATGCAGAGAGTAGCAAGGAGAAAGTGTTGGAGCTATGAAAGCTTTATTGAAGTTTGGTAGCAATGCAAGGTGGAATAGAGACAACACAAGTGAACAAAGGTTGTCTATGCAATTTCCAAGCAAGAATGTGGCAGCACAACAGTACAAGAATACATGAAAATGATCTCTGGTCATTTTCTTGAAAAAAAGCGATGGTTTTATAGAAGGTTGGCTAGGCAATGTTCCAAGCCATTTGGTAGCAATAGAGTGCCAAATCAACATAAAGGGGAAGTTAAACACTCAATTAAAAATTAGAAGTGGAAGAGGATGCAAACATGAATCAATCAAGCTTAAAATTAGCTAAATTGACTTCACAAACGTGTGTTAAAAGTGAACTGGAGTGAAGTAACACATGTCCAATTCAAGGGTAAAGAATTCTGGAAAAAGCACACAGGATCATGTCCCTATGTAGGGTGGCCAACGTTACCTGGGACTGCCGCCTAAGAAGGGTGGTGGTTTTGTCACTAAAGGCCAAAACTAAGGAGAAATTAATGCGAAAAGCTAAGAAAATCATGAAATGGCTAAGGTAAGGTAAACTAGGATACAAATATAAGTTGTGAAGAGGCTTAGGGAGCTCAAACACATTTGGAAAAAGACATGAATCATCATTAGGGACCTTTTAAACCATTTTTCGACAATGTAGCATGTGCAATTTTGGGTGTGTACATATTCCCCCCTCGAAGAAGCGTTTTAGCCATGAAGAGGCGCAAAACATAGAGTCTGAGTATGACATTCCGAAATGGGGAGTTAGAAGTTATACCTGACACGCCCATGTGCCGAAATGTCACCATCCAAGCTCCCATTACCTACATGAAAAAATAAGACTCAAGTGCAAATAGATATGATATCAAAAAATAAACACTAAAATAAAACGACAAGAGGACTTACCATTTGTGTGAGGATAGAAGTATACCTGTGCCAATGCTCCAGCCATGTAAAGCACATACACTCAAACTTTAAAGCAAATCATATCATAACCCATTCATTTTCAATTCATTTGTGCATATCCACTTAGTGATAGTCAAACCTATCACCATTTTTGAGAGTACGAAAAAGGAGTGATCATGATCATGGCCCACGAGTGAGAAGAGAAGGACGAAGACAAAGGTTAGTATTTTGCATTTGTTTATTTGAAACCTAAAAATGTAAAATTTGAAAAAATCTACAGCCTAGGGGGGTTATTTTTGAAATTTCTTGTGTCAAAATGTTCCCTAGGGGGTGATCTAGGTGGGTCCGGCTTTTGTTTTATTAAAAATGGTCAATTTTTGTGTTTTTTTTTAGTTTTTTGGTCAAAAGGGGTGGGTCATTCCATTCTGGACAGGACCGCCACCCTTTGCAGGGTGGCGGTTACAGGACCACCACCCTACACAGGGCGGTGGCTAGAATATTGCCTCCTTGGCAACGGTTACAGAACCGCCACCTTGAGGGAGGTAGCATAATCGCAAAAAAACCACTCTGCACAGGGCGACGGTCTTGTAATTTCCAAGACAATGAGCTAATTTGACCAAGTTAAATTTTTTTGGTTTTAAAGTTGTTTTATACGTTGTTTTTGATGAGTTTGCCTATTGAAATATGTTGCTAACTTGCTCTTTTTGCTTGTTTTGGGTGAATGCAGAAGGAGTTATACATTTAATGGAGCTAGGAGAGAGAGTGTGATTGGATTCATGCATCCTTGATCAGTTGACTCAGGATGAGATAGATTTTTTACACTAGATTGGGTTATGGAGGATTCTCATGGGTGCCGCACATAACACCTGCTAGCCAAATTCTATGTGATCTATTGTCTTATTGGGATGTAGACCGAGAACACTTTCCAGTTTCCAGGTGTGAGGGGAGAGTGGACTATCACTCTAGAGGATTTCTACATAGGATTCTTGGCGTACCTATGACTGGGAAACGGTTGACCTTGGAGAGTATAGGGAACACAACTAGAGCTAGATAATGGACTTCCTACATGGGAGATGATGGGGCGCCATCATGCCCTAAGTAGGGTATACAGATTTTATCTATGTCCACTGCACCTATCCCTACCCTACGTAAGGCCATCATTGGTATTCTGGCTTCGCGTTTGGTGGGAGACAAGGGTAGGGACAAGCTCTTGTATTTTTGGGCTCCCATCATCATGTAGATTGAGCAACATGGGAGGATATTTTCTTGGGTGTCGACATTCTTAGGGACCACATACCATGATCTATACTGTGTTGTGAGGCTATAGGGGAAATCCCTGAGCCACCCTACCTTGGTGATGAGATGAGTGTATGAGAGGATTATCCCCTACCAGAGGGGAGTTGGTGTATAGATCCAGGGGCCATATCAGGGCCATGCAAGATGGACAGGCTTATCAGTTCTTAGAGGGCCACATCAGCCTATGTTTCTACATTGATGATAGTTGATTTTATTGAAGAGACCCTACTAGGACATGGTTGGATTGTGGTGAAGAGGGGACCATTCTGATTGCATGTGCTACCACCTCACAGTTAGTAGATAGGATCTGCGAGGGTGGAGGCCCACCCTTCCGCCAGAGTACCCCAACATTTTGGGTTACCCTATGATGATGCTTCTTCCTCGTTCATGCCTACTATTATCAGAGTGTTAGAGAGGCACAAGATGGCCCTAAGGGCCAACATGGATAGACATGGTGATACCTGGGGTACCTATCAGTGTGGAGAAGGTATCATAGTCCCTAGAGCACCCATACGACTCTTCTCCAGATTGAGGCCACACCCACTCATAGTGGGGAGGAGGAGGAGGCCCACACACAAAGAGACAGAGACCGAGGAGGAGACTAGATGAGGAGGTTGAGGAGGAGAGAAAAGAGGGGTGATGAGGAAGAGGATAGTGACACAGAGTGGTGGGTCACTAAGGAGATATCCTATGGCAGAGAGAGAGGAGGCAGAGGTAGAGAAGGAGACTCTGGTTTCTGAGGAGCCACTATCTCTCACAGGGGAGGTGGTGATGAGGATTTGTGATGGGAAAGAGATGTTACCCAATGAGAGGGGGAGGCATAGGAGGTTCCTGCAGCAGCTCCACCACCACCAGTTGCTGCACAGTCAATCCTACATGATGCTAGGAGATCCGAGTATGTAGATACTCTTCTCTCGACTCTTGTTAGCTAGAAATGTTAGTAAAATACACATTGTGTTTCTTTTTATTTTTTAATGTTTTCTAACTCGCCATTGTTTTCTTTGTTTTACAGCCACTGCTGACGGCCGGCTATGAGATCTTATTCACCAGGTTTGTGTTGATACCTTACTAATCCCTATGGGGAAGACTTGTGTGGAGTTACTAGAGGATTTAGGAAGCCATTGCAGGTGGATGACACATACGACATGTTTGCATCTCTTTGGAAGGCCACAGAGATCTTGACTTCACATAACAAAAATATCGGCGCATATGAGATGGTAGAGAGGTTGGTGAGGTGGAGCCACTCATACAGTGAGGTCACGACTAGTGGTCATTCTTACGGTCACTGTCACCACTCGGTGCATTCACGATATCGGAGCCATAATAGGAGTCCTAGCTACATCCGTGCACCATCTCAGGGATCCCATAAAGAGGGATAGGCCATTGAGCCTTTATTGCTTTGATGCCATTTTGTGAGGCATATATATGATTTTTTTGCATTTTCATTCTCATTGCGAGTGTTTTGACCACACCTAGTGTGTGATGGAATTGTACACAACTTGATTCACTATGATATATACAAATATCTCTTTTTAGTTTAGTTATCCTTTGCATAGAGTTGACTTCATTTATGGTTTGCTTTCGCATGTGTACTCTTAGATGTTTAGAAATTCCAATTTTATATTCTTTTCATAATTCATGTAGTGGATAATGATATGTTGACAGAATGATTTCTTTTTCATGTTTTGTAATGTTTATATGTGATGATTATGCAAGCACAATGTAATGTTGAACTTTAGTTTATCAAGCAATGTTTGATACTTCTTTTCATTATGGCAATATGTGATGAATAATGATATGATAATAAAATGAACTCACTCCACTCCTAACCCCATGCAACTAGTAATATGTGAGGGCTCAACACCGAGAGCTAGAAAGGGACGTGAATTGTATGATTTTGATAGATGGAAATGGTGAGAGAAGGACAAGATTTTGACATAAACCCAATTAGGGACCTACAACCTAACTCTGCACATAGTTTACTACATAGCCTAGAATGTGATTTGCTTGTAAGTTTATCTAGACTTAGACCCATAGATGGCCTCCTTGATTGAAAAAATATGTTTTAAGGTTTTAACTCTCCTTTGGAACATACACATCTAATTCACTCTTCTTGGGATTTTAAGATTTTCAAAGCACTTTTTATTGAATGAAATTACTTTTAACTTACTAATTTATTTGAGAGAGACCCCCTACACCTTGCCCCATACTACCAGTAAGAAGCATGGGCTCATCACCAAGGACAAGGCATAGGCGAATAAGGGCACTTCCCTCCTTTCCCAACCTCATGCCACTAGTAAGAGGCGTGGGCTCAACACCAAAGGTTGGTAGGGAAAGGAAGTGTGTAAATGAAAATTTTTGTATTTATTTGATTTGACTTATACATATATACCCCCTTTTTTATTAAGTTTCTAAGTTGTGCTTTTGGGAAGGAGATATTTCCCCTAGCCTCAACCCCACACAACCAGTAAGATGCGAGGGCTCAACACCAAAGGCTGAGATAGGTGAACAAATGACCTATGGTAAAAATGTTTAGAATGATTTTGCTACCAAAGAGGTTTTTCTGGGGAAAGATATGACATCACGAAGCTTCTAGAATAGACTATGGGCAAAGACACCTATGCTAGAAGGAAGCTATAGGAAGAACCAAGTATGCAGGCCTTGGTAGGATTAGTGTCAAAATTTCGTCTTGTCTAGTTGAATGATGAAATGATCAGAAATTTTTGATGATAATATTATGAATGTTTGAAGAGATGTGATTTGAATGTTTGCCAATGTTTTTAACAAGTTTTTGAAAGTTACTTGAAAATAAGTTACTTGATTACAAATTTCACAAAATGAGCTAGCAAATGATAATGCAATATGGATGTAATAGTGTACATGTGGAAATGCAAACAAATTATGCATACTAACATTTCAAGTGAATTGAATTAATGGATTCACTAAATTCTTCACCCTCTAGAGTACACAGGTGATATGCCCCATTTTTGTAGTCCTCCATGACTCGATATGGGCCCAACCACTTGGGCCTGAATTTCCTTCCTTCACTAGTTTTCTTGTCTATCTGGCTATCAAGTCTCAATACCATATCTCTAACAAATATCTCACGTTTATATACCTTCTTATTGTACTGCCGACACATCCGATCAGCGTAATCTCTATGGTGCACCTCATCTCTAAACCAAGCTCCATCGAGGGTTTCTAGCTCAATGAGTCATGCCTCACGATATCCTTCTTCTCCTAAGATTCCTTGTAATGATATCTGGAGACTAGGTATCTCAACTTCAAGCGATAAGACCACTTCTGAACTGAATACTAAGGAATATGGGGTTTCCCCCTTCGACATTCTTACTGATGTTCTATAGGCCCACAAGGCCAGGAAATATCTTTAGGTGCTCAATCATGCTTGTTCTCCTTAACAATTTTTGAGAGGATGGATTTTAGCATCTTATTAGTTGCCTCAACCTATCCATTGGCCTGAGGGTAGTATAGAGAGGTTGTGTGATGATTTATCTTGAATTTTTTCACACAATTCACACACCTCTTCATTTTTAAATGACGTGACATTATCAGAGATAATGACTTGTGGGACCCCGTACCTACAAATAATCTGGTTCAAGATGAACTTTACAATTACAGATCCCAGAATGGTGGTAAGAGGCATGGCCTTAACCCACTTCATGAAATAATATGTGGTCGTAATTATAAAATTGTGGCCGTCAGTAGATGAGGGAGAGAATTTCCCTATCAAATCTAAGCCCCACATGGAAAAGGGCCAAGTTGTTGCAATCAGTTACAGATCTTGGGAAGGAATATGAATCTCATGAGATAATTCTTGACACTTATGGTACTTGTGTACATACTCTACTGCATCATGTTCTAGGGTGGGCCAAAAATAGCCCATTCAGTGTATCTTTCTAACGGTTGCATGTCCTCCAAAATGACCTCCACAGACCCCGATGTGGGCTCCGTAGAGGATCTTTTCGGACTCTTCCTCGTCAACACACCTTAGCAAGCATTCTATCAAAATCTCTATGATAGAGCACTTGTTCTATAACTACGTACTTGGCGGCTATGATGTGTAGCCGTCTTCTCTGTTGTGATGTCACTCCCTCAAGGTATGTGTGGTCCATAATAAAATTGACAATATCTGAATACCATGGACACACAGCAATGGGAGGTGTAACTTCTACATAGTATATACACTCATCGGGGAAACTCAGGTCTACTAACTCTCCACCATCTAATGGGTTATCTTTCCAACCAATCAGCAATGATTTGTCCCTTGATGGACTTCTTGTTTATGTAAGTTAACTCGAATTCTCCCATTAAGGTTATGAAGCATCCAACTTTCTTGGACAACAAACCTTTTGTTAGGAATGTCCGAAGATAATATGTTTTAACAATAACCTGCATTTCTTGGTTAAACATACAATGCCTTAATCATTTTGTTGTAAAAACTACAACAAGGCATTCCTTTTCTTCCTATGTATAGTGCATCTCATACTCTAGTAAGGTGTGACTGATGAAATAAATTACACATTCACACTGTTTGTCATCATCTTCTTATGCTAGCATACATGCTAATGAGACATTTGTAGCCTGTGAATATAAAATGAGAGGGCGATCTGATTTGGGAGGCATGAGTGTGGGAGATGAGAGAAGGAATCATTTTACCAACTTAAATGCCTCATGACACTCATCCATCCAAATGTTGCTGCAATCCTTTTTTATTAAATTGTTTTATCATATGAATATAAAAGGTTAAATCAGGAATAAACATGTGGATTACACCAAGATTTCCAAGAAAGGAACTAGTTCTTGACTCATCTGATGGTGGGGTCATTTCTAGAACTACCTAGATTTTTGTTGGATCTACATCGATCCCTCATGAAGAGATGATCTATCTCAATAATTTCCCTCATGTCACATCAAATACGCACTTTTCTAGATTCAATGTAACGTCATATTCAATTAGACAAGAGAGGATGATGTGAAGCACCTCAAGGTGATTGCAACACTTTCTGCCCTTAGCCAAAAGGTTGTCAAATTACGATTCCATGATCTTGTGAATGAGATCATGAAATATGTAAGTAATTTCCTATTGGTAAGTGGCACCAACATTCTTGAGAATGAATGACATGATTACGTAGCAATAAGTTCCCCAAGGAGTAATAAATGTCATCTTTGTTTGATCTTCCTTGAAGATCCTAATTTTATTGTATCTGAAAAAACCATCCATAAGTGACAACAACTCATAACCAGTTATTGCATCAATGATAACATTGATGGATGGTAATGGGAAATCATCTTTGAAACATGCTTTGTTTATATCCTAAAACTCAATATAGATTTAAATTTTTCCATTATTTTTAAGAACTGGGACAATGTTAGATACCCACATTGATTAATTGACTGGTTTAACAAACCCCACCTGTAGGAGTTTCATAATTTTCTCTTTAACCATTAGCGCCACCTTTAGGTTTCATAGGATTTTTGTTTGATGGGCTTGGCATTAGATTTGGTTACAATATTGTGAACTGCAACATGAGGAGTAATTCTTGTCATTTCTTTTTAAATAAACAAAAGGCTTTTGGATGTTATTTAATAATATTTGTGTGTATTTCTACTTCTTCAGAAGTCAACGAAGAACCTAAATTCAAAATTTTTGGGTCCTCCTTCATCCTGATATTGATATCAATCATCCCCTTGATCAAAGAGGAATTACCCTCTTCAAACTCAAGTGGGGATGGAGGTTTTTCTAATTCCCCTTCCTCTTCTATCTCACAAATATCAAGGCCTTGCGAGGAGGAAGGGTCCATAGTGTGATCTCTGAAATAGGAGGAAGAGTGAGGAATGATAGAAAATCCTCTCTTATGATGTGCGGGATGTAAATCCATATAAGTGTTAAGGTACCCTAAGATAGCCTCATCATTTTCTACATAATCTTGGGTAGCAGGATCCTTCTCAGCCTCAACATATGCCAAGATTGTATTCATTGGTATTTTAAAAACTAATGGTTTAGTGCGAACTAAAACTGTGAAGTCAGTATCTTCTAATTCTTTTCTCAGATAGAAGCGGGAAGCAGAAGTAGATATCAAATCAGAGAGAAGGTTTTGTTCACGTGGAATGGATTCAATTAAAATGAAGTTGAAACCTTTTCTTAAATTAAGTACATCAACTTTATAGAGTTGTAAGTGTTCTGTCCTAGTCTCATATACCTCTAAAACTTGATTAGTGACTAGCTACGAATCACCTAGCACTCAAATGTTGGCTTGGAAATTCATCTCGGGGGACAAATTGGTGGTTTCCAAAACAACACTATGGGAATCTAAGTCCCTCTACTTATAACGGTGCAGCTGCCGTATTATGCATGAAAAACAAGTGGATTCAATGGTGGTTTTTGAACCAGAGATCCATAGGGGCACTCCACTGACCCTATGGCAAAGCCTAAAATTTCTTGCAAGGACAGAAAGTGGTCTGAGAGTGGGAAAGGGGAGTGGGAATGAAGGCAAGGAGATCAATGATGGAGGTAGAACATCAGAGGCCTACAAACATTGATCAAGAAAGTTTATAACATGCATTTAAATGGAAGAAGAATACAAATTCACAAACCAGAGCTACAAGACTGAATAAAAATGCATTGGTCACAAAGTACCAATCGAATCCTCTGTCAAAGGGGCATAAAATCCTTCTTTTCTTATTGCAGCTGAAGTAAAAACTTGTACAATGAAAGGAAATGGAAGAAATTCACAGAAAGGAGAAGCTTGGAAGAATGGTGACTATTGTTTTTGTCCTCTGTTCGTGAAAATCATTTAGAGTCTTCAAAAAATCAAATGCCAACCCTACAATGACTTCCCAAAGCCATGAAATAGCTCACAAGAGGTAGTTACAACTTCCCAAATGGCCAAGAAGCAGTTACAAAAAGATCTCATCATTTTGCACCATTTCAGATTCTTCTTTTGCAGAAAAAATGGCCATGGCGGAAATGCCAGAGAATTAATAATTAAAATGGTTACAAACTTTCCAAATTGAATGTGGGCCATTAGATTTATCTTTTTCACCTTTAAATATGAGCCATCCACATGGCAGAAAGGAGTGATTGGAGGAGCCGCATGCCAGAGATGTTTTTCTTCATTTTCTCCCAGAAAGAACTTCGTTTCAAAAATTCATCAATTTGGAATTGAATTTCCTCCGCCGAGCCCATCTTTGACTTTTCAACATGCATACTCTAGATGGATACCTTTGGATTGGATACGGGGTCACAGGCTCCATTTAGAACATTTTGAACCTTTTTTAGAAAAAGGTTCAAAGTCCCCTAGCAATCACTTTCTGCCGGGCTCCACACTTTCCCCTGTACACGTGGCACAATTTGATTTCCTGTGGGGTTCAAACTTCATTATTTTCTCCACCAAGCTCAGGCTCAAGATCCAATTTCCATTTACACCTTTTTTTCGCCAAAAGGCCAAGTGACAAAGAAAAATTTCCTCCTTACCTCCGCTGGTCCGCCTTGGGAAAAAATACAACTCAAGTCCGTCGAGCCATATCTTGCACAAAACAAGGAGTTAGAACAACTTCTTTACCTTTTGGAAAGGGGAAGAAATTTCCCATCTAATGAAGTAGTTTCTAAGAATCCTTGATCCCTTGGGAAGTGCCAGATTTCAAAATACTCAGACTTAGACCATTTTCAAAGGGTAACAACTCAAAAATTTCTAAGTCCAGACTTGGAAAAAGAAGGAAAATTTTGAGGGGACAATAGTGGCTCTAGCTTGGGGACATGGCATGGATTGAACAGGGAGAAAACATGGCATGAGGATCCAGAATCTCAAGTTTTAAAACATATAACATTGACCAGTGCCTTATCCATTGGGCCTTGCAGAGTCATGTACAACTTCTGAGGAAAGCAAGAAGGAAGAAGAGGACACACAAACCAAAAACACACCAAAACAAAAAAGGGAAAACAAAACACACAACAGAAGAGGGGAAAAAACAAAACTATGCTACAAGGTGAGGGACAACTCACTTTCACTGATGATATAGCTTCAAATATTGCCCACTTCTAGGCAATCCTAATGGAGTCCCATCCAAGTATGATAGGAGAAAAACATTCTCACCACAAGTTCCAAGAATTCGAAAAGGTCCCAGCCACAAAGAATCAAATTTTCCATGACTGCCCTTTGGTTCTCTTCTCTTGTACCAAAGTAGGACAAAATCTCCAACTCTGAACTCTCTTGCCTTGGTCCTTTTGTCAAAGAGATTTTTCACTTTCAGCTGATGTTCTTTGATTTTATCAACCACCTGAGATCTGCTTTCTTCCAGCCTCTCAAGAAAAAGGATCCTTTTGTCAATGGAGTCTTTGTATTGGCCATCATCCACTGATTGAAGCAATTTGAGAGCTGGCATTTCAATTGTGATAGGGATCTCTGCTTCAACTCCATACAACAGCTGAAAAGGTGATGTACCTATGGCCTTCTTGGGAGTGATCCTATCAGCCCACAATGCATCATACAATCTCTTGTGCCAATTCCTTTGGTTCTCATCAACAAGCTTTCAGACAATGGTCACAATGTTCTTGTTACTTGACTCAGCTTGACCATTTCCTTGTGGATAGTAGTCAGAAGAATGTGCTAGAGAGATGCCAAAACCATAACAGAACTCTGTCAATTCTCTTGAAGAGAAATAAGTGGCATTGTCCACAACAATCTTTTGAGGCACCCCAAAATGGACAATGATGTATTCTTTAATGAAACTGCAAACTACTTCAGAACTAGCTTGTTTGGTTGGAATGGCTTCCACCCATTTGGTGAAGTAGTCCGTGGCAGTGAGCACATAAGTATGCCCAACACTTGAATGAGGATTCAACATGCCAATGAAGTCCAGCCCCCATTGTTGAAATGGTTCTTTAAAAATCACAAGCTTGAGAGGAAATGCACTTAACTGTGGTTTTCCAACAAATTGTTGGCATGCTTTGCATTTAGAAACCCAACTCTGAGTATCAGCAAAAAGAGAAGGCCAATAATATCTACCTCTGAGAATCTTGTGGGTAGTCACCATTGCTGAGAAGTGTCCACCACATGCTTGGTCATGATAGGCTTTAAGCAACTTTCCTTGTTGCTCTTTATCAACACATCGAAGGAAGCAACCATCCATTCCTTTCTTATAAAGCGCATGATTCCAGATCACGTACTTGGTTGCTTTCAGTTTGAGAGTCCTTCTTTTCTTGTAATCTAGATGAGAGGGACATTCTCCATAAGTAAGTAGAAAAGTGATGTCTGCATACCACTCATCAGTAGTGGTTACAAAGAGAACTTGCGGGTAGTTTTCTGGGCAAGTTAAACAAGTGTCATCTTCCTCTCCATGCTGAACTTTGAGAGTTTCATCTTCAGCAATTAACTTGCACAGACCATTTCCTCTTACCAGATGGGAAGGCCAAATCTCTAGGTTGTACTCTTGAGTTTTTGTGATCCAATTCCCTCTTTTGACTCTGGGATCTTGTTGTGTCAAAATGGATTTGATTGCACTTCCAGGGACCATTACCACAGTATGAGAATTGAGAATGTAGAAGCGGAAATTTTTTACAGCTTTGACCACTGCGAATGCGTGCTTTTCCAATTGACTGTAATTGAGCTCATGTTTCTTCAAAGGACAGCTCATGAAAGCAATGGGTGCTTCCAAATCTTCATCATTCTTCTGGACAAGGACAAGATAGAGTGTGTTCTGAGGCATAACAGTACATGATGAACTCTTTGTTAAAATCTGGAGATACAAGAGTAGGAGCTTTGGCAATAGCTCTTTTTATCTCTTCAAATGTAGTTTTCCCTTCATGGATCCATTTGAAACTTGATTGAGGCCTCATCATAGAAGTGATGTGCTTTGTCAGTTCAGCTAACTCAGGGACAAAGTGGCAAAGAAAGTTTACCTTCCCGAAGAATGAATGCACTCCTTTCTTGCTGGTGGGTAGAGATAGTGCTTGAATAGCTCTTACTCTTTCAGGGTCAATGTGTGCTCCATGTTTGTTCATGATGTGTCCCAGAAACTTGCCTTCTGTGACTCCAAAGATGCATTTCTTGGGATTCAAAGATATACCATGTTTTCTACACCTTGCAAGAACTTGTTCCAAATGACAGATGTGCTCTTCTCTTTTCTTCAAAAATACCATGAGATCATCCAGATATATAACAATGCAATGTTTCAGATCTCTGAAGGCCAAGTCCATTGCTCTTTGGAACATTGCTCCCACATTGATTAGGCCGAAAGGCATTCTGCTATAAGCAAAAGTGCCCCAAGGAGTTGTGAATGTTGTTTTGTTGCAGTCTTCCTCTGCCACTTTGATTTGGTTGTACCCCAAAAACCCATCAAGTAGAGAGAGCATCTCAGATCCAGTGACTACTTGCAAAATGTGATCCATGATGGGCAGAGGATAGTTGTCTTTGAGTGAGGCTTGATTCAGATTTCTGAAATCAACACATATCCTTATTTCACCATTCTTCTTTCTTACTGGCACAATGTTAGCCACCCACGTTGAGTGGTGGATGGGAAAAATGATTCTGGCATTCAGCATCTTGGTCACTTCTTCCTTGATGATATCAGCAACCTTTGGATTATAGGGCCTTTGCTTTTTCCTGAAAGGCTTAGCACCTTGCTTCAAAGGAATGGAATGGTGCATTTCTTTTGGCTGGAACGACTTGAGTTCTTCATAGGAGTAAGCTAAAACATCAGAATATTTCTTGAGCAGAGTAACAAACCTTCTCTTCTCTTCAGGTGAGCAACATTTACCAATGTTTACCATTCTTGGATCTTCTGAAGTACCAATATTTTCTTTTTCAAAGTCAGATGGACACCGAGAAGATAACTTCTCCTTCTCTTGAATGAATCTGTCATGTTTGTCAAACAGGTCTTCCAAAGAGACTAAGCCTTTGGGAATTTTGTTTCCTTTCAGTCTGATCATTCCCTCATCATCAACTTCATCAATTCCATCAGCTTCTTCCTCAGCAACAACTTCTCTATGAGGATTGACACTTCCTTCAAAGAAGAGATTATTGAAATTATCTCTTTGCTCTAAGAAGCTCAAAATTTGATTGTCATCATTGAAGACTTGCCAATGATTAGCATTATCAGGTACACTCGGTCTGAAAACCATCTCAATGGTTATCTTATCTTTTCCAAAGGATGATGTTTCAATAAGGAGGCTGACACAGCAAGAGAGTCAGCCCTTTCATTTAGTTCCCTTGGAATGGCTTCAATAGAAAAAGCATCGAATGATTCAATACAATCCCAAACCCGATTTCTATAGTGTCTGAGCCTTGGGTTCTTCACTTGATATTGCTAGTGGATTTATTTCACTATTACCTCTACATCACCAAGGCATCTCAGCTTCTTGATTCCCATATCCTCTGCAACACTCATGCCCAGAAGAAGGGCTTCATATTCTGTTGTGTTGTTGGTGTTATCAAACTGTAGTTTGTAAGCAAAAGGATGCATTTCCTTTGAAGGTGAATACAGAACAACACCAGCTCCAGAACCTACCCTTGAATGACTGCCATCAAATTCCATCATCCAGATCTGATCTTCTTCTTCCTCCATGAGAAGTGGCAGGTTTTCATCTTTTTGTGATGTGAGGAAGTAATTTCCTAACTCAAAATCTTGAAGAAGGATGTTAGCTCTTGGATCATCAGACTTCTTTACTGTGAATTTCATCTTTCTAACAGGCAGCAACCTCTTCATTTCACCTTTGACTGGGATAGTAGTAGATGACCAATCCATTTTAATTTCTCCACCTAGATCTCTGCAAAAACTTCTACTCAGAAGCATGCCAAAGGATGTTGGGATGTCCACCACCAAGATAGTTAGGAGCACTTTCTTTTCAGGGAAGTCAGCCAGAGTTACTTGTGCATCCTTTATTCTTCCAATCAGTGGCACTTGTTTAGATTCCATGGAATAACAAGCTCCATTTACTCTAGTCAAAGTTAGGCCAAGGGAATTTGCAACTTTGAGTGGCATTACGTTATCAGAAGCTCCGGAATCAATAATACAATTGTTCAACTCAAAACCATTTATGAGGAGAGACAAATAAAAAGGCTCAACTCTAGATGTTTTGGAAGCATTGAGAGCTAACATGTTTTGAGATGGAGGTGTGGATGGCATTTGGAAGGAGTCCTTTAGAAGTGAAACTTGAAGATATAGAGCTACTACCTCGAACTGCATTAATAAATCTGTCAAATTGGGTCAGGTGTGTTTGCAAGTACTCTAACTCTGAGAGTTGGACTTTGGTTTTGCTTGCGTGCTCTACAAAATCAAATGGGGCAATACTGGATGAGGAGGAAGCTCCTGGGATGAAAGAGGATTTACCTGGCAAGGGCTTTGAAGGAACCTTGGATATTTTGGATGAAGGATTTTCTCCTAAAGGTGAAATAGTCGGTTTAGCAGAAGGAAAAGGTACAGCCTTTGGCTGAACTGTTGGTGCTTTTATAGAGACTCCAATGGAAGGGGAAGTACTCTTAACAACTGTAGAACTAGAAGAAGGATAAAAATACTTACTCGGTATGACAACATGATCCTTGACAGTGACCAAGTCTGGTTTTTTCTTTAGCAGAATCCATGGAGGGCGGAAATGCAGAACCTTTGTTGATAATCCTCTTATGTGTGACCTCAGAAGTGGAAACTTCTTTGGTTTTCTTTTCCTTTGCAGCCACCAAGGATGGGGTGTTCTTCTTGGACTGTGTTATGGTGAAAATAGTGAATGAAAAACTTGGTGTTTCCTCATCTTCTTCTTCATCATCATCAATGAATTCGAATGGGCCATTGTGCATATCAACCTCCTCAACTTCTAGGTAGCTCTCGTAGTTTTCTTCATCATCTCCTTCGAGCTCATCAACTTCAGCTTCCTCTCTTATATCACAGGCCACATTGACATGGTGGTGCTTCAAGAGTAAGCTAGTGAGGAGGTGGTGTAATCCTTTGCCTATCATTAAAGTTTGGTCTTCTTGGATTGTTCCTCATAGTGATTTGTGACAATTACTTCTTCAAGGTGACCAAGTCATTTGCCATTTTTTGGAACATAGGATCTATTGTGACTGAATTTGAACTCTGACCCTTTTTCTTTCCATTTGGGCCCTTCACCTTTCTAGAAAGGATTAAATCATCATCAGTCTCGATTGCAAGGTCTTGAGCTTCCCTCAATGTTCTTGGTTGATCTCTTCTGAGGAAGAAACCAACTTCTGATGGCAAGGCACTGATGAAGAACCTCTTCAAGTTGTTTTCAGGAGGAAATACATCTTCAGGGATTCTTCTTGTCAATCTATCAAATCTTGCTATGAAATCTCTCATGGACTCAGAGACTTCTTTCTTCATTTGCACCAATTGAACCAACAAGTCTTGGCCATCTTCTATGCTCTTGAATCTACTTTCAAATGCACTCCTTATGTCCTCCCAGCCAGTGATAGATCTTGGGGGAAGCATGTAAAACCACTCAAAAGCTTTCTCTTGGAGTGACTCCACAAAAATTTTAACCGACACATCTTCATCTTCAACACCCAACACACCACAAGTAGTGATGAAAGCCGCTACATGTTCCTCAGGTAGTTGGGAGCCATCTCCTTTAAATTTAGGAAAGTTCTTTCTTGAGCCTCTTGGCAGATCATGGAGTATTCGTGGGAGGGCAAGTGGACTAGTATTTCTTCCCCATGGTACATTGGGTCTACGTGCTTCACGTTCATTATCAACCATTCTATTTCTATTTCTAGCCTCTTCAGCAGCTAGGGCTTCTTCTCTTTCCTCTGCCTCTCTTTGGAGTCTTTCAATCTCTTCAAGTTGAGCCCTAATCACTTCTTC
Organism: Taxus chinensis; assembly: GCA_019776745.2. Classification (NCBI taxonomy): domain Eukaryota; kingdom Viridiplantae; phylum Streptophyta; class Pinopsida; order Cupressales; family Taxaceae; genus Taxus; species Taxus chinensis. The sequence continues at coordinate 286,974 of JAHRHJ020001532.1, read as the reverse complement.
CCTTTCAAGTTGAACTCTATCCACTTCCTCTATTTCTAGCTCTTGTTCTTCTTCCTTAATCTCATCAAGAGTAGGATTAACAGGTTCTCCTCATCTCAACTGCCGGGTATACCTTATGTCAGCCAGCTTGAAGAGTTATTGTCTTCTCTGGGGTGCCAAGATTTTTCTTCATTCCTCCAACTCAGTAGCAAGTTCTTCTTCTTCATCCAAAATTCTTGAAGCAATAGAGTAATGGTCTACACTTTTCCTTTTACACCAAATAGCCTCCCTTAGGTCAGAAATGATATCTTCTTGAATGTGAAAGAGCAAGGTAGGTCTCTCAATAAGAGGATGTGTAAGAATTACCATGATTAGTATCCATGTGGATCATAAGAGAACTTCAAATTTTCAATGAACTCCAATTATTTAATGACCCTATGGTCATTTTTAGGGTGCATATGCTTCAAAATCTGCCCCACGGTGGGTGCCAAAATTATTGGCTTGGAAATTCATCTCAGGGGACAAATTGATGGTTTCCAAAACAACACTATGGGAATCTAAGTCCCTCTACTTATAACAGTGCAGCTGCCGTATTATGCATGTCATAAAATTTCTGATCAATATTTATAGGCCTCTGATGTTCTACCTCCATCATTGATCTCCTTGCCTTCATTCCCACTCATCGTAGGCTTTGCCATAGGGTCAGTGGAGTGCCCCTATGGATCTCTAGTTGAAAACCCGCCATTGAATCCACTTGTTTTTCATGCATAATACGGCAGCTGCATTGTTATAAGTAGAAGGACTTAGATTCCCATAGTGTTGTTTTAGAAATCACCAATTTGTCCCCCGAGACGAATTTCCAAGCCAAAAAAAATCTAGCTTGAAGGAAAAAGGCATAACCTTCCCCTTAGGAGAAGTGAGGATCACACCTACTCCAGTGCCAAAGCGGCATTTTTCTCCATTAAAATTAAGATTCCAATAGTTGCTTGGGAAGATTGATGTTGGATCACTCTTTGTGTCTTCTTCCCTTACTTTTGAGACTTCAACCATGTAAAATTAATCGGCTGGAAGAGAGCCAAGTCCCAAAGCATGTCTTATGCCCATTGAATCAAATGGAAGGATAATGGGTAAATCATTCTCTAACAGCTCGACAATATTCATCGTGGTTTCTATTGATACCGTCTCAATGAAAGTAGTTTCATCTTTCACTGTAGGAAACCCTTCAATCAAACCGGTAGTTTCTAATTCCGTTGTGGGAATTAGTTTTGTCTCTGGTGTTGAATTCATGGGTTTGTTCAATTGATTTGTGGGGAGCTCAAATTCATAATGTACCCCAGGTTTATTCTTTAGGTTAGCTAAGTGAATGTCAAAGGGATTCAAGTCACCCTGCACAACGAAGACTTTCCCCAAATGTAAGAATCTAACTTCTTCAAACAATGTGGAAGGGATTGCCTTCATGCGATGCATCCAAGGATGACAGAGAATCAATTATAGTTGGTTTCCTGGTATATAATATAAAACTCTATAAGAATTATCTTGGGCCCGAGGGTAACTACTAGAAATATGGTTCCAATCGATGTTGCCTCGAGGATATCATACCCTCTCAATGTGTTTCTTATCGAGGAACAGTTAGTTTCTCCATAACCTAACTTTTGGAGAAATGATAAGGAGACAATATTGACTACTACCCCGTCATCGATCATTGCATGCTTTATGTAGTTTTTGTAAATCCAAACCTATAGATATAGAGTCAGATCACCTCTACATCGGATCACCTCTACGTGCTAACTCAGCATCCGTGGGCATCTTACTGATGTCGAATAAGAATCCAACATCTCTTTCCGGTTGCCCATGGGGGAAGACATCAAAGTATTTATGGTTAATTTGTGCCTTCATTGGAGGGGTAAAATTGATCAAGTGACCAAGACCCAACACTTCCAACAAATTAGATTGATGAGCGGGATAATTCTTCAACAAATCAAAGAAAGATATGTGAGAAAAGGTCTTGGTAAAATCAATAATTAAATAATATGCCCCTACCAGCCTCAAAGGTATTGGAGTGTCATACGACATAAATGAGTAAATAGGAATTAGGTAAGTTGAATAGTCATGAGTTCTTGCACTCACATTAACTTGAGGTTCAGTTTCCAACTCTATAAGACCCACAATTTTATTTTGTTGGTGACCATCCAACAGAGGTGCCACCAATGGGTTTGACGAAGTTGAAGCTTTATGATCATTGTTTCCTAATGGGATATCTTTGTTTGAGCCATTGGGGTCTAACTTACCGTTGCTAAGATGCATTCGAAGGGGATCGTTAATGATCCTAAGCGATGTGTTTTGAGGGGACACATCCCCCATGCAAGCATTTTGATTTGGCATTGTAAGATTTACCAAAAACATTTCGACAAAGAGCATCCTTTGGTCCTCTGGTAAGCATTATAAGAAATTGTTACAGTCTAGGAAAGTTTTGGGATAATGCCCTCTAACCCTATGGAAACTATAATATAGGTCAATATTATAATCCCGAGGTATCTAACTCATGTTTTATTGCAGTGCAAAGTTCTTATTGTTATTCAACTGTCAGTTATTGTAATTGAAGTTTGGAGGTCATTGCCCTTGATTCTGATATTGGTTTTGGTACTCGTTTGGGTATTGGTTGGGGCCTTGAGCCTGAAGTTGTTGTTATTTTTAGGGTGGAGGATGATTGAAATCCACTGTATTTATTGCAAGAGAAAAATTTTTACTCCTTTGATCGCTATCATTTGTGTTGTTGTTAACATTATTTACGTTTGAGTTGTTAGCAACATTTGGTTTCTTTTTTTGGTCTATAAAACCATGGTTTTTGTTTACAACCTTAGGTCCTTGGTTTTTTGCATTGTTGGGGTAACTTGAACTACCGTGATTGGGAGTGATCAATCTCTCATTTGAACTATAGGTCTTTCGACCACGGTTTCTTATTGCTTGATCTATATGCGAGAGCACCCTCTAGCACCTCTTCGTAGCTCCTAAGTGGGAACTTTTGGACTTCTTCCTTTGTTTCCTAGTTAAGAGAGTGAAATAGGTCATACAGATTTTTTTGATCCATGTTGGCAATTCTTACTAAAGAGTATAGAACCTACCGCCATCTCTAGATGAAATGCGCAGCAGACTCATTGTGCTATTTCTTTATATGTAAGAATTTCTTGATTTCTATCTTTAGTAACTTGTTCATTTCAAAATCTTTGATGAATTCAGACAGGATTTGTTTAAAGGAATGTATTGAAGCTTCAACTATTCTACAATACCAATTAAGAATGATTCCTTCAAGAGTCTTAGGGAATATATTTGCTACAACTGTGTCCCATGTGAGAAAATACCAAACGGATATTACATATGCCTTGATATGTGCATTTGGATTCCTTTCCCCTTTAAACTTAGGAAGATCTGGTAGAGTTCGTGGGAGCATAAAACTCCATATGGTGAATTCAAGGGGCTCTTTAACATATTCAGAGTAAGTTCTCATCACGTAAATCTCGACCAATGATGACCCATGATGGGGAGGCAGAGGTGGAGTAGGTTGTTGATATGGTGTAACATAGATGTTAGTAGAGGCATAAGGCATCCCCTGTGGTTGACCATATGAACTAGAAAAAGAGTACATGTCCCCTTGCGATGATTTGGAATACATTTGTAGATACAGGGGACATTTATTTTGGTACAGAGTTAGAGGCACAAAACTAGAGAACGTTGCATTAGAATTTGGGTCAGTGTTTGAGAATGTACTTCCAGATGGTGCCTGTTGAGGGTATCCATACATGGTGTGAGGGGGCATACCCAAGGTGTCTAATCATGTGAGAAGATCTCTGGGGCTTAGAATGCCCATGTAAACCGGAGAAGAATTCGACATAGTAGTTACTTGGCCAAAGTTTTTTGGATGATGGAGAATCTTTTTGTGCATAGTGAAAAGAAGCATGAGTAGCATGGGAAAGTTCAAATTCTCTAACCTTGTCCACCATTGTCAAGATGGTCTTGCCTGATGATGGTAAGGTATTATATTTTAGCATGCATTATTGAACCTTGTTAGGTTGTAAGGGAGTGTGATATCCTGTTATGAATTGTTCATTTTTGTTTGGCCACCCCTCATTAAGAATGTTCTCTATTGTGGGAGGGGTAGAGGTGTTATTCTGAAGTAAGACATCAACATGTCCTTATATCCTATCTAGAGATTGGTTCATATTTTGGAAGTGTTGCTTACTTCAGGCATAATGTGCTAAATACTCCTCGTTTAGTAATGGGAGTTGATCCGACTACATACTAATTTGTGGTCTGAAAACAACCTGAGGAGATGAGCCTGACTCTCCAGTGAATGTCATATTGTTATAATTTGAGATTTCAGGCTGTGGTGTATGCATGTAATTTGATCAATCTCCTCGATCTTGACCAATGAACTATTGTTGGTCCCTTGGGGAGGAGGAGTTTGCAGACATAGGGATATTGGTTGAGTAGTTGTCTGCCCACCCAGATAGTGAGGGTGACTACTGTTGTTGCCTACCCATTTGGTAATAATATGCCTCGAGACCCAAAATGGGATTGGTCATATCCCTTGTCCCAACATATTCATGGGGTATATGAATACCCACAGAATAATGGGAGAGGGAGAAGATGGATGAAATAAATGGAAATGAAAAGAGACTAGCTCTTTAATTTGATTTCACGAATTTGTACAAATGAAAATCAACACGTGACCTTCAATCGCACTCAACCTCCCGAGGTCATGCTGGGACAGCCGATGTGGAAATGTGTGGATTATTACTTAGTAGCGAAATGTGATAAATGTGAGAAAAAATGTGTGGGAATGGGATGAACATAAGTTATCAAGGAAAAACAACATCCTCAAATAGCAATATTGATATCTACTCGTCAAGGGAAAGGAAGGCCCTTCTAACCTGAATGGGTCTAATGGATGGGTCAAAAAGAATTACCACATGAAGACTCCAATCGATGTTGAGCTCTGCGGAAATATTCTCTACTGGTTGTGGATATCCGTGGAAAACCAATGGGGGCCTCGTAAAGATTTCTAGATAAGGTCATGGAATAAATGAGCGAGAGAGGTATGGTTCCACTAGAGATCTAAATGGGATCGGCTAGGGTTCAGTCTAGAACTCGTAAAGTCTCTATAAGCATCAATGTTTAGGGTGTTTAATTACAAGATAATTTCAGGTGGTAGTGGTGATGTGCGGATGTTATAACCAAAGTGTGCACGTAATGTGTTAATGTCTATGAACAATTCAAGGTCGTTCGGTTAAGGGACCCTAGGATCAAAACCGTATGTCCTTGGTTGTTGTGGTCCTTCTATGGTCATGTGTGCATTTATGTGATTTTAATACTAATCAAATCAAATAACAATCTAATCTAGATAAAAAAATATTACACTATGTTTTTGTATTTTTAGAATATAAAAGAAATAAACAATACAAAGAAACTAATCTAATTAAAATAAATCTTTTTGTGCTTTTATGGAATAATAGTACGTATAGAGTAAGTACATTGCTTCTAATTTAATTAATCAATCCTAAAACAAATAAAACAACCAAATGTAGTTGTTTATTTGTGCAGAATAAATCTAATATATTCTAATTAAATTAATGCTTCTCTAAACTATAGATGTAATGTGGATCCTTTGTTTTTCCTCAGAGGCACGGGAAGAAATCAGAGCTTCTCAGAAGCTTTTCCTTCTCCTGCAACTTCCCTGACACAAGTAAAGGAAAATTTTATGGAGGATTTTCTAAATGAAATGATATTCTAATTGATTTCTAAATTACAACAGAAGCTTTCTTCTAAAATCACTTCTTTGCAAATCTACAGAGATAGGCAAAAGAAGTTATCTATCCTAAGAAAGCTTTGTTGAAGGAAATGATCTACTTTAAGCTATTCAATGATTACAACAATGAAAATGGAAATGTTTTTTCTACTATAGTGAAATAGTATAGCATAAGATATTTCATCAACAAAGAATTAAAGAAATGATGAAACCCAATTACAACTCCAACGTGGTAATTGTGCTATTGTGGCAATCCAATTGTGTGTGCTCCTTTGTGTCCCCTTAGCTATTCTTTTCAATCTCTTCGGTGTCCACATGATTCCAAGATGTTAGGAATGTAGTAGGAAGCATCAGAAGGTGTTGGAGAAAGTACTGGAGCTTATGGGACAGTCTAGTGGCAATGCAGGTAGAAGAGAGAACAGCACAAGTGAACAAAGCTTGATTGTGCAATTTCTAGCAGGATTGTGGCAACTCAACAATAACATAGAATACACAAAAAAATTCTTTGGCCATTTGTTTGAGAAGAAGCAATGGTTTTATAGAAGGTTAGATGGGAAATGGTCCAAGCCATTTGGTAGATATGGGGTTCCACATCAACAATGAAGGGGGATTTAAACAATTACAAATCAGAAGTGAGAGGAGGATTGATACACGAATTAGTCAAGCAAAAATTCAGCTAAAACAGATTAGAAACGTGCGCTAAAAGTGAACTGGAGTGAAGCAACACATGTCTAATTTAGGTATGAAGAGTTCTGGAAAATTCACACAAGACTAATGCGCTACGTGCACATCGGTTATAGGATTTCCGCCCTACCTGTGCGGCAGTTAGAGGACTGTTGCCTAGGCAAGGCGGCAGTTTTGTAACTTAAGGCCATAAAATAAGGAAAAATTAATGTGGGAAGCTGCAAAACAGTAGGAAATGGCTAAGTAAGGTAAACCATGCTATACATATAAGCTGCTAATAGTTTAAGGAGCTTGGAAACCTTTGTAAAAGACATGAATCATCATTGGAGACCTTTTAAACCATTTTTTGACAACATGTAGCACGTGCAATTTTGGGTGCGTATAGTCACCAACACTCTTTTTATTTTTTACTTTCCCATGTCTACTCCTCTTACAATGAAACATCTTCTACTTGGGGGCTACCTCAACGGTCACCAAAAAATTACACTTCCTAAACTTGTTTCTTGCATTGGAAGAACCTGGACTTTTGGGTGGAGAGCTCATCTTGATTGAAATAAAAAAAAATTACTATTTCAATTTTAAGCATGTACTAAAAGAAAGGGTAGAGTGGCTACTTTTTAGGTAAATTAAATTATTGAAAAGAACACATATCTTAATGTTGAAAAATAAAATGTTTTTTAAGAATTTTATGTAAAAATTCAACCACAGTCTTGTCCATATTGTTTTCAAACTCATGCCATTATGTTTTTCTACTTTGGATTGTCTTTTTTACGGTTTTGGATGGGCATAAAAACATTGTGTTTAATCTCCTGCGTTGATGGAGAAACATTTTACATACCTAATTGGAGTAAGTATAACTCTTTTTGTATCCATCTTTTGTCTAGTGAACATTCTATTTCAAAATTGGAGTATTTTTCAATCTCCTCTTCAGTTCACTATCATCTTCTCAACTTCATAAAAACATTATAATTTCTAATAGTCATTATGTTTATTATCCTTCATTGATCAATAAATTTTCTACATATGTAATTAGAAGGAACAAAACTTTATTTTCTATCCAAGATTTCTATATAAAATTTTAAGTTTCAAACTTGGTATTGTTTTTAACCTCCTCTTTGGTTCACTAGTATATACTCAGATTCATAAACATGTTGTAATTTCCAGCATAAATTGTGTTTAATCTCCTACAATGATGGAGAAATTTTTGTATGTAATAGAATCTAAAACTTTGTTTTTTAAAATCATCTTCGCTTACCTAGTGGTCATCCACCCGACTTACAAAATACTATATATCATCAAAACAACTCTACATTTGTATCTCTTTGATCAATTTTATTTTGTGTGTCTCTCCTGTAAATTCATGCCTTATTTAATAAATGTTCTATTTTGAAACCATGTTCACTAAATTATTTTTCCTTGCTTTGGATGTTATAGGTGCAGTTGAGGAAGTTGGCATATTAAATGCCACATATCAAAGGTTACCTATCACCATTCAAGGAGAACAAAAATGATCAGAGCTGGCGAATGAAACAAAAATAATCATTGTTGAAAATATATGCACATGCACATCGAGGACTAAAGTCAACAATCCAAGTTGTCCCTGTAATTTTCAAACTCACGTCACAACACTTTTCTGACTACTATAGTTACTTTTTTTGTGACCATGCATGTACATTTCCTATGTAATTTAGATGGTTTTCGATGCATTCTGTATAGATTATATTTGTATCGACTATACTCTATACAAAATTCACCAAGTAAGCATTATGGAACCCCCATAATATATATGCATACCCATCATCCTGCAAAAATATATTGGCTTATACTTTTTCATGTAGCTGTCGTGATTTTTGCATTCCTAATACTTGCACAGTACATGACGACAAAGCTCATTAAAAGTACAATCATAGAACAAAATCAAAATAAACATGCACTGCAAAATATGCTTAGTACATAAGAGTGGAAGACAACTTCTCTTCATACGGAATGCATGGATGCCCATCCTAAATTAATTTGAAACAAATTTATGCCCATTTGAACCCATTGAAATCTGACTAGTCAGAAAAGGACACATAAAAAAATGGGGATGCACTAGCATTTTATCAAATAATTTAATTGCAACGATATCCCTCTGTGCATTCACCTAATCTCTACACAACCACGTGCATGTATTTGCATGCAAATGATAAAATGTGGTTATGTTATTATTGAGAAAGATAATGTGTTTATAAAAATTAACCTAACCACATTTTAAAGCTAAGCGTTTATTGTATTTGGTTCCTATTTTGTATTCAAATCCAATCACATTGGTTGTATTTATTTTATTTGAAATTATTTTGGATGGGGATGGGTACATAAAGAATAGGTAATGGCACAATGGATTTCCATTACAAGTGAACTATTTGAGATGCCTCCTTCAGTGTCATTTTCTACCCATCCAAATTTCAATGGATTTGGGATGGGCATTCATGTGTTTGGAATTTATTTTGGATGGGGATGAATGCATTAAATTATAGATTATAGCCATCACAACATTTGATTTTTACTATCTAATGTAATAATTATGAGTTTCTTCTCCATTTTATGATTCTTATTTATAATGTTTATATTCTTAACCTATGCTTTGTTAGGTCCTCATTGTTTTTTATTAATATTTTCAACTTAAAAAAATAATGTATCGTAAACACTTAAAACCCTACCTCGGGTTTAGGGTTTAGAAAATAATCTAATTGTTTTTTCTCATGAACTCGTTGTTGATATACAAGGAATTTCAAGGATGAATTACTCATAGAGCCTTCTCATGTAAGCATGGGTTACATTTTGTTTTAGTTTCTTCAATTTTATTCATTGCTCTATTAGAATAGATAATAACATAAGCAATAATAACTCAAATAAGCCTAATCCCCTTCTCATGTGAAAAAATAAAGAATCAAAAAGATAATATATACTCTCTTGAAATGGGTTAAATATCAGCCGAAGTATCAGAAACCCCAACTTCTAGAACATGAAGAATTTTTGTATATGATCATAACCCTGAAAAAAAATCCAAGAAAAGAAGGAACAAATCCTTATAAGATTCTAATACCCAATACTATGTTTCCCTTGGATGGAAGCATGGAGAGATCTATTTGATTATAAATGATGGAGGAAATTTTTTTCTAGGGTTTCTTCTAAGATTTCTTTTGTTTGAACATGGCGATGTAAATATTCTATACAAAATGCATTGTCTATCCATGATAGAACCTCTATAACATCACCATAATATCTATGCATGAAACATACATACCCATCATCATGGAAAAGGGATCCCACATGATGAGTCAAAGTTAATAACGACATTTCACACATAGCACATAAATATGGGAACATACATCCATCTTCATTAATAGTATGGGGCATGACATTTAGTGATAATTTGAAACATGTTTAACCTCAAACAGTCGCAGTTTCATCTATTCATTTTTTTGAACAACTATTTGAACTCGATGATGATTGTTCTATACACAAAATGCACCTATCCTCATCCAAAAAAATTTGTAAACACATGTATGCCCATGGAAAACCAAATCCCTAGTTAATAAAAAAGGTATACTAACATGATTCTAAGAGTACGATGCACAAAAAGGTGGTTCAATTTATCCAATGTTAGATTTGATTCATTCACTATCTCAACTCCCAAACATGTCAGATGGTTCATTGATATGGAAAACACCAAAATTCTATAGTCTACATAGAAAAATATTTTCTATAGAAATCCTGGATAGAAAAAAAAGTTGTGTTCCCTTCAATTAAATTGGAGGAAAATTTATTCATAAATCTAAGAGATTAAAGAGTGTTATAAGTATAATACAAAGTTTTTTTTAACTTGAGCAAATCCTGAGAAACTAAACAAAATCACAAGACACATGCCCTATGAAGGATGTTTAAATATTAAAAAATGGGATAGGTCTAATCTCTATAGAAAATGTGTGGATCCCCATCCAAAAAACATTTGAAACACATGTATGCCCATCCCAAACTCAATTAATAGTTGATAAATTACAATACATTAAATGGAAAGTATGTGGTTATGTTATTGTTGAAAAACATAGTGCGTTTTTCAACAGTAACCTAAGCACATTTTAAACATATTTGCAGTACTGCATTTGGTTGCTAAATAGTACTCAAATCAACTTACATTTGTTGTATTTAAACATCTAGTTTAGGGCATATTTATTTTGATTATATCCAATGGCTTTTATAATAAATATTTACTTCTATATTTGACAAAAATGAATTCCCTATACTTGCAGGGGTTGAGATGACATGCATTTATTATTTCAAAATTATTTTATTCCCATCATATACTGTAAAATAAAAGTGTGATTATGTTATTGATGCATAACGGTCATTGACATTAACTTAAGCATGGCTAGAAGCTACAAATTTTATTCATTTCCGAGCCATTCTAAATTTAGAACCACTAACATAGATCACATCAGTTGTATTTAAGCATCATGTATAGAGCATGTTTTTTGAACAGTTTTGCTCAAACATTCCATGAGGTACTTAGTTACCCATTGCAATTACAATTTGGCAAAAGAGAAAGGGGAACAACAAATGTAGGTCATTCCATGCCATGCAAGTATAAGGAAAATGTTTTTCATACAATTAATTTATTTGGGTGAAGAAATATAGTTTGGAAAAGTAAACAGAGCCCTTACAAGTAAACACTTTGGGGATATGTGTCGAACAAACTCACATGAAACATGCCCTAAGTAGGACACTTTATATTCTAAATTATAGAGATGGTTTTTACTTATTTCCAACAAATTTTCAAGCTACAATATTCTAAGCTATAATAGTCAACTTCCAAGGTCTTTGTTTAGTCGTACCTTTGTTTACCCCAAAATGTTGACAGTGGACATTTTCCTATGCATGTAAAGGCCTAGATAAAAAATTTCAAGCAATTGTCAATGCCATGTGAATTTTTGCAAACAAATTCCACAAATATTTTAAAATCTACACCAGTAGGGCTTTTTTTTCTATGAAAAATATTCAACATGAAAAAAATAGCTATTTTTTAAGCTGAAATAGCATGGGAGAAGTAGATCCCCATCTCATGTGATGGTGTGACTCGTTCCTCCCTCCTCTGTCCAATGGCGATGGCTTTCCAAACTGGTTCAATATCTTTCCTCGCTTGGTGGCTTCCTTGCGACCTTTTGACTGGGACAACAATAAACTCTTCGCAAAAACAAATGTGCCCCATAATTCCAATGAAGACAAATACGTGTGCCAACATTTATGATTTTTATATGAGGTATCACAGCGGACAATTCCAGAGTCTTTCATCATGATAATGGGTATACATGTTCCATGCATAAATATTATTATGATAATGTTATGAGGGTTCCATCATAATTAAAAAATACATTTTGTATAGAATATAGTCGATGGCACATGGAAAGAGTCCGTCTACCTAGTTGAAGAGATCCTGTGAAAGCACACGAGTTGCAGTTGGTAAGACATTAAGTAAACATAGCGTCGTATATTTTGGTTTTATGTGACACATATGAAGTGGCGTCCCTCCCTAAGCCAACCCGAAGAGGAATTGTTGGACAAGTTTCCCTTCTGGAGGCCAAGGGGACGTCTGCATCATCATCTGGATAAAGCATCTCGGTAGCAATTAGTATCACCCTCAATTGTATCCAATATCATGAAGAACTACATTCAATTGGGGAGGCGGAAAGACAAGCACTTTCCTTGAGCATGCATAAGAGCAAAGCTTGATTCTACCAAATGAGCGCTTGGATGATTGTTAAACTATGAACATTCAAGAGGGATTTACACAACATGTTAGTTTTTCATGCTCATCACCATATATGGTCAAACAATGTAATGCCTCACGTAATATTTCACTATCTACATAAAATTATTTGACTTTTGTTTTTTCAAATGATTCAAAATCATGCCATAGCCATGATTACACATCTTGCATCTATGTTTATATGTGAATTCCATTTTACAACATAATTTCACGTAGAATTGTTTTTAATAATGTTTCAATGCATCCCCAAAAGAATTTGAAAGTGCATAGGTGGGGAGGATGTGAGTAGAGGTTGTGTGTATTTGATTTACACATATCAACTATACTTCAAGGATTTTTGAATAATCTCATTGTGTATATATCGTACAAAAAATGTAGTTTATGAGATTAGATTTGGTTGAATCTAATTAATTTTATTCATCTGCTCTCGGAATCTTATGTATTTATGATCGGACAATCCACACGAGTGCAAAATGATTGCTATATAGCTCTTTCCCAATGTTTACATGGAGCATGAGATAGTTTAATCCAACCATTCAAGTAGTTAAATTGGTAAGCTACACTTTATTATATTTATTAAAAAGCCCCTAAATCGAATTCATTTGAAATCTTGTTGTGGGTATTGGCCTTAAATGTACTAACTATAATTGTTTGATAGCCTTAAGTCTTTTTGAATAAGTTCATTATGTACACAATATGCAATCATTATAGCTCACTATAATTGTTTGATAGTCTTGAATAAATTTATTATGTACACAATATACAATCATTGTAGTTCGTGACATTGTATTTGGTTGAGCATTTAATTTGAAAATATTTTAAACTATATAAGGAATTAAGGTACATGATATATAGTTTTTTAGTTGTTCATTCTTTTTTGCTTTGTTGGAGTTGTGTTTGCATTCCCTTTCCTTAAGTTGTTTAATATTGTAATTTTTTAGTTCTAGGTCTTTATTGGTATTTCATAAATATTTTAATAGTATTATCATTAGTATTAGATCAAATATATAATTTGTTTATATGTTATAATCATAATATTTTTATAGAATTTTTGTAAAAATGTTTATGAGTACAATATAAATAAACAATTACTCTTTGTAATAAAATATCTAAAATTTAAATATTAACATTCATCACAAAAATGTTATCTTAAAATGTTATATTCTCACCCTTTTTGGTAGGTGTATTGTTTGTTGATTGTTAAGAGTTGTATGTTATTTATGAACTTAGTAAATTACAACTACTAAAATCACAAGGCATTCAAAGATATTCACATTCTATATAATTTTTTTGCTCTTACATATAATAATAATAAAATCTCTAAATAGTAAGTTTTCATAGCAAGCACACGTTAACATTAAATTTTTGAAGGGCGTAAAGATGGGTAGTGGCTTATATTCGAGGTTAACATGTAATATGAGAGGGAGCATAGCCATATCCCTAAATATAGTTGTACAGTACTATGGCGTTGGTAGACGTGAAAAGGAGGAGTAAATGAAGTTTATTCGGCACCGAGCCTGTCCAAGTAGATAAGTTTGCTACTAGCCGTCACAGTTCTGAGAAGCGAAACCAAGTCTAGAGCCTGCCACCTCATACACAACTCGGAAATTCTGCTGCTGGTAATTCCCTATTATGGAAAGAGTCGAACTACGGTCCGGAGGAAGAGCGAAAGCCAAGCATAGGACGGAGCCCTGGTTATTCATAGGAATTAAAGTGTTCTTGGCGGGCAGGGTTAAGTGCAAACTGTTGTCAAAATGCAAGATTATCTGAGGAACCTTTACCTGGCCGGAAGGAGTAGTGTTGTAACAGGTATCGAGGAATCGGGAGGTTCTTGCAACCATGGTCAGAGTCGAGAGCTGACGGCGGAAGGAATCTCTCACAGGGTTGTAAGAGGCCTCCACCAGCCGAGTGATGACAATTCCCGAGTCTATGATCACTCCTTTTCTCGTCGACTGATCCATCTCAAACGTCCCGGCGGGGATAGAAACGCGCTTCTCTCCCACGGAGATGAATGCGGGTGTGTTTGGTTTAATACGGTCGAGTTGCTTGACTTCCAAATGTGCCCATCTTCCACACAATTCAAACTTTTTCTCTTCTGCGTGGAAGGAATATCACATCCTAAATTACTTTTGGCGAATCGATTTCGATATTTATATTCTTTTCATAATCGGTTTAGACACACCAAGAAGCGATAACAGGATGGGAAACAGTACTGATGATGCAGACGTGATGAATGGATTTTGAATAACAGCACACACAGATATGAAAACGGTTATTAACAGCGCTGGTTTGTTTCTGTTTCGAATGTGTTTATGATCGACTTGCTTGACTACCAAATTTGCTTGACTTGAGAGTCTTTACTTGAGTGCCCGTCTTCCACGCAATAGATACCTCTTTGTCTTCCGCATAGAAGGAATATCACATCAACCACAACATAATCACTCCAATAACTTTTGAATATCACTTCGATATTTTATATCTCCCTATTTTTTAGGGAGGCTCAACCACAACATAATTTCACAATTCCTTCATTCCCTTTTGGTCCGCTCCAAATGGAAAATGTAAATGGGGAACTCGTTCTACATTTTATAAAAAATTGCACTAAATTAATTACATTACATTATAATTCAAATATAAATAAATACACATTTACATATCATATTATAAATATTATATAAATAAGGTGACACTTTAGAGTATAAGAGAATATGAACTAGTAATCAAAACAAAATAAGCAATGGATATGCTGGCATGTGTATATAGATGAAAGGATACAAACACAAGGGAACAAAATGAAAGTCGAGAAAGGAAAGGAAAAATAATTTGGAGGTTGTGAAACATGTAAAGGGAACATCGAAAAGAAAAGTAAAAAATAATTTTACAATTGAACAATGTTACGAGTGGATGAACAATATGGCAGATGAATAGTATTGTTTTGTAAAAAAGATTATAATTTGGACAATATGAAATTAGACTTGTGGGTAAGACAAAAATATGATAGTGAACAATTGAATTTATCAACCATCCAATACAAACCCCAACTGTATCAAAAAATTTATAGTCACCACTTTTGGTTTATATTGTGGATGCATTCATAAAACATGACTTGGTTATAGTAGAAATAAATCCACAAGTAAAATGATAAATTGGTAAATATTCCAAGTGGAATAAAGATGAATACTAGACTATAAGTAGTTCAAAATAGTTTAAAACTATATAGTGAACAAAAATATCTTACCAAAAAAGTAAATAGAATTTTTTTCCAACCAATAATATTCCAAACAAGTTTAGAGGACTACATCGGCTTGGAAGATGGCGGGAGACTTTGATACAAATGAAAATTCTACATTATGAAGGTAATAGGAAATGAAAAAAAATAGGCACCACACATTATTTCCTCTAAAATTCCCAATAAAATGCCAAAGGTGTTTGTTTAAGAATCTCCTTAACTAATCAACATGGGCTTAAAATGATTGGTTTTGGAGAAATAAATAAATTAATTACATATCGTTATATTTAGAAATTGAATAATTGTTATTAGATTTTATTTTTTTTGCTTGGATGTCTGATAAATGATGTATTTGATATTAATACTCCAAAGTAAAAGTAAATTCTAATCCTCAAGCCCATAGTTATAGTGGTGAGATGATGCAAGAACATCAAAGGTTTAAGGAAATCCTAAACAAATTTTTTCTACAGGTATGGGTGCACACAAGGGCTGGAGAGTGTGTAACAAGGAAGAGAAACCGTATAAGAACAAGGGGAAGTTTACGATGGAAATGCGCAAGTATCTTTGTGTAATAGAAATGATATGAAGACATAATGCATGTGGAGTGTGCAAAAATATTTTTTGGAAGGTTTGGCAGAATAGAGTAGGTTTAGACAATAATGTGCAATGGCGTGCATATAATTTTTTGCAACAGTAGCAGAGTCTGACTTATCAAAATAGACTGGAGGTGCATGAAGAGTTATGCATAATGGAATAAATGCCCAGAAAGTGCAAAAAACATGAAGAAGGATTGCACAATGAATTGAATTGCAAAGACATCGTGCAAAAATTTGTAGACAAAGGCCTAGGTATCCTAAGGAAATTACACGACATAGAATCTGAAGGTGCAACTGCATAAAGTGCACAAACAAACTATGAAGATGTATGTCAAGAGAGAAATAAAGAAAGAATGTGCATGAAAGAACTGCTTGTTGGTTCAAAGTGAAAAAAGAGGTTTAAAATGTTTGATCAAGGTAGCTAAAAGAGACTAAATGAGTTAGAGGCTCCCAACAACCAAGATGACATAGCACAAAAAGGGAAACCATATGGTGAAAAGGTGGTTAAGAACATTCTTGAGCTTTAGCTCAATTTTTGAGTTTGAATGGTAAGATCTGGAAGCATCTAGAAGAAGCGAACAAAGAGAGAGAAGAAAGAAATCATGGCTATATGAAAGAGGATGAGTTCAACATTTGAGGGAGAATCGACACAAAGGAAGAAAGGATGAGAAGGCCAAAGTCGAGATTGTTTCATGTGCTTGTAACACACAAAGGGAAGACCAATCTAGGTTAGATCCTTAGGGAAGACACCAAAAGTCTGTATAAGCTCCATGAGAGAGTGTGAAAGCTCTATAGAGAGAAATTGCATGTAGATGCTGTAAAGGATTTTGACATAAGTACAAGTTTTTAATTTATTTTAGCATCCATTTGTGCACCATGACTTTGTAGTGGATGTGGGAGTACTACCTCTATAGCATTGTTAGCAAAATATTTTTCACATAAAAAAATATGGGGTTTTTGTTAACGCTCTAAGAGTTAGTCCCTCCTCTTGGGAATTGGAAGGCTCCCATTTATTAAAAGCTAGAAATAATGTACACTAATTTTATTCTTAGGGTGGTCAAACATCGAGGATCACACAGGAACACTCCACTAGACCCGTGGCAATAGTGTAAGGAGGAAAAGGAGTGTGAGGTATGAGAAAGAGAAGAAAAATGGATAGGGGGTTTTAGGTAATAAATAGAATCATGAATTTATTAACCACAAAACCAGAAGTATTTCTAGATTCAAGGAAAAGATACAAATAAGTAAAGTAAGATGAAAAACACACAATCAACACAAAATTTAACTACATTATATTCATCAAAAGATTCAATTTTTCCCCTGTTTTGTAGGATTACAATGCTTTATCAGAGTAGCAGTCGAGAAAGGGAAGAATACATTAGGAAAGAAATTAAAGAAACACACCTTAGTATAGGAGGATAAAAAATTTATCCTCTATAATAGATATAAAGCCTCAATATATAGCCCAAAAACATGTAACTCTTCACATTCCTACATGGTTGTTCACCTTCCTTTCCAGAATAAGACACTTTTTCTAATTTTAAGGAAAGTAATTTTACAAAAGTGGAAAGGAAGTGACTTAATTTACTTTTTGAAAAAAAAAAAAAATTTCCTAACATATAATTAGAAAACACTTATTGCTTTTTGGAAAAATATGATTGATGCATGCAATAATGAGAGAGAAAGAGAAAAAAAGAAGGAGACATCATTCAATATAAGGAAAACACAAAGAGGAAGATACTTTGATCTGCTTATTTGAAAAATATTTTGACTTTCCATTACTGCATTGAACCTAGACAATAATTCTGGAACCTCCCTCCCATGGGGGATAGAAGTACCAGTCATGATGTCCAACTAGTGATTAGCTAAACCTTGGATTACCTTGCAATGATTAAGAAACTTCATAATCTTCTTACTTGTATCTAAAATGATTTATTTTATCTCAGATGAGTTCATGAGCTCATCTTTATAGTATTGTAGATCAAAAAAATCACCTCTTCCTGAATTGCTTACAGTGTTCATCAAGTGACGCGGACTCAAAGTGAAATGAAGGACACCTCATCCTACTCAAATGATCATTGATATCCTCCTTGAGTTTTTACCCTTAGTTTTAATTATGTGGAAAATATTCAATAGCCTTAGTGAGGGCTATCATCTTCCGTTCAATTTCCCTTATCCATGTGCGAGAACAGTTGTCATCTAAGCTTAGGAATGCCTTCATGTCAAGTAGTGACCTTGGATCCATAGTGCTCATTTCATGAATGACTTGTAGGAGCTAATTCCAATCATTTTCTTCTTTTAAAACCATAAAGAGAACATCTTATACCTACTTAATTAACAAGGCTACTATTTTAAATATTCTAATGATCTCTGGGAGAAGTTTGTAACCCTTTTGTATGATGGATTCAATCCATAATTCATTCATTTTCCCACTTTTCTAAGACAATTGAATTCTTAAAATACATGAGGTTTAACCTCACTCAAATGATTAATTGACTTGAAGGGGGAAAGAGGAGGAGAATCAAGGTCCAATAAGGTTTAGAAATAGGAAGTCAATGTATGAAATTGGCTTTGCAATTGCTCTCGAGTTACTTCACTTTCCCTTGTTTGTGCAACCAACTTGGTAGAAATTCGCTCAAAGTTGTGAATATATCCCTCATTCTCTAAGATGGTATCGAGTCACTTCATATTCAGTTATCGTCATCTCAGTTTTCATCATTATCCACCCTTGGGAGAGTGCAAATACAACAGTAAAAATACCAGAATAATTTTTTTTTACTTACATTGCTCACTACACAACACCACAAGGGCTCCAAGTAGAGAAACTCAACAACGCATAAGACACTTACATAAACATGAACCCACTCATACAATAGGATAACATAGGGTACCCATCAATGTCATACTCAAAAGACATAAACCAGGAAAATGACCCAATTATAGTAAGAAACACCGGGTAGGCATACTCCACGACATGACCTTTTTATGCTTTACATCTTCATCACATTTAGGTTTCCATTGTATGACCTTATAGTTTTCAAGAGAATTAAACACATAAGGTTTAAAATTTCCTACTTTACAATCTTCAATTACTTTACTTTGCAGGGCAATAGTCTTTAAAGGAGAATGCACGATTGATTCCTTTATCGAATCCCATTAATTATCCATAGATCATTTGTTAATTAAAGTCAATTTTAAGCAACTATGAGTCTCCCAATAACTCATTCTTACGTTAAAGGTTTTTTCTAAAAATATGTTTAGTTCATGTTATGTTACCCTTAGTTCCAAATTTAGTTTGAGTCAATTTAGCATTTACACATCATAATTTTTATTTTTAGTGGACTCTATATTGGCTCAAATGCCTAGTCCCACCAAGAACAATTTGTATCCATTCTTAACAAAAATTCAATGCTTAAATCAACCATAAGGACTTCAAGTGAAATTTTGTTCCTAAACCATTATCACATATACTCTTTTTTTTTCATCTCATTTACATTGTTTCTTAGGTCTCTTATTGGCGTCACTTTATAACAAAAGAGTTACAAAAGTACTTGTCTAACATCTTGAAGAAGTACATGATTGGAAGCATTATAACTACACATGAACCACAAGTGATTTGTTTTCAAGGTAAGATCCCATGTTTCCACATTTCACGATTCCACATGTGAAATTTATTTTATTCTTAATGTCATAAAAGGGCATAACAAGGGATTACGAGACCAAGTTTTCAGTTTCCTAGTTTCTCTTAAGTCAACATCTTTCAAATCAATTTCATTTGCAAAGAGTTACTTACAATTTTCTACCCACAAGTTAACCTCCTAATCAACTGAGGTTTAGTTTAATTCCAATTTGCACTCAGGGATCTACACCCTATTATAGATCAGATTAAGGTGTGAAAACATATTTACCCTATAAACCCTCCATAAAAGACCAAGGCATTATATTGTCACTAGCCAAGGTAACACATTTAGCTGTGAGGAACTAAAGAGATCATTAAAAAGAGTTTAAGTCATAGTACAACTATTTCACTAGCTCCATTTGTGTCATCTGGATCCCACAAGGAATTCATTCGATGATGAAGTTAATTTCTAGATCTAACTTCGTAAGACTTGGTAGTCCACTAGGATACTAAGGAAGTGTTAGTTCTACTTACTCCATATATGGTAAGGTTACACCACATAGTAATTTCTTCGAACAATGACTCTTAAGTTATAGAAATGATCTATTGAATACATTTCTTAGGTGTAGTACAAGAAATTTTAGTTGTGAGGATTAATTATCTCTTAGGAAACGTTTTGCAAACTAATGTGGCTAGAATGAGAGGGAGGGTACAACAAGTGTTAAATATTAACTTCATTAATAATCCCAACTGCTAAAGGTGACATTCAAGAGTAGTTGGTGATCTTTGCAACCTAACTCATAAGTCAGACTTGAAGATAACACATTCTCCTTACTACACACATGATAACCAATCTTGAAAGGGAACCACTTACTCTGATAAATGTTTTACCATGTCGTTCTAATTGACGAGTTCACGATGATGTCGCTAAACATACAGGCTATGGTATGCTCAAACTAGGGATCTTTTTAAAGCTAGAAGGTTCATCGAGTAAAAATGTTTAAGTTCATTCTACAGTTTTCAATTTCTTCTATGCTAAGAAGATCATGTGAGAAGGGTAGATATGCACAAGTTTTAAACTAGGGTTGACTATTATATTTAGATTTCTTTATTACATTTTCAAGGTAAGGAACAAAACACACAATTATTTAATCATCAATTGCACACTGGAAATGCACTATAAGATATTAAATTCATTTAACATTTAACATTTATATATCCAACTTTTTACCATACATAAATCTGAATCAAAATGGTACCTATGATTAAATACACATTTCCCAAGGCATCCCTAAAACTAGCATCTCATACATATTACCAAATTTCAAATATAAATTTTCTTTAACATGGAAATACATTATACATATATACATTTTCCAATAACATATATAAATTACAATAATAAACAATGAATTACACCACGCCTTTTTGCCATCTTACTTCCATCCTGCAAAACCATGTGAGCATGAAATCAACGATAAATCGTTGGCATGGCATCCACCTAATCTAGCATAATTAACATTTTTAGTTTCCATTTACATAATAATAATAATAATTTGCATTCGAAAGGAGAGGGTTAGAGACATGTATTGATTTCATTTCATTTCACTTCATTTCTTAACCAAGGAGAGAGAAAGAGATAAGGAGAGAGAGAGAAATACTATTTTTCCAAAAGTTCAATTTCACACAACAAGTCACATGATAGAGTTTCAAACAGTTATTTACAAGTGTCAATAAGTTTCCACGGTGGTTTGGTAACCCGATGGGGGTCCTACAACTTTCTTTTTACATTTTCCTGCTAGTTGCAAAAACATCAATTTAGGTTCGGAGGCTAAGAAACCACTTTCAAAGGTTGTCTTCCGATGAGAAAACACACCATTGGTAAATTTATAAGTGTCCTCCTATACACCAAGAATTCATAGGAACTGACGGAATTCAGAACTGGCGAATGGTTTACGATTGGCGCCAATTTTCTGAGGCCATCGGTCATAATTGGCCTAGTTGCAAATGATCAAAAGTTAGCTCGAGGGCTCAGAAAACCACGTCCAAAACTAACATTTGATGGACGAATGTGCAATGAGAAATTTCCTACAAGTTCCCCTATATATGGAGAATTCATCAGAGTCGACGGGACTGAGAACTGGCAAACAGGTTTCAAACGGCGATAGGTTTTCCATAGCCACCGGTCGTAATTGGTCCAGTTTGACCTAGTCAAACTGTGACCAAAGGCCTACAAAATGCCTTTTCCGAACTATAAGAATGTGATTTTCCCAAATTGAAGGTTCTAGGAATAATTTTCTAGGAAAAATACTAGACGTTTGTGGAGGTGGACAAACATTTTTTTGTTCAGGGACCAAATGGTGGGTAAAAACGAAATCCAACTTTTCAGTTTTAACAACTCCCTAAAAGTACAAAACAGAGTAACAGGGCTCCTAGAGAAGCGGTGAAGAGAGCACAAATCAAATGGGTTGAGCTAATGCTTGATGTGACTCTCTACATAACAAGGAACACATACGATGTTTGACATCTCTTTTACGGGGCTCAGAGTGTTGTTTTGCGAGTCTTGGAAATTGTGTTTTTCTAACTTTGCAAGGTAGGAAAATGGATTGTTTGATTTGATGACATCATCTAACTCTCGCCAATACCACTAGATACGAGCACCTAATTCAGATATTCTAGTATCATCGTATAAGGTTATGGTAGCAACCACAGTTAATGTTTAAATTGTAAATCAGTTTCAAAAATTACAAGGTGGAGTTTTATTTCCTTACACTATTTAAATTTAGTTACATATCCATTTGTAAGATTATCCAGTGGTTTAATGTTTCTATTATATTGCAAATGAAGAACCAAATTATGAAAATTATGAAAGAAAAAGGTAAGGAGACCATACTGCTAGCCAACCCTTGAATGCATGAGCTAGGTAATAAGAACATCATGAGGGTGGAGGGAGATTCATAAAGATGTCAAACTCCTAGAATGAGTTATATAAGTGGGGAGAAAACCGAGGAGAAGTGTCGAGGAGGGAGTGTGATGGAGAGCAGTGCACAGAGGGGGAAGGGGGAAAGAGGTAAGGGAGGAAAAACCCTCTAGATGGAAGGTTATGCATAGGAGCGGAGAAAGTTAAGAATGGAGATCGAGCAGCAGTGGACAGGGAAGGGAAGAAGGGGGGAGGAGATAAGCGAGAGGGGGGATAAGTGAGAGGGAAAAGGGGGATGGATGAAAGAGAAAGGGGAGGGAGGAGAAGGGTAAGGAGGGAGTGTGATGGAGAGTGGTAAGAGGGGGAATGGGGAAAGAGGTGAGGGAGAAAAGTGACATAGAGGGGGGAGAGAGGGATGGAGGGAGAGGGATGGAGAGGAGTGATGTGGAAGGAAATGGAAGAAGGGAGAGGGAAGAGATAAGTGAGAGGGAAAAGTGCAAGGGAGGAGAGAGAAAATAGTGGCTCAAAAAAGGAGAAGCCCGAGATTGAAAATGTGAGCCACATGGATAAAAATAAAGCATTGAACTATAACAGGGCAGGAGGTCACAACAAGTAGGAAGACCCATAAGTGTCCCTAGCGACTGAGAGAATATACCCAAGTCTAAACAATGAACCAGCAAGCATAAAACTTGGATCAACATTGCAAAGCTCCACACCTTTGAAACTGGCGGTCATAGCTGAAATACTAAAACCAAAAGCACAAAACCAAGTACAGATCTCAAAAAACCTTCTTCCATGGTGACCATGATGAAAAACTTGTAGATTTTACCCTAACAAGTCACCTCACTGAGACCATTGAACTTGCCTGCCTATAGACAGACCCAATTCAATCATTTTGTAGATAGTAATATGAGGATATATTAGGTAAGATTTATTTCTATATGCAGGGATGATTAAGCTAGGGGGAAGTTGATAAGTAGAGATGGCAAGTGTGAATGGAGTATGTAACAATAAGGGAAAGGGGTTAGAGAGGAGCGATATGGAGGGAAGAGGGAAAGGATAGAGAGGAGGGAGGAGAGAGGGAGGGAGGCAAGTGAGAGGAGTGGGATGGAGAGGAGCAAGAGTGAAGGAGGGAAGGGGGGAGGGAGAGGAAGAGGGGGGTGAAGGGAGTAGGAGAGAGGAGTGAGAGGGGGAAGGACAAAGAGGTGGGAAGGAGGGGGAGAGAATAAGGGGATGAGGGAGAGAAGTGATATAGAGGGAAGGGGACACGGACGGGGGAGAGACAAAAGAAGGGCAAGGGATGGAGAGAAATGATGTGGAAGGAAAGGGAAGAAGGGAGAAGGAGGAGAGGAGTGAGAGGGGGTAGAGAGATGGAGGGAGTGGGATGGGGAGAAATGAGAGGGAAGATGGCAAGGGAGGAGAGAGAAAAAGGGAAGGAGGATAAAGAGGGAAGGCAACGAGAGAGGAGCGGTATAGAGGGAAGAGGGTGATTAAATATACCCACTAATGGGCATGTATGATAGATAATGTCATTTAGTCATGCCATGTGCGAGCACAATGCTGTAAAAATCATGAAGAAGAAAAATTGAAAGGAAAAACTAGAGAATCATTAGTAAAATAAGACATAAATCACCTAGCTATGTGACCCATGGGATGGATGTCATGGTGTCGAGATGGTATGGTGTCAAAAATGGGTCAAATTCGAAGATCATTGAAAGTAGTCGTATAATATGGTGAAATAAATTATATGAGAACATGGTCATAACGCAATGAGAAACACATGTTATAGATTTTAAGAGAGAAAATGAAGGTCATTTGAATATTGAGGTTGATCATGACCGAATTTGAAAATAAATTTGAGTTTTATATATTTATTTGGTTATTACTATTTTGGAACTAAGAGTTCAGTGAGCTCTAGATATCAAAATTTGAGGTTTAGTTTGACATCATGCAATGAGTACAAGGTGGTGATGGAGGAAGACAAGGTGGTGCACGTAGTGGGGCACGACCACAATTAGGTCATCACATTGATTTTTTTTTCAGTAGGTTAGGATTTATTTGGTTATTTTTCTATTTCAGAGTCGTTACTACCACAATAGTGGACTTACTAATTAAGAGCTACACTACATTCAAAACCCAAATATAGTTTTGTGTGTGTGTGTGAAACATGTCCTAGGTTGTTCTTGTGCTAGTCACACTTTGTGATGTAGTGAGCTAACTGTGTAGAAAATTGCAATAGCATGGTAGATGGAATAGAATTAACTTACCTCCTATGTTTGTAGGATGTTGACATCCCAGTTTTGTCCCTTTTTGATGGAGCTATGTGGATGCAAATGATCTCTCAATGTTATATATGGATGCAACTCTAGGTGGGTGATAGTAGTGACTACTGCTTGGTCCTTCATTATAGTCTCATAATTTTATATTTATGTAGGGTTCTCTTGATATAATTTCATAATTAACCCCGAAGTGGCCGACTGCAAAAAAGATAAAGACCTCAAATGGCTAGAAAAATGCCCAAAAGTGGTGGGAAACTTCAAAAGGATCGGGGTGCCCTGGTAGGACCAGGGCACTCATGGGCGCCCCAGTACCAACCTGGATGCTCCAGTCAAGGCTAAAATAACGCAAGATGAAAAAATCTGACTGGGCATGTGAGTGCAAGAGGTCGATAATGATGAAATAAAACAAAGTAAGATGGCCAAAAGATGGGGGTTAATTAGTACTTTCTTCACTCAAAAACCTTCTAAATAGTAGTTTAAGACCGGGACTAAATATTACCCAAAGTGTGTGATTTAGTGTCTACAATTAGGTAGCATTATCAAAGCCTCACACAGCAGTGGTGGTTATATCAATTATACTAAGAGAAACACCCATTTACATAGGAAAGTAATATTAACATATATTTAATCTAAAACCATTATCAATTAAGAATCATTTGATGAAAACCCCCAAAATGTTTGCAGTAATAAGAAGAGGGGAACATGTGTCCTTCATAACAAATTAGCCACCCCCAAATACCTCTTATTCAAAAACTAAAGTTAAATTATTTATAACATTATGTAAATTTATTTTACCATTCATTAATTTATAAAATAATTAGGATAACAAATGTCAATTTGTTCCACCAATAAAATAAAATAAATCCATTGAAAAAAAGGTGTATTTTACAAAATACAAAAAAATGTCATAGGAGACCCCTTACTCGTGGCTTATTTGTTATGTTATTGAATACATGAGGAATGCTAGTTGCTTGAAAAGTGATGGCATTATCAATTACCTTAAATGTATCAATGAGATAAGTAAATACAGTTGGATGAGTATCATTCACCAAGGTGAAAGAGCACACAACATCTTGTAGAATATATTTTCATATATATGTTATCTAAAGTATCTCTAAGGGAGATATCATAACAAGGGTATTACTGAGTTTTTCCATATATATTATACCCATTAGGGGGAGAAATATTCTTAGCTAAAGGTGTTGTAGGTTCTGGAGGTAATGTTTGGTTTCCCCCAATTCAATGTTTATTACATTGTGTTGTGACTGCATTAATGGTGGGAACTAATGGGGAAGGATCAAAGCATGATATGTAGTTCATGGTGAAATAAATGATCTCGTAGTAGATATCCATATAAGTAGGATTCTTATCACTCATGTGATAAAAAAGTTCAACATAAGGGCTTTCCAGCCATATGTAGAGTATAAGCATGGACCTGGATAGAGGGATAATATCTCGTACCAATAAAGGAGAGTGAAACCTTAGGTGTGAATCGAATATCATAGAATATTGGGGGAAAATACTTGATGATATTCAATAGAAAGACACAAAAAAAACCAAGAATGAATGAGAAGAGTATACAAAAGTGAACCCTAAGGAAGCTAGGGTTTGATCCAAAATGGTTGACACAAGAGTTAGGTTCTCCAAATAATATTTACACCCGTTTTTAATATTTTATTATATTCTTGTGGGAATGAACAACAAACTAAAAATGAATTTGTAAGGTCCATTATAAGGTTTTTATTTTGATTAATTAACTTCCAACATTAATCATACAATATCATAATAACATATTAGTATTATAACTAGTTGTTTATAATATGCTACAAGATCAAAAAAAAGGGATAAATGTACTTAGCTACACAAATTGTGTAAGAGAGATATGGGTGCAAATACTAGAAAAAATTAGGAGTAATGAGCTTGTTAATGGTTCATTCCATAGACTGTGGCATTAAACTGTATTGGTATGAAAGCGTACAACCTTGGCAAGATCGATTGTATGGTCCTGGACCTATTATATGGTTCTTACACCTGCTTGGAAAGGGGTTCTGTAACTTTTTGTGCCCTTTTCTAGTCTAAAAATATGTGTCACTATCAAACCCTAAATATCGTGCAATCCTAAAATCATATGAAATTAGCTAAATCAAACTCAAACCCTAACCATAGATGGGAGACCCTGTAAGAAGGTTAATGTTGGATTGAAGTGTAATATGTGCATCTCCTATGTCGGTACTACTCGAAGAGACCTCAAACCACATGCAGTTCTCAACCTAGCATGGGCTATGTAGATGATGCAACTAGTTGACCAAAATTAGATCACCCACGACCCTATGGAGAAAGAAATTCAAAAAATGGTTTCGTCAAATGAGCCCATGCTTCAAATCCAACAGACAGGTTGCAAGCAAGATCTAAAATGGAATAGGGCTCTAAAATGGAATAGACAGGGTCAAGGAAGGAGAAAATAGCTGTCAAAGAAACCAGAAGCTCAAAGGAAAAGAAACGGAGAAGGTTCAAAGTTTTCGGGCTCTGCAAATGACTCAGAATGAGCCCCAAAAAATGGCTAAGTATGGAGGAGACAGTGGAATCTACCAAGTGTCCAAATGGCGCACCTCCAAAGATTAAATCCAAAGCGGAGACTCAAACAAGCACCAAGCTTCCATGCGTCCAGAGCCCCAAAAGTTGCACCGGTCCATTGAAAAGTCTTTGACTCAGTGGAAGGTGCCAAGTGTCTCAACGGTGCAATTCCAAAGATGGGAGTCCTGGGTGGAGACTCAAACTTGAGCCAAGCCTCCCACATAGTCCAATGGTCAACAGAGGTAAAAAAGGAGAGCGGGCCCAAAACGACTAAGTATAGAGTGCAGGTGGAAGGCGCCACGTGTCTTAACGATGCTCCTTCAAAGGTAAAATCCTGAGAAGGTTTTCAAATGAGCACGGGCCTTCCACGTGTCCCAAGTCCAAAAAGGGATAGAGTCAGGGTTGAATAGTCAAAGAAGAAGTAGGCCAGTGGAGTTTGCTAAGTGTCAGCATGACGTTATTTCAAAAGTAAAATTTGGGGTGGGTTCCGAAACAAGCGCCAAGCCTCCACGTGTCTAGGGTTAGACTTTTGGACCCACCAAGCAAAGGACTTAGGAAAAATACAAGGAACATCAGGAGCCCATGGAAGCCTCCACGTGTCAGTCCGGTGACATTTTCAAAAGCGAAAGGTAGGGGCCAAATCTCCAAGATGCGCGAGGCTGCCACGTGGACCCTGTATGGACAGACTCTTTCAAATATTGTGACCCGAGACCCTAATATTCAAATGGCCATATCTTTTGACTAGGAAAATCAGATTTGGGTGGAGAAGACTTTTTGGAAATGTCTCGACACCCTCTACGTCATGGAAACATAAAATATTATTCTTAATAGGCTTTAGTGGGTGAAAAATGGGAAAACATCTTCCAGGCCATTAATGTAGAATCTATTTGCTCCAACAACTAGATCGGATTTGATTTGATCCTTCCTTCTTCTTCCTTGGCACACCAAGTAGACAGAGGGAACCAGAATCGATAGATTGTGGGTGGATTTGAGAGGGGCATTGATTGATGGTGGTTGAGCTTTCAGAACAGGATTCAATGCATATCTCATAGTGGTTGAAGCAGGATTCAAATTTTTCCCTCCTCTCTCTCTTATTCTTCCTATATATTGTAAAGGAGGGGCATATTCAAACGGTTGTTGATCTTCCCTCTTCTGCCCCCTCTCTCTTTCTTCCTTAGGGTTGAATGTGGAGTCTAAGCCTCCTCCCATGGCTCTGTAATGGTGTTTTCTTGCCTCTTTCCCACTGACAATGTACCGTGTAACTTTTGGAGCAATAGAATCTGTTTCGTGATGCATCTATCCATCCTTGGCTCATTTTATTGTCTCTTCTTACCTCTCATTGTCACAGGGTATATTGTGCATACTCTGATGTCTGTTGTAGGTTCTGGGAGTTGTGCTTAATGGGTTTCGAAGTGGTGCTCTGTGTGAAAACTATCTCTGGTCTGTGGTGCATCTTGTCCACCCTCTCCTCTGCTCACCTCTCTCCACTTCAGGCAGTCGGGTCTGTGATTCAACCACTTCCTTTTCTGGTGTATCACCACTTAGTGTAGGCTCTTTCACCATCTCTCTCTCTCTCTCTATCCCCTTGGAATGGTTAGATTAGGATAGAATAGGTTCTTCCTACACTGGAGTAGCTTGTGGCAGGTAGATTAGGAAGCAAGAACCGGCTTTCTCCGGAGGTCCATCTCAAGTTTTGCAAGTCCCACAGCTTGAGAGATGGTCCCATGTTGTGTAATCACACTGAATGCCCCACTTCACAATCAGGCCATTCAAGGGTGTTGTGATTCTGCACTAACAGTTTTGGCATGCCCGTGGGACAGGTCTGAAGCACCTTACCACTTCATCTTAGTAGGTTGGTGTGTTCCTGTTAAGATTCAACCTTTTGAGGCACATGAAAGCACATCTGGTGACTCCATCTGGTCAATAACCCATCTCTGAAGTTGCAGATTTTTTCCATCCATTTCCATCCATTTTTCATCCATTTTCTTCTTCCATCTCTTTCATTTTCTCCCATTCCATGAAGTTGTGCAATCATGACTTCATTCCCTTCATGGAACTCACACTTACAGTAACAATGCAGTTCACCTCCAATGCATTTCCCAACTCCTCCAGATCAGCATTATAATCAGATCCAGGACCATTATGCTTACCCATATGAGCAGGGTCAAAGTCAGTTTGGCCATAGAGCTTATCAAGAACAAGGGGACGTATACAATGGTGACAACTATGTGGAGAATATTGGTTTGCTTGAGAAGATTCAAAAAATGGAGGATGGCATGGTTCAGTCAAGGGCCATAGCACAAATGAAGGCATTCAAGATTGGTTGCAGGGCACCTTGTCCATGGGGAGGCCCTTTTCCAAGACATTACAGCCCTCAAGAGAAGCTTGACTTCATGGTTGAAGTGTTGCCTCAACTTACACAGTGGATTGAGGACATTGAGGCTTATGAGAAAAGTGCGAGACAACCTTGTCAATGGGTAAGTCAATCACCAGCTCCCTGTCCTTCATTTTCTCTTTCTCAAACTTTATCATTTCAGCATGATCAAGAGTCAAGCCCCTCAGTTGCTGCCCCAAGTGTTGATTTCTCTTCTCCATCTCCTGATCTTCCACCCCATTTCAATTCTTCTCCCCTTTTCTTTCCCAAGTAGTCATTCCCTCCAAAGAAACAAGAAGTTCCACCTCCCTCCCCACCACAAACAATTGCAAAGTTGGTTGAACCCCAACCTGTCACTCCTCTTGCTTTCCCAAGTCCATGTTGGGAAGAGACTCAAGAATCCAGTCAAGGAAAACAACAAGAAGTGGAGCCCAACAGAGAAGAAATGACAGACAATCTGAAGAGTTGGGCTGCTAAATTTGGGTTTACAAAGATCCCCTTGATGGTCAAGCCAATAGAGGAGGTCAGGGTTGAAGAACCAGTGGTGGCTGAGGCTGAGTTTGCAGTGTCCCTAATTGAAGAAGAACAAAAACAAGAAGAAGAAGATCAGCAGTCCCCATTTTGCTCTAATGCAGTGTCCATGATGGAACTTTGTCTGAAAGAGGATGCTGATCTGATCCAAGCTGTTTCACAACTCAGTTAGGAGGAGGAACAATCAGCTCCAAGTCCCATTGAAGAGGAGCAGATGGGAGAGATCAAATCAGAGTTGAAGCCACTCAATGAAGAAGGCATCATTGAAGATTTTTTGCTTTCATTTCAAGGGCCTGATTTGATTGATGAACCCATGATGGAGGAGGATCATACAAGTTTCAGAGGCCCCAAGTGTCTGAGACCAAGGCCACAAGATACCTTCATGTTCTTCCTCCCACTTCATCCCCTTCAAGCTCTGATGTTGAAGAAGATAGACCCCTTTGAACTTTCAAAATTCATGTTTGAGGAAGATCCTGAACTCATGGTGATGCTAGTTGAGGCTCATATGGTGAGGACACCATGGAGGAGGTCGAGCACCATGCAAAAGGAGAACAAGGAGAAAGATTATTTCTATCTGACTTGGAGGATTGCTTTGATGGAGAAGAGCCATGGAAATTACATCATTTCTCCTCCATCATCCATCTTCCAATCATATGAGCCTGCTGCCATGAAGGAGAACATTCAAGCAACAGCTTGCACTTCATAACATGCCCTCTGGAACCAAGGTTGGAAGATATGAGTCTTCCATGTTCTTCACAAGAGAAGGAAGAGAAAAGGCAAGAAGATGTCATCATCTCTCTCACACCATCCATCCAAGAAGGTCCACAAAAAGACTCCATTTTTGGAGTTAAATTTCAGAGCAAAGGGCACATTCAAAGGATCAGACCTTGCCCAATCAGGTACTTGGCTTCATTAGAGCCAAGGAGAGAAGCCAAAACCAGTCATGCCTACTTCAGCGCATGAGGACAAGCATCAAAGTACCAAGGGTCATCATCAACACCTCCAGGAGTCCAATGCAAATCAGCTTGAGGAGGTATTTTTGGTTGATGTAGATACCTTGATGATTTGGGTGGAGGACCAGCTTATAGTCAGTTTTTCACTCATACAAGCAGCCATATTCAGTGTCAAATCATTTGCATGGCTGCCCCTCTTGAGAAAGGGAAGCTACTTCTCCCTGCCTGTAGCAGGCTTTGTTTAGCCCCTTTTCTCTCTGGTTAGTTTAGGAGTAGGAGTAGACTTTGTTTCCAGCAGAAGAAGTGCTTGTGCACACTCTGCATGTCTCATTTGAGGCATGTATGATTTTGTTTTTGTACATAAGTTTTGTTCGTATTGCTCCAGAGCTACTGAGGCCAGGCCCTTCACTATTCATGGCAGAAGACTCATAGTTGCCTGTAACAGTTGCAAATTTCAAAATAAAACAAATGCAGAGCAACTAAAGTTATCTTTCAAGACAGTCCATTCAGGGACAGATGAAAGCCCCGGGTCAAAACAATTTTCTGCTCTCAGAAGCCTTGTTTTAAGATTTCTTATGAAAATTGAGAGTGCAAGCGGCAATCAGGGTCACTAAGAGCAAGTGAGCGGCTCAGAGATCATATTTTCAAAGCAAAAGGATCAGTATTAGGCTATTATTCTTGAATTCATACCCAATGGATGCTTCAAGGCTACTGGTCCCTTCATCTAGCAGGTAGATGCCCCTATGAGTGACCAACTGTTATCTCAATTTTGCCCCCAGGTAAAATTGGATCAAACACGACCCCGTGCAGGAAAGAAATTAAAAAAAAGCCATGGTTCAACAAACAATGAGAGTGCAGGCATTCTAAAATGGAATAGCAACATGCTCCGATGCTAGAGGAGAAATTCAAAATAAAAGAAGTCCAGAGGCTCAAAGGATCAAACAACATTCAAATAAACCAGAAAAAAAGTTGAAGGTGGACTCTAAAATGGAATAGCAGGGTCAGGGAAGGAGGTAAACAGTGTCAAAGAAACCAGAAGCTCAAAGGAAAATAAACGGTGAAGGCTCAAAGTTTTCGGGCTCTGCAAATGACTCAGAACGAGCCCCAAAATTGGCTAAGTATGGAGGAGACAGTGGAAGTTGCCAAGTGTCCAAATGACACACCTCCAAAGATTAAATCCAAAGCCGGAGACTCAAACAAGCGCCAAGCCTCCACGTATCCAGAGCCCCAAAAGTTGCACCAGCCGTTGAAAAGTCTTCGACTCAGCAGAAGGTGCCAAGTGTCGGCTCGATGCAATTCCAAGATGGGAGTCATGGGCAGAGACTCAAACTTGCGCTAGCCCTCCATGTAGAAAATGGTCAACAGAGGTTAAAAAGGAGAGTGGGCCCAAAATTGGTAAGTATAGAGTGCAGGCGGAAGGCGCCACGTGTCTTAACGACGCTCCTTCAAAGGTAAAATCCTGAGCGGGTTTTCAAATGAGCACGGGCCTTCCACGTGTCCCAGAGTCCAAAAAGGGACAGAGTCGGGTTGAATAGTCAAAGCAGAAGCAAGGCCGGTGGAAGGTGCCAAGTGTCAGCACAGGTGTTGTTTCAAGAGTAAAATTTGGGGCGGGTCTTCCAAACAAGCGCCAGGCCTCCACGTGTCCAGGGTCAGACTTTTGGCCCCGCCAAACAAAGGACTCAGGAAAAATACAAGGGAACATCGTGGAGCCCGCGGAAGCCTCCACGTGTTAGTCTGACACTATTTCAAGAAGTGAAAGGAAGGGGCCAAATCTCCAAGATGCGCGAGGCTGCCACGTGGACCCGGTACAGACAGACTCTTTCAATATTTGCGTGCCCGAGACCCTAATATTCAAATAGCCATATATTTTGACAAGAAAATCAGATTTGGGCGGGAGAAGACTTTTTGGAAACGTCTTGACACCCTCTACGCCATGGAAACATAAAATATCATTCTTAATAGGCTTTAGTGGGTGAAAAATGGGAAAATGTCTTCCAGGCCATTAATGCAGAATCCATTTGCTCCAACAACCGGATCGATTTTGATTTGATCCATCGTTCTTCTTCCTTGGCACGCCAAGCAGACATAGGGAACCAGAATCGATAGATTGTGGGCGGATTTGAGAGCAGGCATTGATTGACGGTGGTTGAGCTTTCAGAATAGGATTCAATGCGTCGCAGAGGTGGTTGAAGCAGGATTCAAATTTTTCCCTCCTCTCTCTCTTATTCTTCCTATATATTGTAAAGGAGGGGCATATTCAAATGGTTGTTGATCTTCCCTCTTCTGCCCCCTCTCTCTTTCTTCCTTAGGGTCGAATGTGGAGTCTAAGCCTCCTCCATGGCTCTATAATGGTGTTTCTTGCCTCTTTCCCACTGACAATGTACCGTGTAACTTTTGGAGCAATAGAATTTGTTTCGTGATGCATCTGTCCATCCTTGGCTCATTTTATTGTCTCTTCTTACCTCTCGTTGTCGTAGGGTATACTGTGCATACTATGATGTCTGTTGTAGGTTCTGGGAGCTGTGCTTAATGGGTTTCAAAGTGGTGCTCTGTGTGAAAACTATCTCTGGTTTGTGGTGCATCTTGTCCACCCTCTCCTCTGCTCACCTCTCTCCACTTCAGGTGGTCAGGTCTGTGATTCAACCACTTCCTTTTCTGGTGTATCACCACTTAGTGTAGGCTCTTTCTCCCTCTCTCTCTCTCTCTCCCTCTCTCTCTCTCTCTCTCTCTCTCTCTCTCCTCTATCCCCCTTGAATGGTTAGATTATGGATAGGATAGGTTCTGCCTGCACTGGAGTAGCTTGTGGCAGGTAGATTAGGAAGATGTAAATGTCAACCTTAGAGGATAAAAAACCCAATAGAGATAGTGAAATTGAAAGAAAAATTGGAAGATGTGTCAGTGCAAGACTGTACAGGTCCGCCAAGACCAAAAATTATTTCCTGACCTTATTTATGGATTTAGATAGGGTGATGGTGGATGAAATTATAAAAGTTACATCATGATGGGTAGATGTAAAACACCGATTTTATGCATTTATACTTAAAATGTGATGACACATTTGTGTGTAGGGATAATAAATTTAGGAGGGAGATAATAATATGTACTGAGTGGGGATATCATGTAGGTATTTTTCTTAGCCAATAAGCATAGTCATAACCAATAGTGTCAAAATGATAAATTGCCCAAATTTGAGAGTTTACACGCCTAAGCCATAAATTGCATGGGAAATCATGTTTCATGTTGTAGGTGGTATTGTACATTATGTGTTGTTGCAGTATCGAAAAGCATAGGGGTGTTTTAGAGGAAAAGTTTACTTGTAAAATTAATAATTTTGTTGTTACCTGCAAATAACATAAAATTTACCACGTTCATTCAATGCACCACACATTTCACTAATATATAAAATCCTATATTCTAAATAAATGATAAATAATTATGATAGCAATAGTAAAGAGAGAAGAAAACCCATGTCTGATATGATTTCACCAATCGAAAAAACAAGAAGCCCCTTTTGAGGACAAGGTTGATGATAGGGGTTCATTTTGATTTTGGAGGAAATAGATTCAAGAGCATAACATGCCTCCATTTGTATAGGGTAAAAAAATACATCAAACTCCTAACTGCCACCCTAGTCTCAACCTTAACCTCACTTCCAACTTAATCAATCTCAAATTTCTTGCCCAAACACTTCCACGTTGTTAACACTTAATCTCTTTAAACAAACTCCAAGCATTGGGATGATTACAAGCCCTTCTCTTAGTTAAAAAGCAAGCACATCCACCCAACCATCACATGATAAATCAAAAATTTTGATGATAAAGTTTAGATTCCCCTCAAGAGTTTGATAGGATCCTTGCAATGTCCTTTTCCACATATTCTACAACCATAGTGCCACCAATGCTTGTTACCACACCAACCCTCATCAAAAATCCACGTTCCTTGTGTGTGATTCCATATTTTTCATACATATATACTAGGGC
This sequence comes from Taxus chinensis, assembly GCA_019776745.2. Taxonomy (NCBI): domain Eukaryota; kingdom Viridiplantae; phylum Streptophyta; class Pinopsida; order Cupressales; family Taxaceae; genus Taxus; species Taxus chinensis. The sequence continues at coordinate 251,647 of JAHRHJ020001532.1, read as the reverse complement.
ACTAACAACTATATTTAAAAAAAAAAAACCTTCAAAAATGCTTTGATGGATTGCCATAATTTATTTTAATGATCCCAGGTGGGATTAACTAATAGGATGCTCACACGTGGCTAAAAAGGGCTAGATGGAATCACATTTATTTTTCACACAATTGAGCTTCTCCATAAGAATTATCTACCTAGTTGCTCACTCAACTCACCAACATTCATACCAAAAGCATAGCCTAACTTGTGACACAAATTTTTTATCTCACATAAAACACAAGGTAGGAATGGAGCTCATAGAGGCACAATAATTTTGAAGTGTATCAGTATTATTCCAAACCCATGCTCCTTGTAGGCTACTACAATGAACACAATACTGACTACTAGTGGTAGAGTCATCCAAGATCAATCTCCATGACTTTTTACAGAAAAAATAAGGCACAAATCCACATTTCACCAAATGTCATGCAAAAACACGAAGATTGCATCCTGCTTCCAAAGGTGGCCACCAAACTAATATACCCCCTCTAAAACTCCAACAAAAAAAAAGATCAAACATTAAATCTTTTATTTGTACATGTGTGTGTGGGCACATGTGTGTATGCGAGTATATGTGTGGTATACACATCTCTCTCTCTCTCTCTCTCTTCTCTCTATCTCTCTCTATATCTCTCTCTATCTCTCTCTCTCTAGAGAGATCTATCTCTCTCTCTCTCTCGCTCTCTCTCTCTATCTCTCTCTCTCTCTCTCTCTCTCTCTCTCTCTCTCTCTCTGCACGCACATGCACATGCATTTTATATTTGCATATATACATGTGTGTGTAGATATATACATATGGATATATGTGTTCACCCACAAATGTATATTTCTATGCTACATGTTTGTGTGTGTGTGCGCGCGCATACGCATGTGTGTGATATTTTATTTCCTTCTACCCGACATTTCACTATATCACTATTTTATTTCATTTAAAATTTATTAATTACTTCCCACTTAGATTATTATTATTATACACACATTTATGTTAAATGCAATCTTGTGTTGATCAACCTGTAATGCACCGCATCAAAATGCCAACCAAATACTTGGCAAGGCACATGTAATTCATTCACATAGCCCTCTCGAGCAAAGGTTAAGCTTTTTAGGCACATGCATTTCATTTTATAAGACAAGGAAAAATCAATTGAATTAACTTGCAAATGTGGGTCCCCATCAAAATACTAACCGAAGTTCATGACAAGACAAAATAGCGCTTAAGAAACCCTTTGTAAGTGGAGGTTAAAAATTTACCTAGCATAGACATGCCATTTCTTAAAGGGATTCGATCATAAATAAATTAACTTGCTAACATCTATTCATCAAAATTGCACCTGTCACAGCCCTTCTGAGGGCTTCCAACCCGTCAGAGAAGGGCAGGTCAAAATTTGCCTGTAAAAAAAATTCAAAACCTATAAATCATTTGACAAATTGTAAGTGTAATATTTTATTCAAATTGTCAAAAGAAGGGCTATGTGGAAAAATGGTCGTCAACCACTGTCATTTTAATTTGTAAATCCCGATAAAATATTTAGTTGCAAACACAAAATTTGGATGTTGGGCACTGGGAATATGGGATTAAATATACTACAAACATAAGTATATCATTTTTCCAAATTTCCATCCCATATATCAAATCATGTGACAAGTGATGATGCAGATATTTAAAACACGAGTAAAGTCCATTAGATTTTGTCATTGTAAACAACTATTTGCATAGCTTAGCGGCTTAGGTAGGTTCTAACCAGGGTGATATTTGGCCATATTTCTCTTGGATTAATCAAAAGGATTAATAATTCAATTTCACTAAACAAAAATTTCTAAAAATAATGATTTTTTTGGTGAAAAAATGGAGATATTTATAGCTTAGTAGTCGCTAGCTAAATTGGTAATACATCAACATGACCATGGTAAATTTTAGAGCTTAGCGGTCACTAGGTAACTTTGGCTAGACCATGGTGAATTTTAAGATACAAGCAAATTCCATTAGATTTTGTCATTGTAAACAACTCTTTGCATAGCTTAGCGGCTGCTACCCTACAACCATAGTGATATTTAGTAATGTTATATATATGAAGGTGAATTTTACAAATTTTAATTTCTCGCTAATGGCAATTTGAATTAAAAAATTTGGTTATTGGCGTAAACGTTGGGCGAACTGACCCCTAAAAGTAACTTGAACCTTTAAAATTTAGGCGAATTAGTCATATCCATATACCTAAAATTTCACAAAATTTTAAAAACCAAGAATATTCGTGAATTAATGAAGATTCACCACTAAAATTTTCCCTAAGTGAAACCCACAACCTATGAGATGGAAATAGTGGACAATATCAATTAACCGTGAAGGCTCGAAGTATAAATTATGTAAGCCAAGGATCATATCAATGTCGAGTCAGAGGATCACTACATTGGAACCTATTGGCTTGAGCCTAATATGAATCAAAGGGATGTTCTTCTCGTTTAACATGCACATTAAGCAAAGTGAGTTTGAAAAGATAGTGGAAGGTGCATAATAATGGCATTCATAGAGGTGGCATATAGAAAATCAAATCTGAGTTTGAGTTAATAGTTATGGATAGTTTGCTTTTGTTTTTGTTGTCTAAATGCTCGAGCGTCTAGAGGTGCATTAACACACCCTAACACATTTAGACCAGTATAATTGATCTTACTCATTACTTGTGTGCTTAATGTTGTAAGAAACAAACTATTAAGCAACTTTTCAAAGTAAATGAGTTAATTAATAGATGACTTGTTTTAGGTTGAGTTTTAAAATAAGTTATAATAAAATAGACCCTATGTAGGGGGTATAGATATTGTTCTTAGATGTGATTGATGTAAAATATTATATTCAACACCTAATTAATGTTCTTAGTTTTTATAAAACATTCATTTTCAAAAAAATGAATCTCTCTTAAAAAATGTTCTTAGTTTTAATAAACATTCATTTTTTTTAAATGAATCTCTCAATTAAAAAATGTTCTTTATTTTTGTGACGTGGTTACTTAATCTACTCTTGTCATGCGAAGTGCGAAATATTTATACTACTTTTCATCATCGAAGGGTTGGTCCAATATTTACCCTTCATCCTTCAAATCTTCAATCGTCATCTCAAATAAAAAATTATTCCACTTCTGAGTCAACTGACCAACTATTCCCTGTGACAGGAAAGATGCAACTTGCAAGCTCTTAATAAGTCCGTTTCCCTTGGAAAAAAACTAAGGGAGGGTGTCCTCTTCTCTCTGGATCGATGGACCCGTCTGTAATAATACTGCGGCAAGCAGGCTTCAATCTTTGATAGAAAAATTAAGTTTTTTGGGAGATCTCCAATGGCGATTTTCAGAGGCAATGCTCTGTTATTCTCGTGCATTGTTTATGCTCTGTGTACGCGGCCTGTGCCGCCAGCAATGGGTCGATTAACCTCTCATCTTCTGTAAATCCCATCGCGATAGCAAGCGGCAACGCGTCTGAGACGATTCTTGAGAGCAATGGAGGAGAATTCGGCCTCAAATTCCGTCCGGCCGGAAAATCATTTCTGCTGGCCGTTGTTTATCTTTTATACAACGAGACCGCGGTGTGGTCAGCCAATCGAAACAGGCCCGTGTCCCGCAATGCGACATTAAGTGTCAACACGGAGAGAAATCTGATGCTGCGAGATGCAGACGGGACGACTGTGTGGTCGACAAATTTCACCGGCGCTTCTAATATTACTCTCAACCAGCATGGTAATCTGATTTTATACGATGGTAGCGGCCGAGTTCTGTGGCAGAGTTTCGATCATCCGACCGACACCGTCATCCCTGGCCAAATCGTGAGGGCCGGCACTTTTTTAGTCTCCAGTGTTTCTTCAACCAACACATCCGAAAGCCATTACAAGGCGGGGGTTTTACCAGGCGGAGCAGGGTTTTTTGCCAATGCGCCGAAGTTTTTTCCATACGGAATCCTCGAGTTCAATCCGTTGAGAAACAAAGCTCGAGAAGCTCTCGTCAGTCTCTACAATTCCACCTGCAATCATACCATCGTGGTCTTCTCGGAAGACGGCCAGAAAAACTGTTGTGGAAGCAAGATGGTGTTATTTCCAACGAATGCAAACGAGAAACCGGCGGAAATCCGAACGGTTTCTCCCTCACTGTTTCGTCAAGTTCAAGCAAAGGAGGTCTCCGGTACATCAGAATGGAGAGCGATGGAAACCTGAGGCTTTATTTTCAGACGCCGTCGAGCCTGACCGTAGAAAAGGATTTTTTTTGTGGACTTCTTCACAGATCTGTGCAGGCTTCCGAACTTCTGCGGCTCTTATGGTATCTGCAGCCAGCCGGGCGCTCAGTGCAGTTGTCCCGCGTTTCAGCAATATTTTTCTCAGTCGAATGGATGCGGGCCTAAGAAGTCGCTGAAATGTAATTCTGGCCACACGATGGTGGAAATCCGAGGAGTCGATTATTTCCCCAGCCGCTACCTGGATCCCCTGAATGTAAGCTTGGACGAATGCAAATATCCCGGTGCTTGGCCGATTGCTCCTGCGTGGCCGCGTTTTATTACCAGTCGTCGGGGTCATGTTTCCATTACGAAGAGCTCCTGTCGATGCGAACTTCGTCGGATCAAACCCAGCTAGGGTTTCTCAAGGTCGAAGACGACTCGAGAATATCAAAACACAGAAAACGTTTCTGGAAGCAGGCGGGAAACGTCGCGGGCGTGACATTAGGCGCGGCTTTGTTCGTCGCTCTGGTTTGCATCATCTTTCCTCGTCTGAAGAAGCGAAAGGAGGTCGGATTCACGAAACCAGAAGAGGAAGACGGGTTTTTGAAGGCGCTGCCGGTGCTGCCTCCGAGATTTAGCTTTAACGAGCTAAAAGCCATAACCAGCGACTTCAGCGAGAAGCTCGGGTCGGGGGGTTTCGGTTCGGTGTACGCGGGAACTCTCGGGGATGGAACCCTGGTCGCGGTGAAGCAACTGGAGGATACCTCGCAAGGTTACGGCGAGTTTCGAACCGAGATCGCGACGGTGGGAAGCCTGAGCCACGTCAACCTCGTCCGCCTTCGTGGATTCTGCGCGGAAGAATCGCACCATCTTCTCGTCTACGAATACATGGCGAATCGATCTCTGGACGGCTGGTTATTCTCCATAGACGCAACCAGGGTTTTGAGCTGGGCTACGAGATTGAAAATCGCCGTCGACACGGCTCGCGGGCTGACATTCTTGCACGAAGAATCCCGTGAATGCATTGTTCACCTGGACGTAAAGCCAGAAAACATACTTCTCGACGAGGAATTCAAAGCCAAGCTGTCTGACTTCGGATTATCGAAACTCATGGACAGAGCACAACAGAGCCGCGTTTTGACCGGAATGCGAGGCACGCCGGGCTACCTGGCGCCGGAGTGGCTCATGGAAACCGGCATCACCAGCAAGAGCGACATTTACAGCTTCGGCATCGTGCTGCTGGAAATGCTATCGGGACGCCGGTGTGTGGATCTGACGGCGCCGGCAGACGACTGTTATCTCCCGGCGGCGACAATACGAAGATTCCAGGAGGGGAAATTAATGGAGATTGTAGATCCTCGACTGGTGGAAGAGTATGGCGGAGGCGGTGGAATGGTGGAGGGGGAAGTGATGAAAGTGGTGGCGGTGGCGCTGTGGTGTATACAGGAGGAGCCAGGAATGAGGCCGAGGGCGAGCGCCGTGAGCCGTATGCTGGAAGGCCACATGAAAGTCGAACAGCCTCCTTTGCTTTCCTTGCAATCTGTGCTTGCAAGGCAACGAAACATCTGGATTACTGTACCAGATGAGAATGGCGAGCAGCAGACGTCGTAACTTCCGACATTCTGTGAATATAGTTTTGTCTGTCTTAATTAGTTTTTTTTTTCAAATCTTGAAGTGTCCAGCTGCGATTCGAACCGGGGCAGCTGGAAGCCCAAGCCTTAATTTGTTCTATTTTAAGATAGTGTTTTTAATGGCTTTGCGTATGGATAATAAATTCCCTCTATAATGCCTTTCCTTACCCCACCCCTGGGTCCCACACTTTGGAGTTTTCGGTAATATCATACTTATATTCTTTCGGAACTTAGCTCGTACTAGTATGTAATGCAACGACAATGATCAAATAAAATAAAAATTTCCACATTGAATTTGTCATATGCCGTACATTTATTTTTGTGCAAAGTTCTTTTATAGAAATATACATTTATTTTTGTGAAAAGAATTTTTTTGCCTTTTTTAGAGCAATATTATTAGTTCTGGCTAAAGGTTGGTTACTATACCTTTCACTTCAATCAATTAACAATTTAGTAATGGGTCAATCAAAAACATCTATTTTTGAATAATTATTCATGTTTCTAATGTTAAAATTTTATTTTTGCAAATTTCCATATAAACATCAAATAGAAAAACAAATTTGTTTCATTTCCATTAGTTACTTTTTATTGAAATGACAAATTTTGAGCCTTATTCCACTCAACAAAATTTACAAATTTTAAATCTGAATTTTTACAAACTAACAACATCCAAAAAGAAAGATGTGATATAATATCAATGCTTCAAAATTTATTTCACCCACTCAATTATTTATTATCTTCATTTATTTCTATGAACGTCAAATTTGTCTTCTAGATTTTTCTATTTCTTTTTTATCAATACAACTTGGCTTCTAAGTATTAGTCATCTCCGTTGAGATTTTCTTCAAGCTAAAATTACATATTTTCTAAGCATTTTCATGATCTATATTTGTAAATCTCAGACCTGGTGAAAGCAAGAAACACATTCAATATGTTTTTCTATATCTTCCACCTTGACTTTCTGATATTGCTTCTACTTATAGAATGCATATCTAAATTTTGTTTCCCACTACTATGTGTAATGTTTGGAACGAAATTTTTCTACCTTTGTCTGGATTCTTTACCTTTCAAGTAATGTATTCATGGCATTCTTCCATATACAACCCAGATCTATAGCCATGGAAGAGATAATCACTATGTAGGTTTAGAATCTTAGATAATATATTATGTAAATGAGGAAAAGAATATTCAACCCTCTTAATAATACCCATTACCTGGAAACAGAATCGCAGATTGATTCATTCATCTGTCATTGCCTTCTCAAAAAATTTCTCTTCGAGGCGGGGAGTTGTCTCTTTGTGCATTATTATATCTGTTGTTATGTGGATACTTTGTACAAGCAGAAACTGTGGCATTTTCATTGAGTACTTGGTATGTGAATGTCTAGGTTCCAAGCAGAAGTTGTGCATGTTCATTGAGTACTTTTGCCACTGTGAAGTTGATCTCTGTAGATCGAAACAGAGGAAAGATGAAATCTTTTGGTGCTCCATATATGTATAGTTAATTAATCACGTTTATAGAATTGAGGTTCATGCATTGATGGGTTCAAGTTCCAAGTCAAAATTTCAAGACTCTAGACTAACACTGCAATGTTGTCGGTGTGGATCCAAAACAGGGTAACTTGAAATCTATTGGCCATCCTCTTCATAAATATGTATATATGTATCTTGAATCTTGGCTTTAGAATTGAGATTCAAGCCTTGATGGGTTCAAGATTTAAATCGTAATTCATGAGTATCTAGACTAGGAGTGTTACTTTTGTACATGATTGTTGTGAACAATTGTTGGCATCTGAGTGTGGTGTAATTATCTCAAGCCTGGGTACATGTGAGAACAGAAAGCATCTTTACTTGAAATCATATCTATTGACTCAAGTACTAGTATTACATGAAAATGGCAAGTATGACCTTTTCTACGCTTGTGATTTGGCATGATTTTGGCCATAAAATGAACTCCATGCAATTTTCCAAGAACATTTTATGTATTTTTAATGTTATGAAATATACCAGAGCATTAAAGGATTGATCTCCTTCATTTAATAATGTGCAAGCCAATTATGGGCCAGAGCAGAGGATTCTATTCTTGGTCTAATCTCTTTATTAAGTGTAGTTTAATTATTTAATATTTGCAAGGCTTGTTTTACTTTTACTAGGGATGAGGGTGATTATAAAATTTTCTGTGAGAAAATTATGGCTCTATGATATTTAACAAAAAGCTTTTGGAAATAGCTTCTTCCCCTTTGATCTAAAAATTACATTAAACTTGGGATACATATGATTCATCCATGTCTAATGAGCATCATGTCATCACTTCTAATGCTTCTTCTTCCGTCACTCAAGCACTACCTATGAAATACACTCAAAATAAGTAATTGCCTCTCAAAATTAGTCTCACTCTGCCCTTTCTCAAGTCATCTACAACGCTATCAAGTCAACCTAAACAACCTCCTCTACAAATTAGTTCAACACCTCCTCCTACTGAGTCTACTACAGTGTTACCCAATATTTCACCACTTTAGTAGCAAATGGTTTTTGTCAAAGAAAATATTTCTTATTTTGATCCTCAAGACCCATTTCAAACTCCGCCACTTTTCAATGGTCCTATTGTTGCTTCTGCATACCATTGTGTTGGCCCTCTCTCTTATCATGATACAAATGACACTCTCCCACAATGGCATGGTAACTCTCACGTCCCCGCATATATCTCCACCATTGGCACACTTGGGGGGAATCATGCTTCTTATTTCCCACCTTTTAGAATTATCAAGTGACTTACATACTCTACACTTCGCAACTAGTCTTTCACACACATCTTACACATCTTGATACATGTGTATTGTCATTATCCGATGACGTACTCTTGTGCTACGGTTCACACTTGACTGTTGAGGGCTCACTACATTCATGAACCTCACATCACATTATACACTACACACTTCACACTTATACGCATTATTCACATAGATTAATCATATAATTTACTGAGTCACTTATTGTGATCAATGTACAATTCACTCTTCCCTATGATACACTCTAGTTTCATGGTTCATACTCGACTGATTGAGATTCTAAATCTAAAATGAAGCTCACCACACTCAAGCATTCACTCACTACGCACTATGCTTTATCGATCATATCTTTCTAGCGCACAATTCAAACCATTTCTCGATGACACACTCTTGTTCTATGGTTCATTCTTGAATGTTAAGGGGGCTTTTATAAATGAACCTCATCTCATGCATACTCATTCACATTCACTCAGGGGCAATGTGGCTCCTATCACATTCACTTTGCATTACCTTCTATCTCACTCATCCACATCATACTACATAACTTGGTTGCACATTGTTCTTGTTTGCTTGTACTCGCATGATACATCTTGCTTACTATGTTAGTTGGATATAGTCTATGTCATTATATTTTCTATATACACATGCAGTAGTTTACTTACTTTCTAGTTGTGATTACAAATTCTTGTACATATATCGACACAAACAACATGGATGCTTGGCACGCAGTACATATTACCAGTGTCCAGAGGCTCCTAGGGGCATCCACTTTCATACACATTTCAGGTGTTATTGTTTCGATTTATACTAATTCCTATTCATACTAGCACACTACATTATATCAGATTATACATGTTTTGACATACTTTTTATCTTTCTAACATGCTAATGAGTGCTTCACGTGTAGCATTTTCTTTACAGGCTCTATTTGTCCACCATGGTTGTCATGTTACTTTGTTTGTTATTGTCTATCGTTATTATGCCATTGTTTGTGGGATTTTCCCTTTGTCTTGTGTGCACATTGTTGCTTTATGGCTATGTCGGCCTCAATTGTTGTCTTGCGACATCATGAGTGATGTCCCATGTTTGCAACCCACTTTTCGTGGTCTACATTGTCTTTTTGATTGCAAGCTTACATTTATTCTTCTACATGTGTACTTCTCTTGCTTTTATCTTATTACACTAACACTTGTTTACAGTAACCACTTTGTTTGCATGTGCCTTGGTTTCTACCAAGCACATTCCCTTCCCCTTATAGGGCATCAGTTTCATACAATGCCTGGTCCTCCTTTGGGCTATATACTCCTAGCGATGTCACATGCACCCCAAATGAGGGGGGCATCTATTGGTGAATCAGTCACCCCATTCAATAGTCTATAGTTACAGTACAACATAGATCAATAGTCAGCACAACATTTAGTCTTAGTAACATTTGACTTGTCCTTAGCATAACACAGACACTAGCATCTGTTAGGAAATTAAAATATGGGAAAAATCCTCACAGAATCACAACAGTAGAAACTAATATGCAGAAAATATTACATCTCAAGAATAAAATAACACAACACAAAGAGACAATAGTGGTTCACCCAAGACACGTCCACCAAGAATCACTTGCTCAGATTTTATTACAAGCACACTCTCTCAATACAATACTTCTGTTTGGAGCTATGCTCAACAAACTCTATAGAATTCACAGGGGAATGTTACATCTATCATATGCATAAAACTATTAAATAAACAACTACTTAAGTTTTTAGTGGGTATCAACACCATTCGTCCCATTATGGGTCAAAATCCTTCCCATATGAGAAAATCACGTTTCCCGATATCGGGCACTTTTTAAGGCCCAAAAAAAAAAAAATCGGCTACCGGGGGCTACCACCCCCAGATCCCACTTGGGGCCCAGCCCGGCCCAGAACCCCAGCGAGGATACAATGAAAATCCTCTTAGTGTACATTCTTCAACACTTTCACACATGAAAATAGGCTCCATGCACCTGTATTTGACAGTAGCGCCTAGGCACCCCTGACTCTTTTGACTAGAGGGAAATTACAAAACATTTTTCAGTTCAGTACATTGGATCGGCTTTTAAAGACAAACAATCCTTTAGCACTCGGCATGCATGCACTTTCTTTTCTGCTTTTGCTCTAGATCAAACGGATCAGTTTTTACACACCATCTATAGTGGTTTGCCCATACACTTTGGTGAAGCAGTTAAAGGTTGGAGAGGATAACACTAAATTTTCTCCCTACACTTCTTCCTATTCTTGGCGTGAGATCACCTAAAAAAATCTTCATCAACTAACTTGCGTGAATTTTCCCAAAAAATCGTTCTTCTACATCATCTTCAAGATGCACATTTATCCTTTTCACATTTTTGCACATACTTTTTACATTTTTTTACTTTTTACACACTTTTTACAATTTTCATATACATATACATATTTGACTACTTGTTCATTCTTCTCTTTTACAGGTTTGTCCTTATGAGAAAGCAGTAGTCACATCATCACACATCAAATGAATCAACAAAAATAGGTACAATTCGGTGACATCTACACATACACTTTCACCCCTAGGGTCATTGATCTCATCATTTTTTCTCACTTCTTCTTCTTTAGCTTCCACGCTTCACTTTTTATCACTCCACACTTTTCCTTGTCTCTCAACACACTTTTCAACCATCAATCTACATGGTTATCAAGTACACATATCTCATCTACTTTATGTTATCGAGCATTTTATCAACAACATAAAGTGGGGGAAAATGTAGACACTAAGTCAAGCACTTTGGGTATCTATCTAGTCTTCATCACATACTACTATTCATATGATTCCTAAGTGAGAAAAATAATAATTAATCACGGTCTTTGGCCATCTTTGCCTTGCTTTTTGTTTCCCTTTTTGGTATTACACTCCTTCTTTGCCCAGTTTACCTCTTTTCATACTTTTTCTCACTCTGGACACCAATACCTAGTCAAGACATTAGCACCTAAGTGCTCCCATCCCCTCTGAGCGCCTCTGACCTCTTTAAACTTTACTCACATATTTTGGGTCTTTTCTATCTTTTGGGCATATTTCTTTTTTTATGGTAGTCGGCCTTTTAGTGGTTAATTACAAAATTCAACCAAGGGAATCATCTAAATACAAAGTTATGTGATCATAATAAAGGACCAAACACTAAGTATTTACTATCACCACTTAAGGTTGCATCCAAAGGCCATTACAAGAGCATTTAAGCATCCATCTAGCATCCATTCAAAGGGACAAGGGACTACATTTTTTGCATACACTTCATAGGAGGGGAAGTTCATTTTTCCATGTGCACACATATATCTACATTTTCTACATCTAGTTATTGCTCGCTATCAAGTGTGACTTGCACAAGAGCCACCTAAGGCACAATTTATATACATTGATTAAGCTAAACTGTGGATTTTATGCCTAATCTGAATGTTATTGTAGTAGTAAAATAAATATGGTAATTAAGTACAAGAAATGATACACCCAAGAAAACTAAGAAATAAATTATGAAACCCTAAGTGCAAAGAGAGGGTGAGAAGTCTTAGCTAATTCAAATAAAATTCTCGGAGTGATTCAAGTGTGAAAAAGTGAATAGAACAACAAACGTCACACAGAGACCCAGAAAAATGTAGATCTGTGAGATTTATTTTTGTAGACTGGGGTCACCTGGAGAGGGACAGGAGCACCCGTGGGTGCCTAGGCCTATTTCTGGGCACCTGGTCTACGAAAAAGCTCATAAAACCTCCTTTTCTGGGTGTCACAAGCGTGTTCACTTTTATTCACCTTTGGTCACTCTGAGGTCGCACCAAGATCTTCAGAGGTCACCAGAAACCTGCAATAAAATATGAACCTACAAAACCCTCAAATATACATCAAATCGTAAAAAAGAAAGATTCAGAATGAAAGGGTCAAATTTATCCTCATCTGTCACAATGGTGAACTTATGACTGAGTGTTGTCACTACATCTTAGACCCAATGTAGTTACATGTGTGTGTGTGTGCATCATTTGTGCCCTAGGTGTCTCTTGTGTGAATTCACACTTGATAGCGAGCAAATAATCTAGATGTAAAGAAATGTAATAGATGTGTGCATGGAATAGAATGAACTTCCTCCTATGACTTGTGTGTATGCTGAATAACCAACCCTTGTGTCCCTTGTGATGGTGTTAGATGGATGCAATGAAGCTCTTAGATGCTTGATGGATGCAACCTTAGGTGGTGATAGCTAATGCTTAGTGTTTGGTCCTTTATTATGATCACATAACTTTATATTTATATGATTCCCTTGCTTGAATTTTGTAATTAACCCTGAAAAGGTGGACTACCAAAAAGATAAGATGCTCAAATGGCTAGAAAGGACCCAAAAAGTGTGAGTAAAGTACAAAGGGGTCAGGGGTGCCCAAGCGGGATGAGGGCCTAACATGGGTGCATCCTCATTGGACGCTATTTTATGTGTCCAGAATGATAAAATCCAGAGTATAAAAAGGTAGAATAAGCAAGTAAAGGTGCAATACTAAAAGGAGCAGCAAAAGACAAATAAAGGTGGCCAAAGACATGGGTTAATTATTACTTTTCTTACTTAGGAATCATATGAATAGTAGTATGTAATCAAGACTAGATAATTACCCAAAGTGTGTGATTTTGTGTCTACATTTTCCCCCACTTTATGTTGGTGAGAAGAAAGCTTAGTAACATAAAGTAGATAGAGATGCATACCTAATAACCATGTAGATTGATGATAAAAGAGTATGCCAAGGGACTAGAAAAAGCATGGAGTGATAAAAATGTGAAGTGTGGATGCTAAGGAGGAGAAAGTGCAAAAAAGTGATGATGAAAATGAACCTAGGGTGGAAGCACATGTGTAGATGTCGCGATGTACCTGTTGTTGATGTCAATGTTGTTGTTGTTATGATGATGTTGACTACCACTTCCCATACTGAACGAACCTACAAAAGAGAAGAATGAACAAGTAGTCAAATACACATGTATATATGTAAAAAGTATGTAAAGAAGTATGTAAAAATGCTGAAAATGTGAAAAAGGAACATGTGCACCTGATCCGTGATGAGAAAAGAGTGTAGAAAGGATCCTGAAGATGTCGATGAAGGGCAATCAGTTTTTTGGGTGATCTCATTGATGCCACGAAACTGCCAAGAAGTATAGGGAGGAAAGTTTAGTGTCATCCTCCAACCTTTAACCACTTCCCAAAGTTGTAGAGTGCTCTGAAATGTTGGTTTTTTGGGTGATCCTACGCCATGACAGAAGTAGTGTAGAGAGGAAAGTTTGGTTCATCCTCTAACCTTTAACTACTCCCTAGAATGAAAAAACCATTACAGATGGTGTGTAATTGTCCTCGATGTAAATTTCCCAGTTCTAAAGGACTCCTTGCCCTGTCAAAAGCCTCTGGGCATGTCAAAAAAACTGTGCTAAACTAAAAAATGTTGAAGATTTGCTCCCTAGTTATTAGCATCCAAGAAGGACATCACTGTGCTAAGGACCCAAGTCTGATTTTGAGCCCTGTCTAAAACTGAAAACTTTGTTGTACCGGTACTATGTTGTGTTATGTATAACGATGTATGGGGTGACTGATTCACCCAAATGATGCCCCCGTCATCTAGGGTGCATGTGACATTGTTGAAGGAGTATGCGGCCCAAAAGAATCCAAAACTGATATGTGCTAAAACTGTGCCCTGCAGGGGGAAGGGAATGTGTTTGGTAGAAACCAAGGCACACACAAACAAAGTAGCTAGAAGACAAGTGTTAGTACAAGAAAACATGCATGTATAAGATGAAATGTAAGTTAAGATAACAATGTGTAAGCTAAGATGCAAGTAAACACACAAGAAGACAATGTAGACCACAAAATATGGGTTGCAAACATGGGACACCACTCACGATGTTGCAATGAATTCAAGGCCATCATGGCCATCAGTAGACAAGTGTGTACACAAGATAAAGGGAAAAGCCTAGAAAACAATGAGCATACAAAGAGAACAATAATGACAATCAATGTAATAAATAACCATGGAAACATATAATCCTGTATAACAAATGTTTCTACACATGAAGCACCCGTTATCATGTTAGAAAGATAAAAAATGTCAAATCATGTATAATACGATTTTCAATTAATGTGTGCACATTAAACAAAAATGAAACAATAACACCTGTAGTGTATGAAAGTGGATGCCCCCAGGAGCCTTGTGGGACTGGTAATAGGTACTTGTGCCAAACATCCATGTTGTGTGTAATAGATATGTAGAATCTGTGATCACAACTAGAAAGGAAATTAAACATGTGCATGTGTGTATGATAAAGATAATGACATACAAGATATCTATCTAGCATGTGTAATAATATGAACATGTAACAAGTGAATGTAAATAAATCTAAATGCAACCAAGAAATGCAATATGCTGTGAATGAGGCAATGGAATGTAGTGTGAATGATCGGAGAAACATGCATCCCCCAAGTGGATGTGTATGCATGATATGAGGTTCATTTATCATGCCCATACATCAGCAATCATAGATGAACAGTAAATGAGAGTGTGTCATCAGGAAATGGTCTAATGTGTGTAATCAAATATGATGTGATTGGAAGTCTCAAAGTGTAAACATGTGTGAGTTTGATTGAAGTGATTGATTGAACATGTGAGTGTGATGAGGTCATTTGAGATGCATACCCTCTTGGGTGCAGTTGAGTATGGACTGAGGAACTAGAGTGCGTCATAGGGTAACGACACAGTTCACAAGAAGTATATGAACAATATGTAGCGTGAAAGGTATAGTCAATATAGTCACAAAGTGTGTAGAAGATGCCTATGAGAGACATATGTTCCTAAGTATATGATGCACAATGTGTCAGACTTGAATGTGTAAATGGAATGCATAGATGTGCACACACCATCTGCATTATGTGGTATAATCTTCTAAATTCAAGTGTGAACTAACACTACACAAGATTTCATCATCGGGAAATTGACGATGCAAGTGAATCAAAATGTGTATACTTGAATTGTGTTAGATTGATTCAATGATGTTTGGCATAAAGATGATGAAAATGAGTGTATTATATGTATAAATAAGATGGTGATAAATGTATGCATGTAATGGTTATGTAGTAAATAGATATTGTGGGGAAATGGAATGGGTTCAAATCCCATTGGAAGATTCATGTGATCCCTCGTGTAGTTGCGGTGCCCATGGGTAGCACGTTCTCCTTGTCGGCGATAGCGGGGCACGTGATGTATGGGAGTAAAAACGGGTACAAATCCTAATATATCTACAAGTCGAGCTCAACGGACAGTGTGGTGGGATGTTATGATCCCCCCTAATGTGTGGATTTCACTGATGCCTCGAGGTTTTGGTGTAACGGTTCGTTACAATTTCCCAAAAACTCGTTCTTCTGCAACATATTCAGGATCCTTTGTATCTCTTTCACTCATCATGGATCAAGTGCACATGTTCCTTTTCACATTTTTACATACTTTTTACGTGTTTTGATCAAAATTTTCAAAGGACTTTCCACTTTGACTACTTGTTTTCTCTTCTCTTTTATAGGCCTATCCTTATGAGAAGTCAATGATGTCATTGATTAACTAAAATATGGAAATTGTTTATTATTTTAAGTTAATCTAAAGTAGTAACAACAATTGAATAATTGATATGATGCAATGTAAATGCTAAATGATTTTTATTTGATATTAAATGAAATGAAATAATTAAAATAGGAGAGATAAGGTACTAACCTGAAAAGGAACTTACCTCACTGTGATGTAGGACCTGGAAAGGATGATGTGCAGGCTGGACTAGAGTGTGATGTTGTTACTAGAGAAATTGCAAAAGTTGGAAGATCTGACTAGACTGGGGTGCACCTTGGGAGAGAAACTGGGGCACCCTGGTCTGTAGTTTGGGTGCTCTGGTCTATGCGGAAAATATCAGGATCTGGTTCTAACAATGTCGCTAGATCTTTGTAGTGTCTTCGTCTTTGTCACACAGTTGTTGCAATATCTTAGCTTATGTCGCTATGAATATGATATAAAGATCTACCTGCAAAACCCCATACAAAGCATCAAATTCCTAAAAAATAAAGATGCATAATGAAGGGGTCAGACTGACCTTAGCTACCACAATGGTGGACTTACAACTAAGCGTTGCACTACATTCCATACCCAATGTAGTTATGTGTGTTTGTGTGTAATTTTGTGCCTAGGGTGCCCTAGCGCCAATGACGCAGAAGTAGGGGGCAATAACTAGATGTAAATATGTAAATGGTGGATGGAATAGAATGAATACAACCCTTTCCCCCTATGCTTGTGTGATGCAGATGTAGAAGATGCCCAAATGCAGTCCCTTAACTTAGTAGATAGATTCCCTTGATAAATGATAGTCTGCCCATAATTTAGTGAGTATTTTATGTTTATATAGGGATCTCTTGTTCAAATTTCAACACTAATGACCTGAAAAACCAATAACTACCTAGGGGAATGAAGAGGGAAACAACAAACCGACCTCAAAAACAAATTAGAACCAAGAGTTATAAAAATTAGGGCACCTAAAAACATAGACTGGGGCACCTCAAGGCACCCCAGTGCTACCCTAGGTTCCCTAGTTATAGACTAGAGATGAAAAAATGACAAAATAACGACACCTGAGACTTACCCTGAGAGACATGCCCAAAACTGTATAAACAAATTGAAAATTGTACCAGACAAATAACAATGATGACCAACTAACTAACGACGTGACTAGGGGATAGGTCATTAGTGAATACTTTTATTACATGAGATCCATATATAAAATAACATACTTGACGGTATAAATGTAATAGTAAGTGCGTGATTTTGTGACTACATTTTCCCCCACTTTATGTTGGTGAGTAGAAATCTCGGTAACATAAAGTAGATAGAGATGCGTACCTGAGAAAAATCGAGAAGCCCATGTTGTAGTAGAATGCGTAGATGTGTAGTAAAAGCGTGCCCAATAGAACCATATAAGTGTGCCGAACCATGGATCAGCGGGTTGATCCATGTAACATAGTGAAAAGTGTAAATGTCATGATGAAGTGTGCACTAAATGAAAGTGATATAGAAATTAGGATGTGTGATTATTTCAAATGTGGTATGATGATGAATAGGTGGGTAGGGAGTGATCAGTTCCCAACCCAAATGCTTGTATATGAAGGAAAAATCAAAGGATTTGGGCTTCCTACCGCCAGAGGAAGAGTGTAGGGAGAAAAGTGTGTTATTCTCCAATCTTTAACTACATCCTCAAGATCTAGCCACTGCAGATGGACTCAGATCAAATTTTTTGTGGTTTTTGGATCCAAATGATTTTGATCAAATAGTTGACCCATATAGGAGTGGTCTAGGAAAGGAACTCTTGCCCCCACTCCATGGGTGTCACCAATGTGATAGCTTCCAAGTTAGGTCATTTGGAAGAAAACGCGAAATGTGAAAAGTTAGGTCATTTGGAATCAATGAAATGGCTTCCTAAGTTAGGTCATATGGAAGCAAGTGCAAAAAGTGATAAGGCTTCCAAGCGAGGTCATCTAAAAGCAAGCACAAAATGTAGAATAACTTCTCAAGTTAGGTCATCTGGGAAAAGAGATGAATGTAATCTCCCAAGTTAGGTCATCTGAGAGGCCACATGTAACTCCCAAGTTAGGTCATTAGGGAGGCCAATTATGTTGAACTTGTATTTATTGAATAATGTCGATTTGTTAGAAATTTTGAACGTGTTAATTGATTGATTGATTTATCGATTGGTTACTCGTGGAGATATTTTACACAAGTTTCCCCTAGGTTAGGTCATTAGGGGGAATCAATAGAAATTGGTGAATATTTTTTGTGAAAATATTTTTAATCACTTGTTTCCCCCAAGTTAGGTCATTAGGGGGAAGTGATGAAATTTTGCATAGAAAAATTACATGTTTGTTGCCCCCATATTAGGTCATTAGGGGGAATTAATGGTGAATTGTCACGCAGTGAATTAGTAAATGTTTGAAAAATGGTGAGTTGGTAAGTTTGACTGATCATGTGTAATATAAGGGGAATTATAGGATGACCCCAATGATATGCCCCCCTTTCAGCGAAAGGGGAATTGATTGAAAAGAATGAATGTAAGTCGAAAGTAAGCCCGAAATAGATAGTAAGTGGTATAAACCATCACAAAATGTATATAAATTGGATGAAGACAACGTCAAAAAGAGAAAACATGTGTGTAAACATGTTAGTATATGGTGGTAAGTGGAATTCTAAAAATAATTCACACAAACGGGTGTAAATTAGAGTAGAAATGCTCAAGATATGACGAAAATGGTGTAGCGTGTATTAGTTGTGGAAATAGACACGAAATAATGACTATAGTAAAGTAAGTGATGAAGAAGTAACTATAAATAGTAAAGTGAAAAAGTGTTTAGTTACTTCATTTGTGATTTGAAACACGTCCTATTGTGAGAGTGTGCGTACGAAGTGAGTGAGAATTCTGCAAGTGTAGAGAGTCATTTTGGTGTCTTTAGTTGGTTTGAGAAGTGGTGACGTTTGTAGCATCGCGTACACTAGACCTCTGGGATGCCAGAGTTGGTAAGTGCATTAGGCACCTTTTCACAAAATGTATGGTGTAGTAGTGGTGTTTTGTTTGAATTTTTGAATGTTGCATTTGAGCATTTTTTATTTTCTCCATGGTGGGCCATTCCATGAGACCTGGGCGGCATAATGTACATTTGTTACTGTTCTTAGTATTGGGTTTGTTGTACTGTATTCTATGACCGTGCTTGGCCTACAACCCTCATAACATGGATGGGGGATGTGCCCCATAATATGCCTATGTTGACTGTCATATGTGAGAGATGGTGTATAGATACATGCACATTTTGGTTACCTACGAGGGAGATGACTGTGACGTTACAGGATGTATATCGCATACTGGGATTACCAAATTGTTGGGGAGAGAATACAAGTTATGTCAATGAGGATATGGAGTGGTAGATGTGAGCCATGAGATGGTATTTTTTGGGGAATCAAGTACCTTCTGAGGCCCATATTATCCTAGATGATATTCTATGGTCTGGTGTTCTGCTCTTGCAGAAGTTCATAGCGGTTGTGATATGTGTCATACATAGCCGTGGAGGGAGGAGGTGTAGGCATCTTTTATAAGATGCATGCCATATGCCAACGGATAGAAGAGGAGGAGTGTTAGATATGCGTGGGCACGATGTGTGTTGGCCCACGTCTATAGAGATCTATACTGATTTATGTCAGGATGAGCATGGTGGAGGGATATGAGCCACCACACTATTGCATGTGTGGGCATATGAGCATATAGCCATAGTTGAGACTAGTTGAGGTCCACAAGGGGAGTGGGCTAGGCCAGATATATTCACGAGGATGTGGGTTTAATACCATGGTAGGAAGATGGACACAGATACTTATAGGGTACTTATAGATATGATGGGGCCTTGAGGTAGTTATATGGAGGCCATATCGTGACTATTGGGGGATGGCCAAAGGATGCTATAGAGTTGTGATGTATTCAGAGGACTATGTGGCTAGAGGACTGCTTTCCAGGTGTGGCGGAACTTTCTCAGTTAGAGAGGCTATCATAACAGTTTGGTATGGCTCAGGATGTGCTCCGAGAGCCATATATATGGTCGAGAGCAATCAGAGCACCTAGGAGGACTGGTGTTAGGCCAGGGCCACATCAGAGAAGTTAGTATCTATCAGGGTTGGATGAGGTAGATCCAGTGATAGCAACTATTAATGGAGATGATGCGGGTTACATCGAGGAGTACTATGCATGGTGGGAAGCTCATCGGTGGGTATTGTTGTACCCATTATTCTGCAGGTCCCAATGAGTTACCACAGAGGAGGGGGAGAGGGGGAAGCACATGCTTCGATCCTATAGATAGCAGTCGTAGTTTCTTCATAATGTAAGTATTTGTAGGATAGTAGCACTTGTGTAATTTGTTGTTTTCCTACATTGTGTTGTATAATTGCTTCTAATGCGGTGTAATTTTCCCGTGATTCTGTAGGTGATGCATATTGGACCCACAATTGATTGTGGACACATCCATTCACACATTAGATGCGTAATGTGCCGACTAATGCCATTATGCATAGAGGGAAACTAGCCAGTGTCCGGCTGATTTCAGTAGTTTAGTTTGTTCATGTATTTGAGCAAGTAGCCATAGAAACTTCCACATGTACAATAGAAGCAATTGATAGGTGTTTGTCCCTTAGCCAGGACATGTTTGCATTGTACATTCCATGATGAAAGTGCCCTAAACTTTACAAAGAAAATTACATGACTAAACTAAGGAAGGCTAACACCATTGTCCATCCATCTAGTCAAGGCTCTAAGTCTAGGAATGTAACAATAAGATAAAAGCTTAAAAGTAATGCTTAAATAACATGAATACAATTCAAAATCTAACTAAAACATGCCTACTAATATACTTGAATTACCTAGCATGGGCCTAAATAGACCTAAGAGGGCAATCAAATTGGTTATGGTTACTACTTCAAACAAGGTGAAATGGCCTCTCCAAATGACTACTTGGTCATTTTGGATATCCATCTACTAACCCCCTTGAAGGCTTTAAGCAAGGATTGAACTTGTCTATATATCATATTTATTATATGCGATGCAAATCAAAGCATGGTGTAAAGTATAAAGGAATGAGGTGCACCCTTTTTATAGTTTTCCTTTTGGGAAAAACTTGTATTTTGGTGCATGTGGGACTAAAAGCCCCAAATCAGATTAGAATTGCTAATCATGATTAGGCCTTACTAATCACAATTAGTGAATTACCAAGTGATTAAGAGGTGTGGAGCCTTAATCAATCGATTAGGGTCAATTAGGAGGCTAGGATAAGCTTTTGAAGCTTGCTGAGACGTTGTGGAGGTGAATGGGGTGATTTTGAGTGGTTGGAAGAGGGGTTTGAGCCAATACTAGGGTATATTGACCAAAACAAGGGCAAAATAGGCTTAATTAGCTTATAATCGCTAATTGTTTGTTTTGAAGAGGATTTTGGCTTACGATTCATCATAAAGTGGCATCCTGAATGTGAAAGGGTTTGGCGATCAACAAAGTGCTTGTTAATTGACCAAATTGGAAAGAAACATTAGTTAATTAGCGAAAGAGCACTAATTATAACAAAATTGGGAAGAATAAGAGTGATTTGTGTGTGTTTTGGCAATAAGATTGCAAAAGTGGAATTTAGATGTCTACATTTTCCCCCTTTTGAGGTGAAGTTAGTGAATTCACTTCTAACATAGTAGACAAGCATAAAACAGGTAAATTTTTGAAGAAAAATTAGCAGATGAAGGATGTCCCGCTCGAGTGTCAAGTGGGTAATAGAAGAAGTCAATCGACGATCGAAAATATGATTGAAATGGATAGAAGTAAATAGGTTAGAATGAATCGGCATGAAACCCTTTCTCTACTTATTTAGAAGAAATCGAG
Source organism: Taxus chinensis (assembly GCA_019776745.2). Taxonomy (NCBI): domain Eukaryota; kingdom Viridiplantae; phylum Streptophyta; class Pinopsida; order Cupressales; family Taxaceae; genus Taxus; species Taxus chinensis. The sequence continues at coordinate 229,520 of JAHRHJ020001532.1, read as the reverse complement.
GATAGGTGATAAACATGTGGTTGTTTATTGCCCCGGAATAAAGAAACTGAGGAGAAAAATTGGTATATGATAATAGATAGATAGAAGGCAATTCAATGGAGAAATATGTACAAGATCCAATCATTTACATCAAGCCTTTTCAAGGGGATAAGCAACCGATTGCTATATCATTTTTCCCTTAGGTCTACATCATCGGCCTTTATTGCTAAAATAAACAAAAGTGTAAGATAGCATGAGAAGCTTTGGTTACTAATACGGAATCATTCCAAGCCCAGGCGGATGACCCTGTGAATGATATCATAGTAGGGTATCTCCTAGCTATATAGAGTAGGCCATCAGGAGAGCCCTATAGATCCCATATAGAGAGAGGGCCCCAGGGTTTCGAAACCCTTAGGTATTGAAAAGGAATAATGTGGAGTAGGGTATAAACATGGTTGCCTAGGGGGTACATGCCTCGGGTGAGTTTTTATTAGGATTTTAAATTAGTAATGTAGAAATACTCAGGACAAGTCATAACCTTAATTCATCCATCCTTTCCATAAGTCAACTAGTTTATATCATTTGCGGATCCGGGGAAGGTCAGACAGAGTGATTGGTGATGGATTTAAAGAGTGCAAACAAAATGACTGAGAAGGAGGTCGACATGAAGGAATATAGAATTGCAACACAATTGTCAAGAAGGGAACAATGAATAGTTTCAGCCGTATTTTGAGGGGGTCACTGGTTGGTGGTGGAGTGCTGGACCAAGCTGGCCGAGATAAGAAGGAGGCTAGAGTTGTGCCCTAACCCTAGGGCTCCAAAAATGACTGTGTATCCATCTGGAGCTGGTAAACCTAGGCAGGGACAGTAGTAGGAATAAGGGAGCTAGAGATTCAGACAATCATAGCTCAGTGCATACCCAGAAGGCTACCTCCTTCAAAGATGCACTTGAAAACAAGGGCGGCCGATCCTTGGGAAAGAATACATCAAATAACCAGGCCTATCTGGTCGACCTGGCCGAGGAGATTCCTTTGCTCACCATAGAAAATCCAAAAGTTGAAGAATATTTCAAAACTTTATCACAGGATGTGGTTATTAGCCAGATTTAATGGTTTTTTGGCCTTCCTCCTTAGATCTGTATCAGTGGGTTTTCGAAAATTGGACCAAAAATGTGAAATATCTCTCTATTCCAAAGGCTTTTTTGTTGTCCATTTTAGGGAACCTCAAGATTACCAACATTGTTTGATAGATGGTCCTTGGTTATGGGGACATGCGGGTTTATTTATCACTCCATGGTTCCTAGATTTTGATCTGAATACTTATTTAGTGGCCAAAACACTAGTTTGGGTCAGGCTTGCTAACCTCCCCTTACATCTGTGGTATGCCCTGGATGATATTAGGAATGCTTTGGGCAAATTTATAAAAGAGGACCTGGACAGTTAACATTCGGGTTTGTGTTCATTTTCCCGAATTTTCATTGAAATGGATTTAAGAAAAGAAATATCTGATCGAATCAACCTTAAATTTGGTGATTTTCAGCATACCCAGGTCTTAGAATATGAGAATACTGCATTTTGGTGTAGATTATGCAGAAATACGGGCCATTTGCAAGCTTCATGTCCCTTCAATAAGAATCAGAAATCTGGAAAAAAACTGGATCGACATCTTCGAGTGGATGGGGCTCTGTAAACCCTGATTTGGTATCTGCATCAAATTTTAAAGATAATCCGAATAATTTTATCTCTGACGGTAAAATTGTTACAAAGAAGAATGATACAAAGATGGGATTTTAAGAAAATCACCTGGTTATAGGTGGTTTGAAAAGGGGACATACTTCTGAAAGTTCGGAATTAGAGCAGGATTCAGTGTCAGTGGCTTCGGCAAATCCCAGAAAATTTGATGGCTTAAAAAAAGGACACACAGCATAGAATCCCAGGTGACCTTGTGATGATCTAGTAGACTTGTTGTTATTTTTGTTCATTTGATCTAGGCAAATGGCAAAAATATGTAGCAACATACTTCTGAAAATAAAGAAGCAAAAAATAAAAAAGGACGCTAGGCAAATGGCAGCATTTGATGATTATTTTCCATCCTAGGGTGGGAAGTATTTCTAGGATATTTTTATCCTTTTTAAGTTAGTAGGTAGCTATTGTTTTGGCTATTATAGCCCTTTTGTTCTCTTAAGGAGCTGACCTCATCTTAATGATTAGGGATACGGTCCCCTCAACCCGCTGAACCAATAAATGGACATTTTAATTGCATGTAGTTGGCTAACAAATGGGTAACTCGGGCGCCATACATGTATGCAATGCAAAACGAGAAAGTAAATGATACTTTAGTTCCATGCAAGATAGTTGGTTATGCAATGGGCGCCTGTGTGCCTGTGCTGAGCCATTTTGACCTTTTTTTACAAAGTAACCAATACAATCACATGGGCACTTCAGGCACATAACGTGCTGAGCAAGTTTGATGATTTTGTTATCACTTTGCAGTTGGCCAACATAGGCACCTGGGCACCTGTGTTGAGCTACAAGGGTTATGAATTTTTGCCCCAAGAAGTGAGCACATGTATGTGAAAAATGCCCAGGACATAAGTAGTCCTATGGAGCCACTTTCATGCATTATTTTATATTTTCTCTGGCAACTGATTTTTGGACTGTGCGAGAAGCGACGTAGCCACCCCTACTAAGATATTGGTGATGGGGGTAGCATCACGATGATCCGCAGGTCATTCTTACACCATGAACAGGCAAGAACTCTTAGAAAGATACTTTTGTAGGCCAAAAATGTCAGTCATTTGTTTAGAATGACCCCCCCCCCCCCCCCCCCCCAAGAAGGAAATATGTTGTTTACCATTTTTTTGTAGAAATTTAACAATGAAAATAGAAAAATCAGAACTAAAAATCCACTTTACCTCATCAATTTTATCCCTTCCCCTCCCAAAGGGTCCTTCATAGCAGCAAAGAATTTGAATCAACAAAAAATTATGCTTCATATTAGCAATCATTATAGATTACTTATAGAAGAAAATATTATAGGAAAGAGATGATCGAACTTCTTGAGACAGAATTGTTAAAAGTTAGACCACAAGGCAAGTTAGAATGACCCATGAAGTAGAAGAGGTCGCCGGGAAGCAAAATTATGCCCCAAGAGAGAAGGAAAACGTGGCCAAGATGCATAATGACCCTTTAAAAAGGATAATTGAGGCAAACTGTTACAGGAATCTACAAGAAGCTTACACAGCGGTCTCGATGGCACAATAGAAGTGGGTAATGCAAAATGTAGGCATGGTTATTTTACCACATTTGCTGTGCTCATTTGACTATTTACAACTGAGCTCTGACCTATGGGAAGCAACATGTCGAGGATAGTTTGTATACTCAAATGCACCATTCCTACTACCATCTGGGAGTTGGATTCAACAAGGGACTTCTAGCGGATGGACTCACAACTAGATAAGACAGGATCCCTCCCATGTCATTGCTTTGGCACTATTCACCTCTCTGCATTTTTAACGATAAATATGTAAAGATTAGATTAAATTCAAGACAATCAACTTGAGGATTGATTCCTGACTTCCATATGTTTATGTATTTGATGCTGAAAGGATGTTTCTCTTACCATGCTACTTTGTTGCATGTTTGAAAATTTTGTTCCCTCTTTATAGTTTTCATTTGAAACTATAGTTGTGTGCCAACATGTATATCCTGAATTCTAATCCATTTTTTTTATGCTTTTGACTGCACGTGATCTGGCTATTGGCATCCTTGCTTAGAGCATGGAGTATAGTCCACTTAAAAACTGTGGGCACTTATGCTTGAAAGGAAATTGTTCTATCTGGCTTTCAGTGAGATAAAACTTAAACATGGTATAGCAAACCCTTCGTAGAAGACTAAGGTAAAACCTATGTAAAAATTTAATGATGAAATAGAAGAATAACACACTAAACTTATACCTTTTTAGAAGAAATTATATGACTACAAAATTAGACTTACAATAATTGGCTTAACTATCTACAGCTATATCTGGATGCGTTAGGGATACGAGAGCGGCATGCACGACTTCAGAATTTCGAGGCTGATGCTTGGATGTTCAGATCGGGTTTTCCTAGAGATTACCTTGGAGGTGACAGGATTATCCTATATAGCTCGCATGCCCCATATCTCTTTTAATCATAGTTTACTCATAGCCTTAGCTGAGAGATGGCACAATGAGAGTCATATCTTTCGACTTCCAACCGGTGAGATGAGCGTGACACTAAAGGATGTTTGGCAGATCCTGCGAGTTCTGATCCAGGGTCGTTTGATTACCTAAGACGGTCGCTCAGACTAAGTTGAGCACTATATAGCCATGATATTTGGATTGAATTACATTCCCCACTGAGGCCTGACAAATGTGGTTAGGAGATGCATGGCTGACACACGGCTAAGATGGGTCCCTGTATACTTACTAGCTCTTGTCAACGACATGTTGCTACCTGATAAGACTGGTGCCTAATTATCCTTAGGTTTCATTAGAGCGATCCACAACCTGCTTCAGGGCAGAGTCTATTGCTGGGGTCAAGTGTATACTAACTCACTTATACTCAAACTTACATTTGATAGCCTATCATGGTTTGAGGACACTGGGCCTTGCTACTTTGCTACAGATTTGGGCTTGGGACCACATTGCCATTGGACGTCCTTTAAGAGCATTGAGAGCTCAAGTTCTTGGAGAGCCTTCTCTCATGGGCTGGGTTCCTGATGGAGATGATATTCGTAGCCATAAGGGGGGACATAAATTATTTTCAGCGAGCACTCGACGAGCTACAACCCCACATGATCACTTGGCGACCATATAGGCTATATCAGTGGCCACATGATGCAGACAAGTTGGGGATGACTGCAGTAGATCACTTTATTATTGGGAGTAGGAGCCACGTCTTAGAGTGGTACATGGTGGACCAAGTTCAACACCAACTTGGTCTTATCTAGGGGATTCCTAACGATGAGATGTGGTATGCGCATGCCGTTATAGAGAGATTTTTGATATGGTACCAAGGATTAGGTTAGACCAAGCCCTTGCGAGTTTTTTAAAGGTAGTCTCACAACCTTGGGTATATTGGGCACAGATAGTAGATATGGGCACCACACCAGACTATGTAGCGTGGTATGTACTAGTGTTGCCACATCGATTATCTATTCTTCAGGAGATATTGATCGCAACGAAGCATGATGATCAAGGCTCCAGATCCACTGGTAGAGGCACAGGCATAAAGAGACAGGTAGTACCATATATGGGGGTACCAGTGTAGGATCCAGTACAGGGACCTTTATCACCCCCTCGCGTGAGTACATGACACATTCCATTAGGGAGTGGAGGAGGGGAATTACATGATGACGATATGGAGGAGGACCTTCCAAATATTCAAGATACACGGGATGCGTAGACTATGCCTGATATACCAAATATGCACCTGATACACAGGATGTACTAAATACATAGGCTATACCAAATATACAGGTTACTGCCTTGCAGCAATAACTTCAATAGGTTTACCAGATAACTTTGCAACATTGCCCTTGCAGAGCAGGTCAGTTGAGAGGGATCAAGCTTATTATGGTAGTGAGAAAGATCAAGCCTTTGTAGATGGGGATGCCAACTTAGACTGACAGAGCTAGACCAGAATTCCAGGTTAATAGAGTGAGATCAGGCCTTTTCAGAGCGATGGGTCAAGTGATGGTAGATACCTTATAGTCACAGGAAGAGAGAGATCAGGCTATAGTAGAGAAAGATCAGCTACAGGCAGAGTGAGACCAAGTGATAGTAGATAACCTACAACTATAGGTAGAGTGAGATCATATTATAGTAGAGCAGTCACAACTGCAGATAGAGCTAGCTAGCATTAGGGTAGGGTATGATACACTACACCAGGCAGATACATCCTCGAGGATGCAGCTAATGATTGGTTGTAGTGCTACTGTAGTAGGTGAGGACACTTACTATAAGATGCAGTACTAAATAATTGTTCTGGCCAATCAGAGAGTTCCTGAGTATAGTCACATAGTAGGCAGCAGGTCCTGATCCAGATCCCATAGACTATCCCATCAGTAGCAATCCGTAGAGGGTCCTTCAGGACAGGTGGCTTCAGAGCAACATGGGTCAATCCATAGCCTGGGTTAGCTCAAGCCTGATGCAGTTCAGCTTGATGCCAACTCCTTCTACTCGTTCAACACCTAAGATGCCCCCACCTAGAAGTCTTCTTGGACTAGGAAATCCCGATGCGGGTGAGAGTCATGGTTGACTTTCTTATTGACATGCTAGATGTATTAATTTATTTTTGGTGTACCACCTCGTGATGAAGGCATACTTTTATACGGATGTATGTATATTGTTTTTGATCATGCCTCGTGATGAAGGAACCTTTTTTTGTATAGATTCCCATGATGACTTGTTATATCAGATGTATATGGAAATTTATATTTTTGATGATATATATGATGATAGATGGATTACCGATGTATCACATGTTGTATGAGATATCATGCTTAATATGTTTCTTTATGTTTGTATCACCTGTTAGATTATGAGATAGCCTTAGCTGATATCATACTGTATGTTAATGAGATACTTTGAGTAAAACATGTTTATATTTTTTATATTGGTGTGGGGGGGATAGATTTGTGATCATTCGCAACCGCTCTTGCTCCATTGGTGATACATGCTTGATGATTAGCTTTTAGTATACATGTGTGATGTAGACTTACCATATTTTTTGATATATGATGTATAGATGTGATGGATATGTGTGATATGATGATGAAATGATAACACAATGTACAAGTAAAAATTGACCAAGCACAATTTAAACAAATATAATCCAAGCAACACATTTATTTACAAGTATGCAATACAAAATGGACTTATTACAATACACTACAAAATAAAGTGATATTCAATCTAAGTAAGACAAGTGAATCCAACAACTAAAAGTAAGCAAACCAACTTTGAGGAAAATGTTTTTCACTATTTTTGGTTTCGAAGTCAATTTTCTAAAACCAGTTTTCTACAAACTATTTGAATTTTTTGAACTTCAAAAGTTATAGCAAACTACTTTTGACTTTTTGTGGGACAGTTTTGGGACATTTTTCATGTGTTTTTGGTCTTTATTTCTAAGATATGTACCTCCACTTAGATGAGGATGTACAAGGGCAGAATGCCATGTGGTATATGCCAATGTTCATAGGGAAGTTTCCCCTTGATCATGGATGATTCAATTTAAATTCTCCACAACTCAAAAGGTCAGATGTTAGATCCAAAGAAGTAGGCTTAAAGGGACTCAATGAAGGTCAAGATCAACTAGGAACAAGAGTTTGGTATGTTAAACCTATGTTGTTGGACCCTCCCTTGACGTCTGGAAGTTGGTTTCAACAAAGGAATGGTCATAGTGCCACCATTGCGTCTTTGGAGATTGGATGCTCAATTTTTATTTTTTTATTTTTTATAGTGTACCATGGTGTTCTACAACAGACTCCATAAGCATAGAAGCTCTTAAGATGCATTGTGTTCATGTTCTTATCTCTTAGCCATCAAATAGGCCAACTTATTTCACTCTAGGAATCGGCATCTGCCACCATTCTTTTATATGGAAGTAATCGTGCCATTCACTTTCTGTTCTTGAGGGCTCGAAGTAACTTTATCTTCTCTATTCCTTTCAAGTACCTGTTCTAAAGGCAAGTGAATACTAATAAGCATTGAATCACCAATGCATTTTACCCATTACCTTGTCTCATATCCCATTTTATGGTCAGCTTCATCCCTACAATGAGAGCTTCATATTCCACTATATTGTTCATGCAAAGGAATCCAATTTAAAATGCTTATGGAATCAAGTCTCCCGTGGGAGTGATTAGCACAATTCTGGCACCTGAACCATGAAAGGTAAAAGAGCCATCGAAGTACATTTTCCAAACTATACATTCTTTGAGGTACATAATGGATGCATCTGGTAGTTCTAGACTCAAGGGTTTAGTACCTGGTAGGGTAGCTTTTACTAGTTTATCTTCAAACACCTGTCCTTTTACTGAATTTTGATGAACGTATTCAATGTCAAACTCACTTAATAAGATGATCCAATTAGCCATCTTTCCAATTAATGCTGGTTTGGAGAATAAATACTTGAAAGGGTCAACCTTTGAAATAAACTTTATTTTATTGTTAATCATATAGTGACATAGCTTCTGGAAAGCAAAACACCATGGCTAGGCAAGCTTTCTTGATTTGTGGATAATTTAGCTCATATGCTACCAATGTCCTGCTCAAATAGTATATAGCATTTTCTCTCTGTTCTTTGTCATACTGGGCCAACAGTGCTCCAATTGTAAAATGTGTAGTAGAGATATAAAGTAACAAGGGTTCTCCTGTTGTGGGTGGCATGAGAACAGGGGTTTGGCCAAGTATTCTTTTAGCAAAGCAAACACTTGTTGTTGTTCTGGTCCCCAGTTGAAATTAACATCCTTCTTAAGAAGATGTGTAAATGTATGACACTTATCTGCTAGCTGTGAAATAAACCTTCTGATGGCCTGAATTTTCCCTTGTAAGCTACGTAATTGTCTGATATTCTTAGGGGGAGGAATTTTTATGTTAGTCGTGACCTTTGCAGGGTCCACTTTTATTCCTCTCTGTGACACAATGAATCCTAGTAATTTCCCAGATAGCACACTGAAGACACACTTCTTTGGGTTAAGTCAGACTTTGTAATCCCTTAGACACTAAAAGATATGCCACAAAATTTCTGGGTGTTCCTCGCGGGTTCTATATTTAGATAATATATCATCTATGTAATCTTCCATGATGTCACTTATCATATCGTGAAAGATTACAGTCATTGCCCTTTGATATGTAGCGCCTGCATTTTTAAGGCCGAAAGGCATGACTTGGTAACAAAACATTCCCCATGGGGTTGTGAAAGTCCATCTTGTGTTGATCTTCTTCCACAATTATTTATCTGATTATAACCTGAGAAGCCATCCATGAGTGAAAGCATCTCATAACCTATTGTAGAATCAACAATCATGTTGATGTTTGGAATAGGAAAATCAACCTTAGGACAAGATTTGTTTATATCCCTGAAATTCATACATACTCTAATGCCAACTGGCTTCTTTTGAACTGGGACCACATTAGAGATCCACTTTGAGTAGTCGATAGGCCTAATAAAGCCTACTTCTAGTAACCTTTCTAGCTCTTCCTTTACCAGTAAGGTGACGCGAGGATGCATCTTTCAGAGCTTTTGTTTGATGGGCTTGGCATCTGGGTGTACCACAAGATTGTGCACCACTAGTGCAGGATCAAGTCCTGGCATGTCAGCATAAGACCAAGTGAAGATGTCTACATACTCTCTTAAGAGTCATGTGAATGTTTTTTGTTCTTTGGCTGAGAGGGAAGCTCCCAACTTAACTATCCGTGATAGTTCCTCTGTGCCGATATTAACATCTATTGTATCTTCCACTAATAACTTTGATTCATCCCCCATGCATGTAGGATCAGGAGGGAGATTGAGATCCTCCTCTATCACAGGTGGTTCAGGGAGCTCTTCATCTTGAAGTGGGTACATTATCTTTTCCATAGGTTGTTTTGCCTGTTTGTCCACAAGTGCCTCAAAGAGGTTTTCACTATAGGACTTCCCCTTTTTATTTCCACAAGGATTTTCTTTGGAACTTTTTCCCTTGCTCACTTTTTTACTTAAATTCCCACACAACTCTACTTCCTCTCCAAAGTATGTGCATGCGTTAAGTTGAATGGAGAACCCCTTCTTGTGATCATTTCTTGGAATGTTGTCTCTGATTCCTAGGAACTCACCAATGGCCTCATCATTCTGAAACACATCAATAGGTACGTGTTGTTGTTGATCCCAATTCACGAGTGATGGGTAGGTGAGGGTTAATGGTTGAGTTATAGGGGATATGGTGGGTATAACAGGGGTTATAGTAAGGATAGCCATATTGGCGAATAGGTTCATAGAGGCAAGGTCTTCGTAAAGACTACATCAGGAATTTGTTTCGCTTTCATTTCTAGACAAACTATCCTCACTCTCAGAAGAGGCATACTCATCATCTGAAGAGTGAGACTCATATAAATGGATGCCTATACCTGATTTACCTACTATACGGTGAGGTATTGCAAGAGCTTCTAATGGGCCTTGTTCTTGGTGGCCACACCCACGTCCTTTATACCTCATGGCAAACATTATTCAATTAGGAATGGGATACTTAGGTGATTTATAGCATGTAGCCATGTCATCATCATCTGGAAAAATACAATGTCCATAAGAAACCTTTCATCTTCTAGCAAGTTGTCAGGAGTAAAATTCTTGAAAGGGAAAGCCTCTCTCAATCTCTAAACTTTGAAACATGACCTACCATGTGCTTGGGCTGATAGTGGACCATTGTGAACCATTAGGGCTTGTTGTAGATCATACTCTCCACAACCACTTGGTTTGACCTTCATCTCCCATGTAGACAAAGGAGTTTCTGAGGTGGAAGCACCATTTTCATTGATAGACAGGGTATCTGGATCCACTTGTGAAGCAAGGGCCTCTGATTGGATAGGAATAAAAATCTCTGTAGATGGACACTCATAGATTGTAGGAAAAAATCCTGATAATGCTCTACAATGAGAAAATGGTTGAGGGTCCCCCTGTATGGTAAGTGTCTATCCCTCATATTGCAACTTTAAACACTGATGATACGTTGATGGCACAACCTACATGGCGTGAATCCATGGGCGACTGAGAAAGATATTGTAAGGGAGTTCCAAGTCCAAGACGTGGAACTTTGTATCATGTGTTATGGGACCCACTTCTAATGAGAAAGTGATCATTCCAGCTGATTGTCATTCTTCATTGTCATATGCCTTAATGGTGATGACCTTTGTTTCTAGATCAGCTTCTGTGCAGCCTAGTTGGTGGACTAGTTTGAGAGTACATATGTTAAGACCCAATCCACCATCCACAAGCACTCTCTTAACCTTCTTACGTTTGATGATAACCTCAATATGCAATGGTAGGTTATGTGAAGGATCTTCAACTAAGGCTTTTGTAGTGTTGAAGGTTATATGTTCCAAAGGAACAAGTTGTGCTACCATGGCTTGCAAATGTGTTGGGTCAACATCAATGGATACTCCTGATCCCTGTAAGGTTTTGTAAAGTATATCCTTATGGATGCTAGAGATCTTTAGAAGGTCTAAGATGGAAATCTTAGCCGTAGTTTTTTCTAGTTGATCTAACACATCATAGTGACTCTCTTGAGGAGGAGGGGGAGTAGGTTCAAAATTTATAATGAGGCGAGCCCGCCATGTTGCCACAACACACTCTCTTGTCTTGATTCTAACTGTATTGATTTTCTCAATGAGGGGGTCAACACAACCTATCAGGGCATCAAAATGGTCTTTGTTTGACACATAGTTAGCATTCTTATTATGAGACGATTGTCCCTGATCTGAATTTTTATTTTCTTCGTGATTGGGAAAAGGCTTTTTGAAGATCCCTAATTTTTCATTTGGAGATTTTGTAGCTGCAACAAAATCTACTTCAATATCACCGTTGTCGACTAGGTCTTGAATATAGTGTTTTAATCTTAAACACTTGTCTGTTTTGTGACCTTTTACGTGGTGGAACTCACAAAATTCATTCTCCCTAAACCATGATGGTTTAGGTGTATCATCCCCATAGGGTTGTGTTTCAGGGTATTTTACCATGTTTACGGCCTCTAACTATTTTAGTATAGATGATATGGATTCAGATAGAGGAGTAAAAGTGTGGCGTTTATACTCGGTAGGTGGATTACCCTTTGCAAGTTTTAAAGGTGTGTGGTTCTACATGGCTTGCACCCATTTAGAGTCTACTATCCCATCACTAACGACATTTTTGTTTCTATTAGGAACAAAATTTGTTTTATCATTAGATTTAGAATCATTGTGTTCGTGGGAGAAAGGTTTTAGAGTCCCCCTAGCTAACAATGCCTTTTCAATTTGACTCCATTTTTCTATTACCTCTTCAAACGTGTTACCACAATGCATTTGCAAGTGGAATGTAATGTCTGGATGGAGGTTGGGAACAAATATGCCTATCAGCTACTTTTCGGGTAGGGAGCAAGGGAAGCAACTAGTTAACCCTCTCCATCTTTGTAAAAACATAACGAAGTTTTTCGTTGTTTCGTTGCTTGGCATTGCAGAGATCTAACATGGTAACATTGTTTTCTATATTGAAAGAGAAGTGTCATATGAAACTCTCTGCTAGTTCTGGCCATGTTGATATGGATCCCTTAGGGATATGCACAAACCATTCTAGCGTCGTTGCTCCTAAACTTCATGGAAACAAGCACATAAGATAATTTTCATTGAATGTCACCTCTTGATATGCCATATAAAAGTATTTTATATGATCATGAGGGTCACCTTTTCCCTTATATTTATCAAATTTTGTAAAATCAAAATGTCTTGGGAAAGGTACCTACAGCATGGATTTATCAAATGGGTAAGGACATAACTCATCGAACCGATACTTCTTGTTATTGTTACCAGTTTGGCCCTCTCGTAATGCTTGAAGGGCATTCTTCATTGTTGACCACTCTTGATTAAAAAGTGGATCTTGTGTGGGTGGCGGCGTAGGTCTATACAAAGGGTTAAGCCTAGGTGTATGCCCACCCCAATTTTTGGCAAAAAATTCCTCATAAGGATCCTTTCGTGTCTCCCGTCGAGGAGTGTTTATTGGGAATTCGTAAAATGAAGCTTTAGGTTTTGCCTTTGGTATAGTTTGTTTCACAACTTTTGGTTGTTCCTTTTGTATATGCGAAGCCAAACTTGCCAATTGACGAGTGAGGGCTTGGACCTTTTGTTCTAACGTAACCTCTTTAATAGGTATTTCATTATGATCTTCATTAGGAGGAGGTTGTGCATGATGAACATGTTATTCATGGTCTTCGCAACAAATTTTAATAGGAGGAAAATGATAGTCTCCATCATTTTCAAAGGTACTTCCTCATTATTTTGTCGTGCAAAAGTAGAGGTGTGACCTGGGTTTAATATGTCATCTATATGGCGATGAGGATGTTCCACTTCCTCTTCCCCTCAAACCATTGCGGCAATGAGAGAAGGGTCCACCATGGGAGGTAACCTAGCTCCTAGTTCCATAACACGCATAAGAACCTCATGTTTGTTTTGAAAAATGTAATCATCAAAATTAGCGGGAGGACACTCTATATTCATACGAGGAGACTCTTCCTCTCCACCACTATGGTCAACCATGATATTATCCTCTAAAAGAGGGTTGTCACCTCCAAATATATCGGTTCCTAATCTTCGGGATCCCATCCTCATAGTAGGCATACTCGAGATAGGAAATACAAACATGAAGAATTTCCACTAAGGTTTACTAAAAAGGGACCTTAGTCAAATTTTTATAGCGTGACGACACTAAATTTTTAAAACAAGGTGACTATAGAATAGCCACAAAATTGATATATCAAAAAAACGTACAAATTAAAGAATAACGAACAAGCTACCCTAGCAAGGTAATATATGACACAAGTTTTCCTTAGAATAATACAATGATGTACAACACTCAAAATTTAGTTACACCAAATAGTTTATTCTCTAAGATTTCATCTAGATAGGTTTGCAACCAAATAGTGACAACACAACATCACCAGTTAGGTCAAGTTTGCAACAAACAAGGCCTAAATGATAAGAGAATGTTGATGTGATCTTCTAACAAGATATACTAAAAACCAGTTTCTAAACACTAACAAAGTCCAAGTCTCGTAAAATGGATGATAACAATGTGAGCAGCGTAACGACACTATTTGGACACGTGAACCAAGCTTTCGGGAAAGCAAGATTTCTAGTGTCAAAATGATGTTATCGTGATGCTAACAATGTATCCTCAACACTCACAAAACTCAAGACAAAGTTAGGATGTAAAAACTACATCTAAGTATAACAAGAAATTGTTATGCATGCGAACAACAAACTCTACAATATAGAGATTTAGGCCTAATTTCACAATGGAAACAAGACGTAAATATCTCAATTGTATGGCTACAATGTGGGCAGCGTAACAACTCAAAAGAAGACAAGGATGAAATCACCTAACTACGATGATAATAAGTCTCAAATATGGGTTTTTGAGACAAGGGGGCCTACTAGATCGTGAGTATGTACCATGCACACTTTCAACACTTGCACTCCGACATTGCAACCTAGTCACACAAGTAGAATAAAAAAGTGGTGGACACGTGATATCTAGTGGTATCTGTATATGTTGTTTCCTTTTGTCCAAAAATGGGAAACAAGAAAACAAGGGTGTAGACCAAGTGGTGTTGAAATAAACTTGGTGTTATTTTGGCAGAGTTTCGCCTTGTCTTAGGACAAGTGAAAAACTAGGACAAAATGACACTAAGTAGATTTCATGATGAAAATCACGTGGTTTCAACTTTAAGAGATTCTTTCCCTTGTTTGAAAAACAAGAGTTTGAATCTAACAAAGTTGTCACTTTGTGAGAGCTCTCAAGTATACTATCTAAGACAAAAACAATGGCTCCAAGTCGGCAAGTTTCCTAGGTGGTTCTCTCTCTAGGTGTCACAAGATATCTAGAGAAGCTTGATTTGCCAAGGTTTCCCAAGGAGTATCTCGGCTTTACTTTACCCCCTTCAGTATAATGAGCACCAAAGTGCATTCAGTTATACTTTCACTGGGGTTGTGATATGGATATCTTTGACGCTAATCTCACCAAGGCGTACTAGACAAGTCAGTAGTGTGGAGCACTTTCCTATTTCATTCACAAGGTTCCCTCTTGTATGAACTACTTTAGGGTTCCTAGGACCACCCCCATTGTTATAGCTTAAGGCTTATGCCAAAGGGGTTATGTCCTAGTTGAGTGGATGAGTTGTAGCTCTTAACCGAAACCTGCAAATACAATGTGATGATTGTGGTGTATTTTTTATCTTTTAGACTTAATGTGGTTTTTTCGGTACTCCTTTTGGCAACCTACAATCACACATGTAGTTAGAAAAATTGTTTAAGTCCTCCTTTCTTTGACTAGCATTAGGTCCTTCACAAAATGGTTAGTAGTTTCAAAATAGATTCACAATATCATAAGAAAATAGCAATGAAAAATGCTTGTAAATCAACTAACTACCATCAAACTTTGCAAAAACAAGGTTTATTCCCAATTCATCCAAGTGCTTTTTAATGAAAATACTAAAAATTTTGATTCCCAAGATCACACTAGGTGCAAGGGAAGAGCATACACAAATTTTAGCCTTGATTTCTTTATTAAGTGAAAAAGCTCTTAAACTAAAAGATCAAGCACATGCAAAAAAAATGAAGGTTTATTCTCTTAAGCAAAAAATGAATGATAATTGTTCCTACTTACTCCCAAGAAGCAAAAAGAATGGTTTAGAGGTGCTTTTGGTTCTCAAGATCACACTAGGTGCAAGAGAAGAGCATACACAACTCTATTCCAAACTCAATCAAAGTATGAAAACACAATCACTCCTCAAACCCTAACCCAATTTACTCAAAAATCCTTTATCAAACCCTAGGACAATTTTGTTAGGAATATTGCTCTAACACTGGCACATCACCCAGCCTGAGCTGAGCACTCACCCAAAGCATGCAAAAGGTACCAGGCCCCCCTTTAGAGTTGTTTGTGTAGGATGTTAGTGTGATGAGGATAACATATATGCAGATCCATAATTAAACATAAACATTCCATAGTGCATAATCCAGATCTAGATCTTAGAGAATCATGAATTAAACAATAACTATAATAAGATTAACCATACATGAACCAGTTTTAGTTATGTCTAACACCATTATCCAGCCAATATCATCCATTACATTAAACACTGTAAAACACAGAAGCTTCTTACATTATAAAGTATATCCATAAGTCATGCACGCATCAGATCCAACAGCATAACTCTACAATAACTCAGTCTCTAGTCTCTCTCTAAACTACATAGTTCAATACATATTTATAGAGGTGGGGAATTTCCCTTCACCACTTACACACTTCTCAAAATAGGTCGCATGATGATAATAGCCATGCACCTTTACAATAACATGCACACATGCAAGTGCGCTAATAATAGATGTCCTATAGTTAACTGGAAGAAGTAATCCTATTATTAACTACAACCATGCATGACACTTATCAGCTGCTCATTCCCAAAATACCATTTGCATGTCATGAAATTCTCCATCCCAATGTGTGCTCTGCGCACTAACTCCAAATATATCCTATATCCATAAAAATAGCTAAGTCCGAACCAAACTGTTCTGGCACGCATTTCCTTTCCTATCATTCCCCGCCTTCAAATGTGCCTTGTTCCCATGCACGTATTCTTTGTGTGTCTTCTCCTTAGAACAATATTATGTCTTCTCAACATTACCCCACACTAAATTGTATTTTCGTCCCGACAATGGGAATTCTTTCTGATGTTCCTAAATAATAAAGAATACGAATTGAAAGAATTAAAGAATCACCGTATAAAAGAATGAATCTTTACTCTGCAACATCCCTCTTCTTCAACTGGGAGGATTAGCTCTGGATATTCATTCTTAATCTCAGCCTCCAATGTCTTCCATTCATCTAGCATTGTCCTTGTCTTTTCTAGAATATTTGTGGCTATGGCATCTAGTTCATCCTGAGTGATCTTTTCCTTCTCATTCTATAGTACCCAGACAACATTGGCCATAGCAGACATCATTCCTTCCAGAAGATCCATCTTCTACGCTATGAGCTTCCCAATCTCATCTATCCTCTCCTTATGTGGATCTTGGGCTACTGCAAGGGCTTCACGCTTTTGTTTTACTAGTGCCAATATTTTTGTGCACCCTAAAGTCTCATCTTTCATTGCTGCCAGAACTTCATTATCTTCAACTAGAGTTCTGGTCCTTATCACTTCCTCTGGTGCTACACACAAGTTTAGAGCTTGGTCTGCTTTCTTTAGCTCATCCTTTAAAGTCTGGAGCAATGCCTCATACATTGAAATTTTTCTGATCATAGAGGCCCTTGCTCTCTCTGCTTCTTGTTCAACATCTTTTGGTGTGGGCATTCTAAGTGGTCCATCTTCTAGCACCAAATCAACCAAAGTGCACACATAATGCATAGCAGAAGGAAAATTTTTAGGTACCTTTGGTTCTAGATGAGGCCTTGCTTTCAGAATGTAATCACCAATCTCCTCTGCCATGCTAACGAAGGCCTCATTCTTTGTCCATTCTTGTTCCTTCTCTGCCTTTAAGCACTCTATTTCTACAGTTTTATCTTTGTTATCCTCCATCAATGCTCTAATGGTGGCAGCCTTATCAATATTTCTCTACGCCACCTCAGCAGATACCTTGACTAAGGCATTGTTGACCTGCTCATCAGACATAAGAGTGGGCTTTATGGTCATGTGCCTACTCTGTGGTGCCTTCTTTACTCTTCTTGAGACACAAGACTCCTCACATACATCAAAATCTGGTTCATCCATATGGGTCTGCATGGACCAGGATAGTTGTTTCCTTGCACACGTAGTGGCCATATCTAGATCCATCAGCTCCCATCCATATAATTCCTTAAGGTCCACTGTGCTCTGAAACTGGGCGCAAACAATTTTTCTTATGTCCTCAGCATAGCCCATACTTGGCACAACATATTCTTCACTTCTCCTTGTTCTTGGCCCCTTAGGAACCTGAGCACCAAGGTTTGGAGTTGGCCCTTCTCCTATCTGAGTTACAACTGGTGCATTGGATTTATCACACATAGTTTCTTCTGCTTCTTTCACCCCTTCTTCTTCATCTCTCATTTCTTCATCCTGAGGCTCCTCCACATCTTCTGGTTGAACTGGGGTTCCAGGTGCGCTCTCTTCAGACTCCTCCACCTCCTCACTAAGCTTCATATTTCTTCTTCTCTTCTTCTCAGGTGCTTCTTTCTGAGGGGAGAGTTGAGGTGATCTTCGTACAGGTTGTGATGTTCCTGTGCCTTGGGTCCTGGTTCTTCTGAATACCCTCTTAAAATGGCACTCTTCAGGGACTGCATCCACGTCCAAGTCCTCTTCTCCTTCTTGCACCTGTGGTGGAGTATCTGCGTGCTCACTCTCCACTCTGTCTGTGGGCTGCCTCCAGCCTCTATGGTCCAAGCCTCCACTATCCTCATGTTCTTCTTCCTCATCTATCTCTATGGTCATGGTAGGATTTGGAGCTTCCACATTCTCAACTGTGTGTTTTCCCTTAGGTGGCCCTGGTAGCATGAACTCATTCTCCACATACTTGTTATTCTCCAGCCTAGGCTTGAGCTGAAGATAGATGAGCATGGCTCCACTATCCCCAATAGCCAAACTTACTGGCTTTATATTTATAACATCTGAAATGAGCCTCTCAATGTAGGTAGACCGACCTGGATAAACATATGTTTTTCTGAGAGTATGGTAGTCACAATCTACCTTGTCTGCATTGAAGTTCAGCCAGTGCACATCAGTAAACCTGTGAACTGAGGCCTGGAAGTAGCATGCTGTGAAGGCATAGGGAAGTTTACACCATGGAATCCATGTCCCATCCTTCATTGCAAACCACATGATGCAGAAATGTTGATACACCACAAACTGTACTACCTTACCCACTACTGAGGGTAAATCCTTTGGAATGCACCATTCCTCCTCAAATGCCACGTGAAGTCAGTCATACCATAGTTCTGCCCTTTGCTTGAATGGGCCACTCATTGTTCCTTCACATAAGTATTTCTCAAACCTCTCCACAAGGGACTTCTTCTCTGTGGGTATTCCCAAATTTTGTTCTTTGGCCCATCGGGCACTCCAATTTCTACAAAGACAAGAGATAATAGAATAGTGCCAAAACTTATCTTCTCACATGTGCACACTTCCTCAGTAATAGTTTCTGCAATGTATCTAGCTAAGTTGTAGATTTATCCCTATGACATTTTCTTCACAATTTGTAGCCACATGGTCTTTACCTGTTACCATCTCTCTTGGTCATTTAACTTAGTGAGGAGATGCGTGGTTGCATGCACTACAAGATACTTCTTTAATTTGTATATGTCCATTCCACGTGGACCCTTGGAGTATCCTAACTCCTTGCTGGTGGCTATAACAACTTCCTTATCAGTCAGATCACTCATAATATCTGTCCATGTGCCCTTCAGTCTTGTCAATGTAGCAATCAGGGTTGTTGTGATCCTTACCCTCCATCCAGCAAAATAGAAAAAGTCCTCATGGACTCTACTCATAAGCCATTGGTATAAAGCTTCTGGTTTTCCAAAATATGGGAGTTCATATAACTGATAAACCCCTACCTTCTTAAGAAACTTCTCCCCAGCATCATCATATACTGGCATATCATCCACCATGCGCTTGTTGGTCTTCTTGTTCAACAACACATCTAATTCTCCCTTGTTGTCAGTGGTGCAGTGGTTGTAATCACTTACTTTACATCTGCAAATGTGGGAATCCCAATCCCATCTGACTATCACTCCTTCTAGATACTGCATCTCTGAAAAATTACTCTCTCGAGAAACTTTGACCTCAACTTCCACCTTTTTCTTCCCCTTCATACCTGCTACAAGTGCTTTCTTCGGTGCCATTGTAAAAATCCCACCTTTTGTCTTCTGTGTCGAGTAAGCTCAAACCCTAGCTTGAAACCACATGCCTTAGCTCCTTCTCAATGCTTCTGCTACACTTAAACCCTTCACCAATGGGGATGCAAGCCACTTCCATGCACAAAAATCTTCTCTCCATGTCTAGTTTCATAGCTCTCTGCACCTCAACACATTTTGCTTGGCTCGGTCACACTTAGCTCACTCGAATACTTGTGATCACAAAGGTAAAAATGAACCCGCATCACGTCCTTATATAGATTTTCAAAAATTTAGTGCATTTATTGCTCCTTCACCTACCACCAATCCTCTCATTAATTGACCATTTTCCCAATTTTCCGCATGGTACACCTTCACGCCCCAACTATAACCTTCTAGCATGCCTTCCTACCTTCTGGCTACAGACCTCCTATACACTTCCATGCACCAAAGTACCTTGCCACTACACCTTCCCCTGGTAGTTTCCATGGCCACTTGCTTACCTCACATTATACTGTTCATTCCTTCATTTCCATCTATCGTATTTTTTAGAAGCAATTTCCTTTCTAGCAGCTCCTTTACATTCTTGAATAACACTTGTAACAATGTTTTCTCATGTGTACCCATTTTTGAATAACAAATAACAACCACCCCACACCAATGGTATGTGCAGTCCTCTGCGCATAAAAATACTTCAGATTGTAATTAGCTTCCAGCGCACAAACACGCTTATTACACAAAACACCAAACTAAATTGACAAAGCATAGCGACGAAGAAGGAAATACATTAAAAGAAATACAGAAAGGGAAATCTATACTAAATGGCAATACTTTCTTATTATAAACACCAAGAAGACTTATTTATAGTAGGGCTTCAGCCTAATCCTATTGAAGTAACTGAGTAACCATGTATTCCATCAAGCACCTCTAACTGAAAGCACCTGATTCAAGTATGTGAGTGATAACATATGGTCCCAACCAATGTACCTTAAGTTTTCCTGAATGGCGCAGAAACTTGGAATCATAAAGAAGTACCATCTGTCCAACCTCAAGCTTCTTGTCCCTGATGTGTCTGTCATGCCATGCCTTCTTCCTGGCCTTTTCCTACTTCTGACTCCAACGTGCTATGGCACACCTCTCATCCAACTGTATTAACTTGTCAATTCTTTCTTCTAATGCCTGTTCATCAGCTAGACCTCCAGCACACACAATACGCAAATGATGGTAACATGAATTCCATTGGAAGAACTGCTTCTGTGCCAAACACCAACTGAAAGGGTGTGGCCTTATTCAACCTCTTGTAGGTTGTTCTATACGCCCAAAGTACAACAAAAACTTTATCATCCCAATCTTTCCTTCCAACATCACAAATTTTTGTCAAGGTCTGGCTCAATATCTTGTTGAAAGCCTCAACAGTCCCATTTTCTTGAGGGTGATAAGGTGTAGTCTTGTGGTGTGCAACCATAAATTCATCCAACAATATCCTGATTGTCTCATTCAAGAAGTGTGTGCCCCTATCACTTGTCAAACTCAACAGACATCCATACCTAGTAAGAATATTTTCCCATAAGAACCTTTGTTGTAGCTATTGTACAATCCTTTGTAGGTGTTGCTTCTGCCCATGTTGTAAGATAATCTGTGCAAGTGATGATATAGCGTGATCCAGTTCTACACGTGGCTGGGGAAATAGGACCCAAAAAGTCTATAGCCCATTTCTCAAATGGCTCTGCACTAGTAATAGGCCTCAAAGGCATTTCATCTCTTTGCCCAGGTTTTCCAAGGCATTGACAGTGATCACATGCCTTACAATACTCTTTACAATCCTTGTACAGGGTCTCCCACCATAATCCAATGAGTAGAATCTTACACGTGGTGGCATCACCTACATAGTGCCCACCTGCAATACCACCATGAGCCTCTTCCATGATATTTGTGCACTCATGTTCTAGTACACACCGATGCAATACTTCATCTCGGCCTAGTTTGTATAAGTCACCACTGATCAACATGAAAGGTGCACACGTGAATTGCAAGTTGTTTCTTCTCTAATACTTTCATTCCTTCTAGCACCATACCTGTGCATAAAAAGACAACAATATCCTCCAATTCTAAAGGTGCGCGATATAACCGGTACAACTGTGCATCCGGCACTGTATCTTCAATCGTTTGCGCGTCCTCTCCTGATTGAATTCTTGATAAGTGGTCTGGCCCAGAATTACTTTTACCTAGTTTTACCACGACTGTAAAGTCAAATTCTTGGAATAAGAGCACCCATCGACATATGTGCCCCTATAAAATGGGTTTATTTACCAAGTATTTTAATGCCATGTGATCAGTATAAAATACAAAAGGTGTTGCTAGCAAATATTGTCTGAATTTATGTAGCATGCATAGATCATCGACAAGGCCTCACACTCTGTAGTTGTATAATTATGTTCTGCAGGAGTCAACTTTCTACTAGCAAAACAGATAGGATGATCTATAATACCTTCTCTAGGATGAGCTAACACCACACCAATGGTTGTGCCAGAGGCATCCACATGTACATGAAATGGTTGGTTCCATGAGGGAAAACACAAAATAGGCATTGTAGTAAGTCTCTCCTTCAATGTCTCAAATGCGCGTTTGTTGCGGTTCTCCCCAATAGAATGTCCCTTTTCCTTTTAATAACTCTTCCAAGGGTGCGGAAATCTTGCATACCCTTGATAAATTTTCTATAATACCATGTGTGGCCCAAGAATCCATGCACCTCACTCTGACTAATAGGCTCCTCCAGGCCTAGAATAACTGCAACCTTAGTTGGATCCACTAACAAACCTTCCTTGCAGATGATGTGCCCTAAAAGAGTTCCAAAAGGTGTAGCAAACACACACTTCTTGATGTTTAAAGAGATGCTTAACTATCTACATCTTTCAAACATTAAGTGCAAGTTGTCACAATGATCCTTAACAAGCCCATACACCATCCAATCATCCAAGTAAACCTGTAGGAAGTTGTGAATAAAATCCTTGGAATGCTTGAACAACTATGCGCGAAAATACAGCAGGCATTTTTTCAAACCAAAGGGCATCACAGTATATGCAAAACTTCCCCATTCAGTGGTGAAACACATATTTTTCTTGATCCTCCTGTGCAATTCCAACCTGATGATACCCATTGAGAAATCCATCTGTAAACAGAGTAATCATTTCATATGAATCTAAATTTCATCATAAATGGTTCTAGGAAATGGACATCAGATCAACAATGCAGGAATTTTATCCTCCCTGTAAACAGGAAATTTTAATTTTTTGGTCCCTTCTTGATGTTTCACCATAGGGTCACCCATTCAATAAGACTATCTGAATTATCTTGGGCAAGTTCTCCATTTTGAAAATTTCCTTTATGACCATGGGGCTATTCTAGATTTCAACATTTGATCCTTTTCTTCTTTTGACCTGGTTTTATGCATTATTTGGGTTCATCCTGTCTAGGAAGTTCATTATTTATGGTGCACACCCTAGGATCCTAAGTTGAATTTTTTTTCATTTCTCCTAATCATGCACCTTTAATGCTTGTGATATCTTGGGAATAAGGTCCTGAAATCTCCTTCGAGTAACTCTGCCTTTTTGCCACTTCCCTGACCAATAGTCTCCATGGTTATGTGCCTCCTTAACTCAATTCAAGAGATTCCTAATATTCACCTTTTTTGACCATAGGTTCATGATGGCAGATATCCTTATGATCTGAATTGGAGCTCCATGAGAGAGAGGCCTTGTTGTTTGAAAACAAGATCAAGTATCCATTATTCAAAGTCAAAAGAGTTGTTACTACTAAATTTTTGTATGGAAATGATTGATGACAAAGCTAATGAGCTTGATCTAAGGAATGATAAAATCCAATGTCTAGACTTTGTGCATTTTTAGTGAAAGGATTGATTCTTTTGTTGATTCACACTTCTGCAGACATTCTAGGGATCACATTTCTCTAGGATGAGTTATGTTGAATGAAATTTTGCTGAAGGATGTTTGGGAAAGACTAGTTGGATATTCATCTACCTTATTTGGATACCTTTGCAAATGAATTAGATTACACCTCACCCAACATAGAAGGGGTTTCAATATTGTAAATTCTTTCTGTCCAGGTTTCACTGCACAAAATGGTGTCACATGTTGCACTTTTTCATTTTGATAATTTACTTAAAATCTTGAGTAAGAAAATATATCAATAAGTATCATAGAATCCCTTGTTTGATCATGACCTAAGTGTACTTAAAGGTTTACAAATTTGGCTTAAGATTACAAGGACAGGAATGTAAACATGATTTTAAATCATGTTTATCTTCTATCAAAGTATGAATGAAATTCTGATTACACCTATAGATCCAAAAAGAATCAAGTAAGAAATGAATAACCTGTATGATCAAGAAAGATCTCTAAACACAAGATTGCAACATGAGCATTAAACACAAATTGAAAACATACTGAAACACAAGTGTATACTAGCATTGCCAAGAGATAAAAATAGTTAATCCAAGAATTGATCCTTTTCATCAACAATGTTATTTAGTTGAGATTTCTCATTTGCTTTTTGATGGCCTTACAACTGAAACCAAGTCAACATGTGGTAAAATTAGTTCTATTTGATGCAAAGTGCAAAATGGGAATATGAAAATCTCTCAGGTATTTCTCCAAATATGAATAATGCCCTTTCCAGTTATTAAGAATGGGTTGAAAATTTAGTCACAATCTTTTTCCATTCTCCAGTTAAAAAGGCCTATAAAAGGGTTGAATTATACTCAATGCCATCTTGAATCCATTCATCTCCAAGAAAATTGATTTTTAATGGTATCAAATTTGTTAACTTCAAAAAAACCCTTATCCATTTACAACAAAATAGACTATAGAAGCTGAAATCACCTATCTATAATTGCCAGGGATGGACAGGGTATTAGAGAAAATAACATTGAATTCAGATCCTTATCCATCCCAGATTAATCAGTGAGTTTTTGTCTTCCAATATGCCACATGTTGGTATTTATCATTTTCAAAATTTTCCTTAAATAATCAACTCTGATTTTGAATTTCCTTTTCACTTTGTTCTACAAGGATGAATTAATATTTCTCTGAAACTTAAGGATCTAAATTAAAGATTAGGGGAGTCAAATGCTTAATCCTAAGAAACCTTTCATCAATAAGGCCTGAGGGGAAACATGGGAATCATATAAACCATTCATGTTTAATTTCTTGGAGAAATAATAAGGGTGGAAAGCTTTTGGAGCCTCATAGAAGGAGCTCAAATGCACTTAGACAATCTTGATTAAAATCAACTTTAATTTCCTAAGTCTAGGCATGGAGATAAGATGAGATTTTCTTCATGGTTGAACATACTCATTAAATCTTCACGACC
Organism: Taxus chinensis; assembly: GCA_019776745.2. Taxonomy (NCBI): domain Eukaryota; kingdom Viridiplantae; phylum Streptophyta; class Pinopsida; order Cupressales; family Taxaceae; genus Taxus; species Taxus chinensis. The sequence goes on along the minus strand of JAHRHJ020001532.1, from coordinate 204,541 downwards.
TTTGAATGAAGTGGTGACACTTGTATAAAATACATTTGGATTAATTTATTGAGGTAACCTTAAAAAAGCCTATTTGAACCTCTGCCAGCCTAGGAAAATTTTGTCAAAATCATATGTTTATGGCCCCAAGATGCCTGCCATTCATCCTCTCTCCTTGTCCTTCTCCAATTTGTATAATTGGGCCAAAGATCATCCCCTTTGGTATAAGACCATTAATCTACCTTTTAAAATTTTCATCAAAATGCCTCTACTCTTTGACCTGCACCACCCTTAGAACCTCTTGAATAGCAAATATGGTGTCTTCATTATTTTACCATCAAGAAGCCGACACCTTCATTTTCAAATCCATGGAAAGGATGGCAATAGTTATTCTGAGAATGTTCAGAGATAATTGAGGAAATTTTGAAAGATGAGATCTGTGTCCTCTGAGTTATTAGATGAGAAGGGTAAATCAAATTTTTCTGATAGTCTCTCAAAACTTCTCCAATTTAAAATGCTACAAGTTCTGAAGCATGCAAAATAGATCATTTCCATTTTGATGAAAAAAGATGAAGTGGATCTTAGAAACCTCTCACATGGTAAAAGATAGATTATGCTATGTATGTGTCACTTTAGAGATAGAAATTTAACTTTTGAAAATTTTGAAACAAAATAAAGAATGCAAATAACTTAGCTCATAGGGCATGATGTCAAAGGGTGCTCATTAATTCCTTGAGTGCATTTTCCTATCAACTCTAAAGGAAAATTACAAGCAATTTGACATAGGATAGTTCCAGAGACTTAAGAATTTATGTTTTCTAAATGGTAGATCAGATTTAGTATTAAAAAATACCATGCACCCTTTCATATCAAGTCATCAACATGTCTGATGTGACCATATTTCGGGTAAAGAATGTCAAGTGAGAATTTCAGATTAAAGGTATAAAGAAGGGAATTATTCTATGTGAATTTCATCCCAATGGACCTTTGTCCATGTGTTCCTTTGGGAAGACCGTGGCAGTGTGATAGAAATTTCTAGTACATGATGCAAAGAATATTACTAACAACTTCAGAAGTAATTCCCCAAGGAATAGAAGCCCGCCATAGAGATACATTGCCTTTAGCTATCAAATATCTCTTAGACCAAGAACTAGAAATGATGGTAATGTGCTCCACAAAGCATCCTAGAAATTGTGAAAATAAAATCATGGAAAGGTAGACCAATCATGATAATTTTAATTGATTCCTCTGGGACATAAGATTTCAATGGAGATTTTAACTTAGCTAACAATGATAATATAGAGTCTCTTCATTTAGCATTTTTAGAGGGAAGGTGTTAGGAAATAAGGGATAAAATATGCGGAATAATCCCTCACAGAATCGCAACAGTAGAAACTAATATGCAGAAAAATATTACAGATCTCAAATAAAAGTGCAGAATAAAATAACACAACACAAAGAGACAATATTTAACGTGGTTCACCCAATTTGGGCTACGTCCACCAAGAATCACTTGCTCATATTTTATTACAAGCCACCACTCTCTCAATACAATACCCAGATCTATTTGGAGCTATGCTCAACAAACTCTACAGAATTCACACCCGAATTCAAAACACATCTGTAATACATTTGCATGTATATCTATCATATGCATAAAACCATATAAATAGACAACTGCTTAAGCAGTTTTACAAAACCGTGGGTATCAAAACCATGGGCAAAAAACCGTCCCATAAACCTATGGGTCAAAAAAACCATGGGCCCCATATGACAAACCATAACAGTTACCCATTACCCATGGGTTAATAAACCAATGAAAATTTAAGTTTCCTGATTCGGGGGCTTTACCCCCCTCAACCCCCCTGACCCGAACTCACCGGCGAGACAACATGGAAAAATACAGTGTAACTCTTAGTGTAGGTGTACCAACACTTTAACATGAAAATAGGCTCCACAACCTAACAATCTCCCACTTGGAGACTAGTTTTCCTCTGAGCAAGCTTCTCAACCCTTCACTAGTTTCCGTGAAGACCAACCAAAGCTGAACACAGCTTCAGTTTTTCCCTTGTGACCACCTTGGTCATCATGTCTGCAGGATTCTGACTGGTATGAATCTTCTCCAACTTCAACTTCTCTTCCTCCAAAGTTGTCCTGATGAAATGGTACCTTAACTGTATATGCTTTGTCCTAGAGTGGAAAGCAGAGTTCTTAGCTAGGTGTATAACACTCTGACTATCACTATGTAGCTTACATTCCTCCTGCTTATGCCCCAACTCCTCAAGCAATTGTTGTAACCAAATCATCTCTTTTCTTGCCTCTGTGGCAGCAACATACTCAGCCTCTATGGTTGACAAAGCCACCAGCTTCTGTAGTCGTGAAATCCAGCTCACTGTTGTCCCACCTACAGTGTAAACATAACCTGTCATGCTCCTCCTGCTGTCTACATCTCCAGCCATATCTGAATCTACATAAAGTCTGATCCACTGTAGCACAAAACTGTCCCCATGGTCCCTCTCAAATATTGAAGGATCCACTTTACTACCTGCCAATGATCTTTACCTGGATCACTCATAAATCTACTCACCAGCTCCCACTGCATGGGCAATATCAGGCCTAGTGCACACCATGGCATACATCAAACTGCCAACCACTGATGAGTAAGGTACCTTGGACATCTGGTTTCTCTCCTGCTCTGTCTTGGGACACTGCTCCTTTGATAACTTGAAATGGCCTGCCAAAGGAGTCCCAACCGGTTTAGCATCCTACATATTAAACCTCTCCAATACCTTCTTAATGTACTCTTCCTGAGATAAAGTCAGCTTCCATTCCTTCCTATCCCGAGATATCCTCATACCAAGGATTTGTTTGGCTGCCCCCAAATCCTTCATAGCAAAGGATTCACTTAGCTGCTTCTTGAGTACTTTTATTTCCTGCATGTTTTTACCTGCAACCAACATGTCATCAACATACAAACACAGGATAATATAACTTCCATCCTCAAATTTCTTTGTATACACACAATGGTCAGAATGACATCTAATATAACCTTGCTCCATCATGAAGCTATCAAATTTCTTATACCATTGACGTGGAGCTTGTTTCAAGCCATACAAGCTCTTCTTCAGTTTGCACACCATCTCCTCTTTACCTTTGACCTCATATCCCTCTGGTTGCTGCATATATAGTTCCTCCTCCAAATCACCATGGAGAAATGCAGTCTTTACATCTAACTGTTCTAAGTGCAAGTCTTCTGCTGCCACTATTCCAAGAACAGTTCTAATAGAAGTCATTTTTACTACAGGAGAAAAAATCTCATCAAAATCTATACCTTTTTTCTGTGCAAACCCCTTGACCACCAACCGGGCCTTGTATCTTTTCTTTCCTCCTTCTTCTCTTTGACTCTGAACACCCACTTGTTCTGTAATGCTCTTTTTCCTTCCGGTAGCTTCACCAAATCCCATGTCTGGTTCTCCATGAGAGACTGATGCTCCTCATCCATGGCTTGCTCCCACTTCTTCCTGGCATCTACCTGCATTGCTTCATCAAAGCTCTCTGGCTCTCCACTATCAGTGAGTAATAAATAATAAAGAGAAGGAGAAAAACATTCAGGTTCTCTTCTTACCCTAGAAGACCTCCTCAATATAGGAGTTTGGGGTTCCTGTTGAGGAGGTTCCTGAACTGATTCATGTGTCACTTTCCCATCTGGAAGATCCTCTACCACTGCATATTCTTTCTTGGATTCTTCCCTATTTTCCTGCAACTGTTGCTTATACATGACTTTCTCATTAAAGACCACATCCCTAGATCGAATGATTTTCTTGTCCTTAATACTCCAACATTTATATCCAAAGTCATCACCACCATAACCAATGAAAGTACATTTTTCTGATTTAGCCTCTAGCTTGGTCCTATCATCCTTGTCTATATGAACAAACACCTCACATCCAAAGACTCTAAGAAATGAATAATCAACTTTCTTACCATACCAAGCCTCCTCAGGTATGCCTCCATCCAAGGCACTTGAGGGTCCTCTGTTTATCAAGTACACAGCTGTGCTCACCGCTTCTACCCAAAAAGAAAGAGGTAGTCCTGCATGTAACCTCATGCTCCTAGCACGTTCCATTATTGTTCTGTTCATCCTTTCTGACACCCCATTCTGCTGCGGAGTTCCTGGAACCGTCTTTTTCCTGCGGATTCCATTCTTAGAACAATAATCATCAAATTCATTGCTGCAATACTCCCCTCCATTATCTGACCTGAGACATTTTAGCTTAAGACCTGTTTCATTCTCTACCAAGGCTTTCCATTTAACAAAAGTGTCAAATACATCAGATTTGTTTCTAATACAATAAACCCAAACTTTCCTTGTTGCATCATCAATAAAAGTAACATAATAACTTGAACCCCCAAGAGATGATACCTGAGCCGGCCCCCACACATCAGAATGTACCAGCTCTAACTTACTCTCTTTCTTTGTAGGTCCAACCTTGAGAAACCTTACTCGCTTTTGTTTCCCATATATGCAGTCCTCACAGAAATCCAAACCTATTTCTGTATATCCAGGAAAATTCTTCTTTATGATGTCCATGCCCTTATGGCTCATATGACCGAGCCTATAGTGCCATAATGTTGTATCTACATCTAAAGCCACAAGATTACAATCATTAGTACTATCAGTGGTTAAATACAAGGTTCCAACCTTCTTACCTCTTGCCACCACAAGAGCACCCTTGGTAACCTTCCAAGAGTCAGCTGTAAATATCACAGTACAACCATCACTTCCCAACTGCCCTGCCGATATCAAATTTCTCTTAATGTAGGCACATGTCTGACATCCTTCAATAGCCAAGTATTCCCATTCTGCATCTTAACCTGAACAGAACCTTTTCCAACTATGCTGCAAGGCTCATCATCACCAAGAAAAACATGCCCAAAATCTCCTTGAACATAATCAACAAAATAATGCCTATGTGGAGTAGCATGGAAAGAAGCCCCTGAATCTAAAACCCAAGATTCAGTAATATTGTGCAAAGAAAGAATCAAAGCATCCTGACATACATTACCCGATGCCACATTTGCCTCCTTGTTTTCTTCCTGTTGTTTCTTCTTATCCCGAAGCTCCCAAAAATCCTTCTTTGCATGCCCAGACTTTCCACAGTTCCAACATACAATCTTGCTCTTGGATTTTGACCTTGCCCGATCTTTTGATTTTCCACGGTTTCCTCTATTCTTCTGTCTCCCTCTAGTTTCCACTGTCAAAGCATTCCCTGAAGTAGAAGATTCCCCAGAGCTTTTTCTTTGCATTTCCTCACTTAGAATCACCCCTACAACATCCTCAAACTTCAACTTTGAGTTAGCTGGAACCGAGTTGCTTACCGCCATTACCAGGCTATTCCAACTCTCAGGTAAAGAGCACAGAATTAATAAAGCCCTAACTTCTTCATCAAATTCTATTGTAACCGAAGCTAGCATATTCACAACCGTATTGAAATCATTTAAATGATCTGCTACTGAACTATTCTCAGACATCTTCATATTAAACAACTTTTTCATTAAAAATATCTTATTAGAGGCAGAGGGTTTTTCATACAACTTCCCTAATGCATCCATTAGATCTTTTGTAGTCTTTTCCTTTGAAACATTAAATAATACCGAAGATGCAAGACACAGCCAGATTATCCCAAGTGCCTTCCTATCCAGAAAATCCCATTCCGCATCTGTCATACTCGAGGGTTTGTTCACCTTCTCAGACAACGGAGTATAAAGATCCTTCTGATAAAGGTAATCTTCCATCTGCATCTTCCAAAGACTGAAATTCTACCCGTTGAATTTATCAACCCTAGATCTTCCATCATCTGCCATAGCTCCCACTCAAGATAAAAATTTCCCTATGATTCAACACTTCAGCAAACCAAACCAGGCTCTGATACCAATTGTTAGGAAATAAGGGATAAAATATGCGGAATAATCCCTCACAGAATCGCAACAGTAGAAACTAATATGTAGAAAAATATTACAGATCTCAAATAAAAGTGCAGAATAAAATAACACAACACAAAGAGACAGTATTTAACGTGGTTCACCCAATTTGGGCTATGTCCACCAAGAATCACTTGCTCAGATTTTATTACAAGCCACCACTCTCTCAATACAATACCCAGATCCATTTGGAGCTATGCTCAACAAACTCTACAGAATTCACACCCGAATTCAAAACACATCTGCAATACATTTGCTTGTACATCTATCATATGCATAAGACCATATAAATAGAAAACTACTTAAGTAGTTTTACAAAACCGTGGGTATCAAAACCATGGGCAAAAAACCATGGGTATGAAGAGGTGATTTTTTCAAAACAATGGGTTCTGAAAAACCATGGGCCCATAAAACAGCCCATAACGGTTACCCATTACCCATGGGTTAATAAACCACCCATGAAAATTTGCTTCGGGGGCTTCGCCCCCGAACCCCCTTGACCCACTCACCAGGCGTAGCGGGACCATTGTAAAAATACCCGAGTGTAACACATAGAAGTGTACCAACACTCTAACATGAAAATAGGCTCCACAAACATAACAAAGGGATCAATCACACATGTCCAACATTAGTTCTCTATAATCCACATGTTAATGCCAATAAGTTCTTTATGGACATATTGGTGACCATGGGACTAACCCACTCTGATTGTTCTAGGGTCTTGATGATTCAAGACTTCTACATCTTGTCAATTTCTTCTTTAAATTTTACACATAGGTTAGGATGTTCATCCTAGTCTCTTCCTGACCGAGCACACACCTTCCTTAAGCTTAATATTCATCTCTCCTAATGATTTCCTTGACACTGAGGAAATTCATGTTACATGCATGAAATTCATGGAAGCTCCCTAGTAGTAATAAGATCCTGAAAATCACATAGTTCATGACTAAACTCATCTTTTCCACTTCAGGCCTCAAACCCCATGTAATCCACATGGTATCCTCGACCTCTAGGTTCATCATCTTAGCAATAAACTTTCTTTGTCCTCCTTAGTTCATGATAGGTACGCGTGTGTGATTATCCACACTGGTCCAAAACCTCACACGTACCTGAGTGAATCTGATATCATCCAAATTTGTCAGCACTTCTTGACATCCACTATGTAGACCAATCTTTCCTTTAGTCTTTCTCAAGATTGTGAGCACACTTAAAACAAATGTGGCATCTATCTCTACTTCTTCATCAAAGCGTGCTCTTGAGTCATTCTCATAAAATAACTCCTAAATGAGTTCTTCTACCTTTACATTGTCTCCCCCATAGTTAAACTTTATAACCCTTAATGCCTCTTCCACTGGAGGTTTAGTAGAGAAGTAGTCAAATGTTTGGACCATTCCTGTAATCAAATCCTGCCAAGTTCTATTATCTCTATGTAGTTTTGCATATACATAAAAGGCCCATGTGCAACCTTGTAAAGTGGAATAAAGTTTGTGCACCCATAGTGAAGGTGGTAAAGCTTCTTGCCCCTCTGTCCAGAACCTCTCACACTATTGAACATGGTGCTGAACAGGTTGATTACCATGATATGTGTAGATTTGAGTAGGTACATTACTCCTGGAAATCTAAGTTATTAGAGAAATCCTGACTTCATTCCATTATACAAGATTATCCGTTTGAACCACCCACCAACATGTTTGTCTTCCATGCAGGGTATATGCTAACATATTTCTTCTTTCAAATTGGTCTTTCCATTATTCCTCCATGGCATGTAGGAATACCGTAGGGTCTCCTTCTCCAGTGTACCAAGGTACCAAGTTATTACCTATCCTCCCAATACAAAGAGGTTTGCTTCTCCATGTAAATGTTCTCCTTACTTCGCACCCAACCATCTCATAAGTGCCATGAGCCCAATTATCACAAGCAATACTTGTAGTATCACTAATATACTGTGCATCTTCCCACTATAGGATTCCTTCCTTATATGGCTCAAGTACTTCTGGGTCCTGAATGACATGCACATAAATCCTATTTAGATCTTCCTCACTCAAAGGCTCAACATAAGGTGCATAGATTTCCCATCTGTTAAAGGGATAATAACTCTTTCCTCCTTTTTCTCAAAACTTATATATCCCTTGTTGAATGATAGATCAACATTATTTACATAACACCAAGGACGCCCAAGAAAAGAAAGGAAATTATCTGCTTCTACAAGTGCTAATTCCTCAAAATCCCTAGTGAACTTGGCCCCTTGTATAGTAATGGATGCATCCTTTAAAAATCCTATGGGAGTGGCCTTAGTTTGATTAGCCATAAATAATACATTAGAAGATGGTTGTAATGGAGGTCTCCCCATCTCTACCCATGCATCTAAAGTAAGCACATTTACCTTTGTGCATGTGTCAATCAATATATTACTCAAGAGCCATCCATCCACAACAACATTTAGAGTGATATCCTTATCATAATCTAAGCTATGAGGGGGAATATTAGCATGTAGGATCTATGCCATCCATTCTCAATACCTATGTGTGAAGTATTTCCCTTTAGCCAATTACCTAGTAATGCAATGATATTCTCCTGTGCAACATTTTGCATACCTCTTTCAAGTCATCAATATCTAATTGGACCATCTCTGTTGCCTTCTTTTGTTCCAACTTCCATGATTGTTCCTTTAAACATTGTATTTCACCCTGAAGATTTCTAAGTACCTCCATGGTCTCCTGATAAACCTCCTTCTAATGTGTAGGATCTGGGTACCTTGCATGTAAAACTTCCTCCTTAGTGATGGTAGGCTTCTACTGTAATGCCTCTCTAGCACACGTAGCTTCAGCACGTGTAGTAATCTTCACAGGTAATACCTCAGGTTCCGGTGCCAACTTTGGCATCCACTAATTTTCCATGGCATGTTGTATTCCTAACCATCCATGTGCCCTTGTTTTCCTATTTATACTTCTTACTAAGATGCTCATATAAGTTTGGGCATTCCTCATAGCTATGATTCTTCCCACAAAAGGAATAAGTAATATTCTGAGGGCATTCACCCCTATAGTGGTCAGGAGATCCACATGTAAAACATGTTCCACAAGGAAACTTGCCTCATCCACCACCACAGCCTCGACCCCCAAATCCACCATGGTATCCTCAACCTCTACCACGACCTCCTTCAAAGCACCCCTCATTCCAATCATAGCACCCTTGAGTGTGATCATGATCATGGTGCTCACTTTTACCTTTAGAGTTATCTGATACTCCTGTCTTTCATACACCAATATCTATGGCATAATGGATATGACCAATCAACCTGTAGTCTTTTGTATCGTGAGTCGTAGACCAACAAATTTTACAATAGCAAGATACATTCTTCTTATCACGTGTTGTAATAATGGGCAGTGGATTGGCATCATGGTTCTAAATGACATATCTCACAGTCTAGCAATAATGAACTGTACTGACCTGTGGGGACAACTATCTTTAGTGTGCCCTTCCACTTCACAATTTGTACACCAAATCCCAGTGTACATCTCATGTGTTGAATTTTCCGATAGTTTCTCCAACTACTTAGCCATAGCTGTAATTTGTGCTTCCAAGAATGGGCTCACTCCAGTGTCTATACTTCCAACTTGCCTCAGCACACAAATGCTTCTTCAAGTGCTTCACATGGATCAAAATCATATATGTCTTATGTGACAACACCCTTCCTAAAAGGTGTGATCAAGCCCCAAAAACCACTTGTGCATGTTGGCTTACATGAATATCATACAAAATTTTATACAAAAGTGTTTTGAAATAGGCATCATATTCCTGAACACTCTCAGTATTGCCCTACTTAATATCCTTGAGCACACTTATACTCTTCTACTCAAACTCAGGGATATAGAAACTCCTTAAGGAAAGCATCTTTTGAATGTTGCATAATCTACACAAGTTTGATCAGGGTCAAACTTTCATGTACCAATTGTGTGCATCCCCTGCAATGTAGTTACAAATTGACTTGTCTTGCACTCAAAAGCCATGATTCCTTTTACACACCATGGCATCTCACACATGTGCACGTGTTCAACAACATCTTCTATTCCCTTATACTCTGGAAGATGAAGAGACATCTCCATGTAAATATTTTGGGGTTGGTGAGGACCCTGCCCACCTGATCCAGAACCTCATGTGTTACCTCTACCTCCAGAACCACCATATCCACCAGAACTAGAGCCACCTATGCCCCCTGATCCTCCACTCTGTAGCTGGAAGTGGACCAGTGGATGTACTTCCCTGTGTCTCAATAGTGGTACTAAACTAAACTCCTACAGTCTGTGAACAGTGGTACTACTCCAAGAAGTGAGTCCAAAATTCTACACGCTTGAGTTTTGTGCTGATGATGTGCCTAAGAAGGTACCCCCAAAAAAAAAGAATATGTTTGCCCCACCATAGATGTACTTTCTATTTGATTTAATCATGTTCTTCTACTCCCCAAACTAGCTTTTTGACTACTGGTTGTACTAGATACTAGAAAACCAAGCGCAAGGGCTAGGTTGCCAGGTAGATTCAGATGTGTACCCATGGCCCATGTCATCTCTATTGGTGCATGCTCCCATGTGAGGCCAAGGAGGGTTCCCTATCATGCTTTCCCAAATGGGGGAGTTCCAGATGCTCTGGCTCCATGCCTTCTGCGTGAGCTCCAAATCCTTCACGAGCCATCTCTCTCCTCAATGCCATCCACTCTGCAATATCACATTGCTTCTCTATCTCCCTCTCACGCACCTCATTGTACTTAAGCCACCTTTCTTCTCTTTTCCTCTCTGCCGCTAGGTCCACCATCCTTCACCAAACCTACTCCTACCCCCACGCATGGTGGGGTTTAGCTAGCCATTAATTTTTCTTCCAAGTTCAAGGTTAACATCAAGATTTTGATCACCAGTGGAATGAATTGCAAATAAGTTCCCCTGGGATAATGTAAAAACTGGAACTCAGCTACCTCCGGGCAAGAATAAGTGGAAATTGAGTACTCAAAAATATAGCTATTCAAAACACCATGGAACCAAGTATCCAAAAAACACATCCAAATCAGATCAGCATCATAGAGGGCCTGAAATTCTTCCTGCATCCAGAAAAGTGTGTGATACCTCCAATTCCTTTTAGACACATAAGCAACCAGCCACTCGTACAGTTCTACCGGAAAGATAGAAAAGAATCTCTCATATAAATAGTCATACAAATTTTGCTCCACCCACACACGTGTATCAAACTCGGATCCAGTGTTGAACCTCCGAGTGTACTCTTCTTCCAGATCTTTTATCCACTCCTCAACACTTGCTAAGGTCAACCGGTACATCTTCATCATGAACCATCCTGAAAATAACTGAAAAAGAGGTCCCAGAAATGGAACCAATGATGCAGCCTAGAATCTACTATGAAAACCCAAGCATGTTGGCACATCACCCAGCCTGAGCTAAGCACTCACTCGAAGCACGTAAAGGTACCAGACCCCTCTTTAGATTTTCTTGTGTATGATGTTAGTGTGATGAAGATAAGACATATTCAGATCCATAATTAAACATAAACATTCCACAACGCATAATCCAGATCTAGATCTTAGAGAATCATGAATTAAACAATAACTATAATAAGATTAACCATACAAGAACCAGTTACAGTTATGTTTAACACCATTATCCAGCCAATATATCCATTATTAAACACTGTAAAACACATAAGCTTCTTACATTATAAAGTATATCCATAAGTCATGCCCGCATCAGATCCAATAACATAACTCTACAATAGCTCACAGACTAGTCTCTTAAACTACATAGTTCAATACATATTTATAGAGGTGGGGACTTTCCCTTCACCACCTATGCACTTCTCAAAATAGGTCGCATGCTGATAATAGCCATGCGCCTTTACAATAACATGCACACATGCAAGTGCACTAATAATAGATGTCCTATAGTTAACTGGAAGAAGTAATCCTATTATTAACTACATTCATGCATGGCGCTTATCAACACTCATTCCCAAAATACCATTTGTTTGTCATGCAAGTCTCCATCCTGTATGTGTGCTCCACACACTATCTCCAAAAATAGCTCATGTATCCATAAAAATGGCTAAGTCTGAATCAAATTGTTCTGGACGCGTGATTTCCTTTCCTATCCTTCCGCACCTTCAAATGTGCCTTGTTCCCATGCATGATCTCTTTGTGTGTCTTCTCCAAGTTAGGTCATATGGAAGCAAACATAAAAACTTATGATGGCTTCCAAGTTAGGTCATCTTGAAGCAAATCAAAATGTATGATGGATTCCAAGTTAGGTCATCTGGAAGCAACGCAAAATGTAGAATAACTTCCCATGTTAGGTCATCTGGGAAAGTAATGAATGTAACTCCCAAGTTAGGTCATCTGGGAGGCCAAATGTGTTGTATTGTATCAATTGAATGGTATTATTTTGATTATTATATATTTGAATGTATTGATTGATTTATTGATTATTTATTTTGATTATTTTACTCATTGAGAGATTTTATGCTTATTTCCCCCAAGTTAGTTCATTAGGGGGAGTTGATGGAAAATGATGAAATGTTGCATGGTGTATTAGTAAATATTAGAAAATGACGAATTGTAAGTGTTGAATGATTACGTAGTGGTTTAAGGGAAATTATATGCTGACCCTAACTATATGCCCCCCTTTCAATGAAAGGGGGAGTAATGATAAGAATGAACATTACGCTAAAAGTACTCACGTAATAGACAATGTATGATTGATATCACCAAAATGTGTGTAGATTGAGTGAAATAAAACATCAAGGAGAAATGGTGTATGTGTCATGTGTACAATAGGATGATGGGTGGAATTCTGAAGATAATTTCGATAACGAGGTATAAATCAGAGTAGAAACGCTAAATATATTGGCAAAATCATGTGACGTGTATTAGTTGTCTAGTAAATGTGAAGTATTAGAGTGAATAATGAAAAGTGACTATAAATAATAAGGTTGAAAAAGTGATTACTCAACTCATTTGTCTTTTGCGTGAGTGTGAAAGAGATCTCTTAGTGTGTATGGATGTTACAAGTTAGAGCATCGTGACCTAGCCATTTTGAGATGGTATCGATCATCCTAGCATCACGAACGATGTCAGAGTTGATAAATGTGATTTTTTTCAAAAAATGCATGTGTAGTAGTCATTATTGGTTATTTTTGTGAAATTGTGATTTTTTTCTCAATGTTTTGAACCTAGAAAATAGCGGTGAAGGCATTAGTGTCCTTTGGGATAGGATCACCCATACCTAAGCACTGGTGTCCTGCTCCTGGGTGCCCCAGTCTTTCTTTTGGGTGCCCATGTCCAGAAAGTATAATTTTTTTCCAAAGGAGTGTAAATGTGAAATTTGATGTGTAGTGATGTCGTAAGTAAGCATGTGTGTATTTTAATTATGTTCTAATGTTGTGTTTGGTGTTGTTTCATGTTTTGCAGAGGTATATCCATTCGAGGGAGTTCCATAGTGGTCACCACTTGAGTACTTTTCTTGGGTTGGGTTTATCAGAAGATGATTGGGAGGTTAAGGACCATGCTGGACTACGGCACATAACAAGGATGGGGGATGTGCCCCATAATATACCTATGTTGATAGCATTGTATAAGATATTTTGTGTGGACACTTGTATATTTTGGTTACCTACATGTGAGATGTCAGTCACACTAGAGGATGTATATCACATACTACGATTACTTATTGTTGGCGAGAGGGTAGATATCATGGTTGTGGAGAATATGGAGAGACATGTGAGGGTCACTAGGTGGTATTTTGTGGGGACTCAAGTACCTTTCAAGTCCCATTATAGCTTGGATGCGATCTTGAGGTCAGGGGTTCTATGCTTGTGGAAGTTTATATATGTGGTTATTGCATCATCGATTGCAGTAGAGGGAGGTGGTTTGGGCATCTTATATAATATGCACTATATTTGTCACTATATAGAGGATAATAGCACCAAATATGCACGGGCACAATGTGTGTTGGCCCACCTCTATAGAGATATGTACATAGTTACATAGGATGATCATGAAGCTGGGATTAGAGCTAATACATTATTGCATGTATGGGTCTATGAGTATATGGTAGTATTGAGGCCATTTGGTGGTCCATGAGAAGAGTAGGGTAGGCTAGACATATTTTCTAGGAGGTGGATTGGTGTGCATGGGATGAAGATGGATACTGACACCTATAGGGCATTAATAGATCAGATAGGGCATGATGTAGTTATATGGAGGCCATATATCATAGTTCTAGGGCTCTAGTAGTACCCGGAGAGACGATGGTGATGATGAGGTCTGATTTGTAGTATTGTATATGATGTAGGGGGTTACCCCCTAGTGATAAAATGTTTTTGGCGCATGATGATTGTACTTTGTCGTATATGTATGGAAACATGTTATTGATATATGATGAACAAATGTTGTTATCTATTGATGTCACAATGTGATTGATGATGTATGATTCTATGGTTATTGTCCTAGTACATGTAATGTGTTGTATAGTGTTCATGTGTGATTATTGTAGATGCATATTATAATGTTGGTAATGGTAGAGAAAATGTGTATGGTGAATGATGATAATAGATAATAAATGTAATGTGATGGATGAATGTGTAGTATATAGTGCATAATTAGTGTAATGATGATAGTAGAATAGATGAAAAGATAAAGAAATTGTATTATAGTAAAATGAACGTGTCATAATGAATGTGTGAAAACTGAATATAATTGTAATATGTTAGTATGGTGAAAGTAGGGGATTAGTGATTCCCCCTGGTACATGAATGAAAAGGTTCATGTAATTAAGACCCCTCAACAGTCCAGTATGAGCCACATAAGCAAGAGTGCATCATCGGGAAATGATTGAGTGCACTAGATGAAATGATGAAGTGTGTGATGAAAGGTTCTTAAAACTTATCCCTCAACAGTCATGTAAGAACCGTAAGAACACAAGTGTGTCATCAGGGGGTAAGGTGATAATAATCACCTACCAAAGACCAAGATGACATGAAGCGGTGGAAGCATGTGGAATGGATGCAACATGAGTGTATGAACCAAACTGAATGTCATATGGAGTAATAATGGGATATGTAGAGGGTTGCAGGAGCGCATGTGATGTAGCAACATGAAGCAGTGGAGAGCATGGATGTGGTGGATGTAGTGAATGGAATGAATGTGATGGTAGAAGTGGTGGAGAACGTGAGAATGGCATATAATGGTAATGAGTGACCTATAAACTGAGTACCTAATGGAGAAGACTCAAGTGGGGTATGCCTATGCTGACGTGGTAAAGGAGATAGAGACCACTCACGAGGGCCAAAGGAGATAATACCCTGTATCCTCTAGTTGTTGTAGTCTTTCATGTAGGGTGAGACAATCATTGTCCCTATGGCCATTTATGTGATGGTAATTACAATAAGGTTGGTCAAGCTGATGCTGTAAGTAGTGTTGTGGATGATGTTGATTAGAGGGTAGGTGAATTAATCACTCATTAAGTAAAACACACAACACATCATGTGGTCGAGTGTGAGGAGAGAAATGTAAAGGCTCACACGACCTAGGTGGAGTGGTAGGAGTAGTAGCTTGTCACAAAGCTAGAGAAGAAGTATGCTTTGGTGGTGGATTGGGTTGAGCTTGTTTGCTTTATATGCGAGGCAAAGGTGGAGATTGATTTGGATGCTCAACTGGAGGTGTGGGTGAGAGGACTAGAGGAAGAAATGGCCAGAGAAACATGTGTAGGCTCAATGACATGTGATGATAGAAGATATTTTTCTAGGTCAATAACTTTATAACACAAGAAGAATGAATGAATCACATGTATCATATTGTAATCTTTGCTTAAGTGGAGGAATTAGGCCACAAAAAAATGAATTACTTCTCTAAGTCAATAGGTTGGAATATGAGCTGATGTATGCAAGCATTGAATCACAATATATAATCCTTAACAGGTTCAAAGGAGCCTTGATGTAAATTAGGTATGTGGTCATAAGTGACTTTAGGGCCATTATTGATGATGAAACGATGGAGAAAAGCATCCTCCATATCATAAAAAGTACTAATAGACCCAAAAGGTAGATGAGTGTACCATTGTAATGCCTCATCAACAAGACTATATCAAAAGGCATTAAGCAATAATCTATCATTAGAATATGAGGCCATAAGCATGCGTGGTAATGTAAAAGATGAGTATGAGGGTCACCAGTACCATCAAAACATGTGAAAGTAGGCATGATAAAATCTTAGGGAAATGCAGAGTTATGAATCTTTTTAGGGACGGGATTACCATGTAATGAATTGTTGTCAATAGAAGCATAATAAGAACTACTTTCTAAAGTGAGAGAGTGAACTTGATATTGGAGCTGACCTACAACATGCATGAGAGAGATGATGTCTTGTGAAGGAATGGTGGAAGATGGAAATAATGTATTAAGTGGTTGTAGCTTGCCATTATGGGTAATCATAGGAATATTGAGGGGTGACAAGGAAGATTTTGTTGCTAAGGGAACACTAGGAATAGGTGACGAGGAAGCTATAGTAGGTGAGATAGATGAAGTATTGATACCTATGGTAGGACTATCATCAGATACAACCTTAATAGATGAGATGACCAATGGAGACACATCTAGAGGAGAGGATGGAGTAAGAGTGATAGATGATGTAATAAGAGGTGAAGAAGAAACAATAGATGGTGGTGAATCATGCATAAAAGTAGATGTAATGTCGGGAGAAGGTAACACTAGAGTAGGAGAATTAAATTCACTAGTGTAGAAAGAAGGAGAACCGTGACTATCATCTACCTCACTAATATTGGATAGAGCCGCAGAAGTGATAACATTGTTAAGGAGGTTATCAATAGCATCATCAACATAATGAATAAATATAAACAAGAGATGTAGTAGGGGAAGCAATGTCAGAAATGGTAGAATCATGAGAAGAAACTATATCAGTGGCCAGAGTAATAGAAGAATTAGTGTGGATTTGTGAATGATTGTCAATACCTAGCAAGTAATCAATAAGGGAATCATCTAAAGTTTCTTGTGAAAGATCAGAAGGAGGATCACAGGTGACCATATGACATGGTGTACAATGAGTAAATGTGATTGGATCATTAACAATGCTAATGCCTATAGGATAATTTGTAAAACTAGTAGGCACATGTTGTTGGTCATCTACGAGTTGTTATTTGATGTGATCAGGTGTAGGAAGTGGAACACTGTATAGAGATTTGAGCTCAGCTATGGAAGCCTCATCATAAATAGGGTTAACACTAAAGTGGGACATGATGGGTGAAGAAGATGAATGATCTTTAGCCATTAGGGTTTGATTGGATCCTAGGGAAAACTATTTGAAAAGACAGGTTCACCAAAATGATTAACTAAAATTGGAATTTTTTCTAAGTTAATCTAGATAGAAACAACAATGAATAACTGAAATACTAAATATTGATAATAAATAATTTATTTTATATTTAAATGAAATGAAATAATGAAAATAAAAGGGATAAGGTACTAACCTGAATATTACTTACCTCACTGTGTGCTGGACTTGAACAAGTGATATACATTGTTGGATTGGATGTGGAGATGTTGTTCTGGGAAATATAGAAGTTGGAGATCTAATTGAACTAGGGCACTTGGGAGAGAAGTGGGGCACCTATGGGTGCCCTGGTCTGTAATTTGGGCATTCTGGTCTGTAGAAAATCTCAGGAATCTGAATCCAACAGTGTTGCTAGGTCTTCACAGTGTCTTTGTCTTTGTCACATAGTTATCGTAATATCTTCGCTTATGTCGAAAATAATTATGATATGAAGATCTACCTACAAAACCCATACAAAGCATCAATTCCTAAAAAATAAAGATGCAAATGAAGGGGTCAGACTGACCTTAGCCACCATAATGGTGGACTTACAACTAAGCGTTGCACTACATTCCAGACCCAATGTAGTTTTGTGTGCTTGTGTGTGTAATTTTGTGCCTAGGGTGCCCTAGGCCAATGACACATAAGTAGGGGGCAATAACTAGATGTAAAAATGCAAATGGTGGATGGAATAGAATGAATACAACCCTTTCCCCCTATGCTTGTGTGATGCAGATGTAGAAGATGCCCAAATACAATCCCTTGCCTTAGTAGATAGTTTCCCTTGATATATTATAATCTGCCCATAATGTAGTATACTGTATGTTTATATAGTGAGTATGCTATGTTTATATAGGGATCTCTTTTTCAAATTTTGACACTAATGACCCAAAACACCGATTACTACCTAGGGTAATGAATGGGGTAATAACAAATACTGACCTCGAAGAAACAAATTAGAACCAAGAGTTACGGAAACCAGGGCACCTAAAATCATGGATTGGGGTGCCCCGAGGCACCCGAGTGCTACCCTAGGCACCCTAGTTATAGATTGGAGATGACAATCAACAAATAACGACACCTGACACTTATTGAGAGACTACTAAAACTGTATAGATAACTCATGACTGTACCAGACAAATAATAATGATGACCCACTAACTGATAACAAGACTAGGGGATAGGTCATTAGTGAATACTTTTATTACATGAGATCCATATATAAAATAACATACTTGGCGGTATAAATGTAATAGTAAGTGCATGATTTTGTGACTACACTTCTCGAGTATGAGTGGAGAATTGTGAGGAGCGCATGTATACAAAATGAAATGTTTCCTCCTTCCTTCATCCTCCTAGTCCATAAAGGAATGATGATCCACAACTAAACTTCATGGTATAGATGATGATCATCAGGTCTCTCACTTCATATCATCAACCCTAAAGCCTAATTCTTGCCACTCCCATAACTCTATGCATATACTGTCATACATAGCAAGGTAGCTTCAAATGGACATCAACGGTTTGACATTTTTATTGCCTCATGAAAATTGTACCTAGGACTTAGGGATCATGTATCTATATGCTTACATAAATCACACTTGAAAATGTAGTAGGTAGAATGACTTGGAACATGTGGATATTGTCCCCTTTTCAAGTACCATAGAGATTTGAATTTTTAGAAATAGTGGTAGGAAAATACACATGTTGAAGATTTTAAATAGCATATAGCATACAACCTAAGACTCTCTCTTGTGGTCTTCAACATGATCAGGAGTAATACACTTAATTGTGATCTCATAACCATGATAATAATGTAAATCGTACATTTTGTATTGTCCTTTTGATGATTATGATCGTACATTATACTCCAAAGGGGTGGAGAAAATAAGTCATATAATTATGTTTGTTATAGCCCTCATGTACTTGAAATTTAACATTCAGTCATCCTTTCTGTAGTTTTTGACATACTTTCCTGGCACTCGTAGCCATGTTCTTCAACTGAGTAAATAGTTGACAACCTGGATCCCAGAATTTTTTTTTCATGCTTACATTTGTCATGAATTTGTTTCGTTTCTATCTTGATAGGCAGAGTAATGTGACCTATGCATGGACAAACAAAACCATCGTATGCCCGAAGGGAAAGACACGATGGACTAAAATTTGTAGTAGAAAGACATATCTTTTCAATGAATGACATAGGACATAAATTAAGTTCATTTCCATTATCGATTAGAGTACACTTGATACCCAAATTGCAAATGTGAATCATGACATGCAAGGGTGGATCACTATCAAAAATAGAAATATCAACATGAGGATTAGACAGGAAAGCAATATGCTATGAAAATGCCTCCAAAAATGTTTGATATACAAAATTTGGATGCATATTGGCAGGAATATGAGCGGTGGCGAAGAGAGTTTTGATTCTATCTCTTAATTAAGGATTAATAAGCAAGAAATAATTAATGGATATACTCATGATGAAGAGATCCTAGAAAGATAAGAACAATGGTGGTATGAGGATCCTAAGATTGTTCAGATCAAGATTGGTTTCACCAAAATGATTAAGCTAAATGTGAATTTTATGCCTAATCTGATGTTATTGTAGCAGTAAAATAAATATGCAATTAAGTACAGAAATTACACCCAAGAAAACTAGAAACAATGAAGTACAAAACCCTAAGTGCAAAGAGAGGGTGAGAAGCCTTAGTTGATTTGTAGTGAAATTTGGACTATTTTAGAGTGATTTAACTAGGTGAACAGAACAGAAGAAGCGTTACACACAGACCCAGAAAAATGTAGATCTAGAGAGATTGGCTGGACTAGGTGCCTAGAGAGGGACAAGGGCGCCCATGGGCACCCTAGGCCTGTTTCTGAGCATCTGGGTCTATAGAATAGATCAAAAAACCTCCTCTAAGGTGTCACAAGTTGTTTGCCTTTAGTCACACCAAGATCATTGAGGTCGTTGTAAACCTGCAATGAAATATGAACATGTAAAACCCTCAAATAGACATCAAATCCCAAGAAATAAATATGTAGAATGAGGGGTCAGACTGTCCTCAACTGTCATAATGGTAAACTTACGATTGAGCATTGTACTACATCTTAGACCTAATGTAGTTCTCTGTGTGTGTGTGTGTGCAGAATTTTTGCCCTAGGTGGCTCTTGTGTGAATCACACTTGATAACGAGCAAATAAGCTAGATGTAAAGAAATGTAATAAATGTGTACATGGAATAGAATGAACTTCCCTTCTATGAAGTGTATGCAGAATAACTAGCCCTCGTGTCCCTTGTGATGGTGTTAGATGGATGCAATGAAGCTCTTAGATGCTTAATGGATGTAACCTTAGGTGGTGATAGCTAATGCTTAGTGTTTGGTCCTTTATTATGATCACATAACTTTGTATTTATATGATTCCCTTGCTTGAAATTCATAATTAACACCAAAAATGTTGACTACCAAAAATATAAGATGCTCAAATAGCTAGAAAGGACCCAAAAATTGTGAGTAAAATACAAAGGGGTCAGGGGCACCCAGAGGGGAATGAGGGCACCTAACGCTAGGCATCTTGGCTGAGGAACTAGTGTCCAGGATGATAACAGTTAGAGTATAATAACGTAAAATGAGAAATTAAAGGTGCAAGGCTGAAAGGAGCAACAAAAGACAAAGAAAGGTGGCCAAATACATGGGTTAATTAGTACTTTTCTTACTTAGGAATCATATGAATAGTAGTAAGTAAGCAGGACTAGATAATTGACCAAAGTACGTGATTTTGTGTCTACACACACATAAAACTACATGGGGTTTGAGATGTAGTACAACGCTTGGTCGTAAGTTCACTTTGTTGATAGTTGAGGACAGTCTGACCTCTCATTTTACATCTTTATTTTTTAGAATTTGATGTAGTTTGGGGGTTTTGCAAGTGCTTCTTTCTTATTGTAGGTTTTAGGCAAATAACAACAAAGTGTAATGACATACATGCGATCAAAGGTGAGAACCAAAAAATATCTCGCGACCCTATAAAATTGGGTTTCACAGCTTCTGAGTAGTCACAGATGCTCAGAATAGGTCTCTGGTGCCCCTGACCTTACATAGGTGCCCTGGTCCTATCATTTCTAACACTCCTGTAACTTTCTGGGTCTGATTGCAACATCTTGCCTCTCTGTATTAACAATTTTCTAGCTCTGTACAATTCGACATCTCTGCGAATCAGCTAAGTCTTTTTATCTCTCCATTTGTAACTAGGGTTTTAAATTTAAATTGCTTATTGGCTTGGATCAAATATATACTTAATTGATTATATCATTATGCTGGTACATGTTTTAGATTTAGCATTTATTATTTCAATATTTGCTTAATCCAGACATCTTTTGATGTATAGATGTTCCCACTTGGTTATAAATGTATTTTTGAATTGATATTCTTCTTCAACTTTGATATGATTGAAACCCACGTAGCCATCCATCATAGAAAACCTTTCAACTCCTACTATCGTTTGCAAAATGTGCTCCATATAAGGTAGATGATAATGATCTTTTAGAGAGCTTTGTTCAAATATATGAAATCCACACAAAGTCTGATTTATCCATTTTTCTTTCTCACCGGAACTAAAATTTCCACCCAAATAGATTATTTGATGGGAAATATTATTTTTGCCTCAATCACCTTAGAAAATTCCTTACTCATGAGGGGCTCTATCTTGGGATTTACATGCATTTGTTTTTGTTTAATTGGTTTGGTGTTAGGATCAAGATCTATGGAGTGTTTGATAATGTTGAGGTCAAAACCCATGATATCTTCATAGTCCCGTCAGAATACGTCAGTAATTTTTTTGACATATGGAGATAAAAGCTTGTCTTTCATCTTCATCACATACCTTTCCAAGTAGTACCTCCTTTCCTCGTGTAATAACGACTGGTTTACAATCCTATTGTCATGTTGTTATATTCTTCTCTTCTCCTATGAATTCATTATCACGACTAAAAATACGTTCAAGGGTGACCAATCCTTTAGGCACCTTGTTTGTATGTAGCTGAATAACTTGATCACCATAACTATCCTGCAAATCAGATTGCATCTTTGAGGAAAATTATGCTTCATTTTGGATAACTAAACAATTTATTCATCACTATCAAATACCTACCAACTAAATTCATTATCTGGAATTGATGGACTAACCACTAGCTTAACATGTTGTTGATTTCCTTGTATGATATCCTCAATTCGCAAAAATTGTGATCCAAGGGCTTCCATCTAGTTTGTTTCTTTGTTCAATCTTCTTGGCACCACTCAGAGATTAACAACATCAAAGCTTTCTAAAAGATTCCAAACTCTATGTTAATAATATTTCAGAAGCTTATTTTTAGTGGCACATTTATTTCTCACTTGGTGTATGATCAAAATAAGTATCTCTGAAAATCTACAATGTTTTGATTTGTCTCTTCTCTGCAATAAGAAGGCCATGCACTAATGTCTCATATTCTACTACATTTTTGGAACATGTAAATTGTAATCTATGAGAAAAGAATAATTTTTTATCCATTGGATGAATAAATACCAACATTTGCCCTAACTCCATTTCTACTTGTAGAACCATCAAAGAACAATTTCCATAATCCAGAAGCATCATCTTCTTGCTTAAGTGGTGCGGGGTGAGTGAATTCTTCTTCATGATTGCAATAAGTTCCAAGCCCAGTTCCCATAGTTGTGTCATAAGGGTTCAAATTCATCATGCTCCTTGTCCCATCCATCTAATAGGATATCATGAATTGAACAAGGAGGAGTAGGCTACTTTATTGAAACCAACTTTTTTTCTTGGTCTTTATGTATAAAACAATTAGATTCGAGGGGAGAATGATCATAAGACTCAAAATGACAGAAAAATCTTGGCTCAGCTTGGATGGTGAATCTAGTACCATATATATTTATTAAAATCATGTGAGACCAATGTGAAGATAATAACCACCCACTTTGGCAGTAAAATCTCTTGATAGGTAAATAGAAAATAAAGGAGGCAAGTCAATGACTGAGACATCTCAAGTATGGTTAGGTTTGGAAAAGCATGAAGGGTTAGCTCAAGATATTTTATCACTCTTAAAATGTTGACAGTTAAACCATCAAATTGCAAAAAACCTTTAGAAACATGATTATACTTAAGACTTAGGATATCGACATTTTTTAGGAATTATTGAAGAAATAGCCCCTGAGTCAATCATACAATTATGAACTGAGTGTTTTCCTACTATTAAAGACATACAAAAGGGTGGGGTTTTCACATTGCTTACTTGCTCTTCATTTTCTTGGCATAGGTTAACTACAAGGTGTTCCTTTTGAATAGTTGGATCAGATTAATGAAGTTTCTTTAGAGCTTCATGCAAGAGATCTCTCTGTGATGGATTAGCTAGGGCATCCCACATTGTCATATTCAAGTTTGTCTTATTTATCTGTTCAATAATGTTGAAGGGAATGTCAGTGGATTTGTGCATAATAGGTGTGATATTATCCTTTCTTCATTGCTCCAACATTGGGATAAGTTCCTTTGGTTGGGGAACAACCTCCTTTATCGAGTTAGGCCTGCTAGGAACATCATAAAGCTTGTTCTTACTCAAATGTGCCATGATATCCTTATGATTGTGAAGAGAATTGTCTTAATTAATAGAAGATTAAGGTTGAGTATCCAACACTCTCTTCTTAGACCTTGTATATCAACAACATGAGTATGGGTTTTTTTATAAATGCCCACAACTTGACTCATTGCACATTACTCATCAGCCCTAAAGAACGTGAGATTGATCTTAGGGTTGACTTACTAAGCTATTTCCATATTAGAGTTGGTTGTTTCTGTGAATGGTTCTGAGATGTTCATTAGAAGAAATGTTAACCATAAAGACTTGAGCTTTCAATGCATCTGCACAAATATATTGATTATGTGGCTAATTGCATGGAAAAAAGAACTGTGTTTCTTGTATCACATTATTTGCGCTAGAACAAGTGCCTAACTTGAACTAGCAACAAGAAGTGGTTGGGTAGGAGCAATTACTTGAAGAGGAAGGTGTGGATTTTGACCTTGTAATCTGTCATTATGTTGATTCTACCCATAGCTTTGATTTGGATATTTATTTCTATAGGTCTGATAACCTTGATTGAATCCTTGATTTAAATATTGTCCTTGGTTAGGAGCCGAGTAATTTCTATAGGATTGGACTTGTTATTGAACTTCAGGGATATAACTTTATTT
Source organism: Taxus chinensis (assembly GCA_019776745.2). Lineage (NCBI taxonomy): Eukaryota > Viridiplantae > Streptophyta > Pinopsida > Cupressales > Taxaceae > Taxus > Taxus chinensis. The sequence continues at coordinate 179,961 of JAHRHJ020001532.1, read as the reverse complement.
GATAATTTTTTTATCCAGGCCTTCATTTCATCATCATCCCTTTTCTTCTGGGGAGAGTAGGATGTGGAAGCAATGGGTTGAGAGTATTGCTCAGAAATGGGAGCAATGGAAGGCTGGGTAGCTTGAGGCAACTCATAAAACACAGACATAGGTAATCTATGGGCTATTTTTCCCACTTATATCAAACAATTATTAGCCTTAATGGCTATTGGATAAGCATCAGGTAATTGGATAACACCCATAGATTGTATCATAACAACAATATCAAAATTGAGAACTCTTAAGAAGTAGAGAAAAACACCTTGTGGAGTTGGTCTCAAGAGAATTGGAATTATGTCCCATGTCTTCTGAAATCTGATATTGAAATAAGCCATAAGCTCATTGGGGGCCCTCTTGATCGCTGTCAACTTCTCTAACAGTGATATGGTGTGTACCTTTTCTTCAAACTATCGACATGGAGTTGTGTTAAGTTCATCCTAATTGTGGATGAAATCAAGTCTCAAGCTTTTGTACCATTAAAGTGTTTTGCCTTTAAGTGAAGAAGCTAGAAGCCTAACTACAATGTCATCTTACGTAACTAGATGAACCAAACACACATTAGGAATATCTTGAATATGATCAACTGGGGTGGTGTGGTTTTCACAAGTAATGAAAGGAATAATTTTAAGTGCAAACATTAGTATATCATGTTGTGCATTTAAAGCCAAGGGAATTCCATCATTGAAGTTGATAAAGGGAAAAATTCTTTGTTTTGCTATGAATGGAATGGGTCTCAAAATTCTAGAGGACAACAAGAAGGGACTACCAGGAGGGGAAGTAAAAAGATCTCTATTTGGAGGAGATGGTAATATTTGAAATGTTCTGCCTCTTCTTCTTCTCCTTGGTAATAACTCTAAATATTCCAAAGGTTCACTACTTGTTGCACTTTGTTTTGCCTGTATTCTTCTCATGAAAATGGGAACTCTAGCTATTGAAACTAATAGATTTGAAAATTTGAGTTTCTAGATGTGTTGAAAGATGCCTCCAAAGGTTGAAATCACTAAGTCACGCATCAAAACTCAACAATAGTAAATATTAAACTTACATCCCAATGGGCATGCTAGAACTATCGGAGCTCGAAATTACACCATGCCCTGAATCAACATGAGAGATCTAGGATTTTGAGGCAACATGGGATGATCTCTGTAATATGGGTTTTGCAAAAGTGAGATCAAATTCCAGATAAGGCTAACTTCCTATACCAATTCCTAATGTTAAAACTACTCCTAATGCTAGAAATACAACTATCTAATCCTAACCTAAACATCCAAGGGACCTGGGTTAGAAGGAGATGCGTGATAGGGAAATCCTAAGATAAACAAAGGATATAACACCAAGAAAATGGGAAAATACTCTCTCAATGAGGGGAAAATAGGAAGAACTGATGATGAAGAGGGAAAACATGAGAGTCGTGGATTAAAACAACACCTTACCTTCCATTTCCATGTAAAACACAACAAAAATAAACCCTGTAAAGTGGAAAAAAACATGTATGCAATGAAGGAAGATTCAAGAAAATGTAATAAAACACAAGCTAAGGCAGAGAATAGCCAAAAAACATGAATTTTATTGCCTTATAAGGATGCACAATCCATTACAATGAAGGAATAAGGCGTAAACACATTAGAGAAGTCCATGTTGGGGTGTGGAGCCTATTTTTTGGTCTTCTCAAATCAGTATTGAAGTGTTGGAGTTCGAATTGGGAAGTTTGAGACTTCAGGAGCATTCTACAGTCATCTGCTGTGACTTTGTGACGTTGTTGCTTAACGTTGTTGTTAATTGGCTGTCAACGTCATGACAGTTTTTTTCAGCCATGGGAAGATGAAAGATCATGACTTTCAAACTTCTAGGGTCAGCTTTAGGACTTCTTAAAAGGATTGTAATCCTATAAATAGAGGTGTTAGGGTATCTTGAAGATATCTTGAGTGTTCAAGAGGTCTTGAGTCTTAGTGATCAAGAGTGATCAAGAGTGAATTTGGGTGTCAATTGTGGTTTAGATGTGGTTTAACATCTTTGGAATTCTGTTGTGAGTTCATAACTGAGAGAAGACTGTGAGAGTTGTTTTACTCTTGTTGATAATAAAATCTGAGCAAGTTCTTGGTGGACGTAGCCCACATTGGGTGAACCACGTTAAATCTTGTCTTGTCTTCTTTTGTGCATTATTTATTTATGTTGTTATATTTCTGCAAGTATAATTATGCTATATAGTTTCCTACTACTGTGATTTGAGGAATTGTTTCCACATATTTGTTCTCTAATTCCTAACAATTGGTATCAGAGCTTTGGTGGTTTTTGCTGAAGTGGTAAATCACAGGGAAAGTTTAGCTTGAGTGGGAGCTATGGTAGATGAGGGAAGATCAAGGGTTGAGAAGTTCAATGGGTAGAACTTTGGTTTGTGGAAGATGCAAATGGAGGATTACTTATATCAGAAGGACCTCCATGTTCCTTTGGCTGGAAAAGTAAAGAAACCTACAGCCATGTCAGATGAGGATTGGGAGTTGCTGGATAGAAAGGCACTCGAGGCAATTCAGTTATGCCTTGCATCTTTGGTTGCTTTCAACATATCACAGGAGAAGACCACGGAAGGTCTCATGAGTGCATTGGGGAAGTTATATGAAAAAACCTCTGCCTCTAATAAAATATTTTTGATGAAAAAGTTATTTAATATGAAGATGTCTGAGAATGGTTCTATTGCTGATCATTTGAATGAATTTAATATGGTTGTGAGTATGTTAAACTCGGTAAAAATTGACTTTGATGATGAGGTCAGGGCTTTGTTGATTTTGTGCTCCTTGCCAGATAGCTGGGACAACTTGGTTATGGCTGTAAGTAATTCAGTCTCTAATAATTCAAAGTTGAAGTTTGAGGATGTAATAGGTGTGATCCTAAGTGAGGAAATGCAAAGGAAGAGCACCAGAGATTCTTCTACTTCTGGAAACGCTTTGACGGTGGAGAGAAGAGGGAGACAAAAGAACAGAGGGAAAGGTAACCATGGGAAGTCGAATGATCGCGGAAGGTCAAAGTCCAAGAGTAAGTTAGAATGTTGGCACTGTGGGAAGGTTGGTCATGCTAAGAAAGATTGTTGGGCTCTTTGGGATGAGAAGAACAAGAAGGAGGAAACTAAAGAGGTAAATGTGGCAGCAGGTGATGTTTGTTAAGATGCCTTAATTCTTTCTTTAGATAATATTGTTGAGTCTTGGGTGTTAGATTCAGGGGCTTCTTTCCATGCCACCCCACATAGACATTACTTTACTAATTTTGTTCAAGGATGATTTTGGACATGTATATCTTGGTGATGATGAACCATGCAACATAGTAGGGAAATGTTGTGTTCAGGTGAAAATGTAGAATGGGAACACATGGCTACTTAAGGACATCAGGCATGTGCCTAAGTTGAGGTGAAACTTGATATCAGTGGGTCAGCTGGGTAGTGATGGTTGTACGGTCAGTTTTACAATGGATTCTTGGAAGGTTACCAAGGGAGCTCTTGTGGTTGCAAGAGGTAAGAAAACTGGTACTTTGTATTTAACCAGTGGTGCTGATTATTGTAATTTAGTTGTTGCAGATGGAGATGTAACTTTGTGGCACCAGAGACTCGGTCATATGAGTCAAAAGGGCATGCAGATTATAAAGGACATGTTTCCCAGATTAAAGGAGTTAGATTTGGACTTCTGTGAGGACTGTGTTTATGGGAAACAGAAGCGGGTGAGATTCCTCAAGGTTGGACCTACCAGGAAGGAGGGTAAGTTGGAGTTAGTGCATACAGATGTATGGGGGCCAACTAAGGTAAACTCTATTGGTGGTTCATGTTATTATGTCACTTTCATTGATGATGTAACTAGAAAAGTTTGGGTATATTGCATTAGAAAGAAATCTGATGTGTTTGAAACTTTCAAAAGATGGAAAGCCTTGGTTGAGAATGAAACAGGTCTCAAGTTGAAATGTCTCAGGTCAGATAATGGAGGGGAGTATTACAGTAATGAATTTCTTGATTACTATTTGGTAAATGGGATCCACAGGCAAAGAACGGTTCCAAATACTCCACAGGAAAATGGAGTGTCAGAGAGAATGAACAGGACAATCATGGAGTGTGCTAGGTGCATGAGGTTACATGCAAGGCTGCCACTCATGTTTTGGGTGGAAGCGGTGAGCACAAACGGTGTTTATCTGATTAACAAAGGACCCTCGATGGCCTTGGATGGAGGTATACCTGAGGAGGCTTGGTCTGGTAAGAAAATTGATTACTCATTTCTGAGAGTATTTGGATGTGAGGTATTTGTTCACATTGATAAAGATGATAGGACCAAGTTAGAGGCTAAGTCTGAGAAATGCACCTTTGTTGGATATGGTGAGGATGACTTTGGTTTCCATGTTTTGGAGTCTTAAGGACAAGAAAATATTTCGGTCCAAAGATATTAATTTTAATGAAAAAGTCATGTATAAAGATCAGTTGCAGGAACAGAAAGAGGAATCAAAGAGAAAATACACAATTTTAGAGGACATTGCAGATGGCAAGGTGTCCAAGGGGCTGGTTCAGGTGCAACATGTTCCGGCACAGCCAGTTCAGGAACCTACTCATCAGGAACCCCAAACTCTTGAGGTGAGAAGGTCTTCTAGGGTAAGAAGGGAACCTGAACATTTTACTCCATCTTTGAATTATTTATTTCTCACTGAAAGTGGAGAGCCAGAGTGCTTTGAGGAAGTAGTGCAGGTGGATGCCAGGAAGAAGTGGGAGCAGGCCATGGATGAAGAGCATAGATCTCTTATGGAAACTAGACTTGGGATCTGGTGGAGCTACCCGAGGGCAAGAGAGCATTGTAGAACAAGTGGGTGTATAGAATCAAAGAGGAAGATGGAGGTAGGAAAAGATACAAGGCCTGGTTGGTGGTCAAGGGATTTGCACAGAAGAAAGGTATAGACTTTGATGAAATTTTTTCTCTTGTTGTTAAAATGACTTCTATTAGGACTATTCTTGGTTTAGTAGTAGTAGAAGACCTGCACTTAGAGAAGTTGGATGTGAAGACTACATTCCTTCATGGTGAGTTGGAGGAGGAATTGTATATGCAGCAGCCACAGGGTTATGAGGTCAAAGGGAAGGAGAGGTTAGTGTGAAAATTGAAGAAGAGCTTGTATGGCCTGAAACAAGCTCCATGGAAGTGGTACAAGAAGTTTGACAGTTTTATGTAGGAGCAGGGTTACTCTAGGTGTCACTCAGACCATTGCGTGTACATCAAGAAGTTTCTTGATGGTAGTTATATTATTTTGTGCCTGTATGTGGATGATATGCTTGTTGTAGGGAAGAACATGCAGGAAATAAAGGTACTCAAGAAGCAACTAGGTGACTCCTTTGCTATGAAGGATTTGGGGGCAGTAAAAAAATCCTTGGTATGAGAATAACTCAGAACAGGAAGGAGAGGAAGTTGGTATTATCTCAAGAAGAGTACATAAAGAAGGTCTTGGAGAGGTTTAGTATGCAGGATGCTAAACCGGTTGGTACTCCTTTGGCAGGTCACTTTAAATTATCAAAGGAGCAGAGTCCCAAGACTGAGGAGGATAGAATCTAGATGTCTAGGGTACCATACTCATCAGCAGTTGGTAGCTTGATGTATGTTATGGTATGCACTAGGCCTGACATTTCCCATGTAGTGGGAGCAGTGAGCAGGTTTATGAGTGATCCAGGTAGAGAGCACTGACAGGCAGTGAAGTGGATCCTTTGGTATTTGAGAGGGACCATGGGAGCAACATTGTGTTTTGGTGGATCAGACACTACATTACGTGGCTATGTAGATTCAGACATGGTAAGATATTTGGACAGTAGGAGGAGCACAACAGGTTATGTATTTACGGTTGGTGATACAACAGTGAGTTGGATTTCATGGTTACAAAAGGTTGTGGCTTTGTCAACCACAGAGGCTAAGTATGTTGCTGCCACAGAGGAAAGTAAGGAGATGATTTGGCTACAATAGTTGCTTGATGATGTTGGGTCATAAGTAGGAAGTTGGGAGACTACACAGTGATAGTCAGAGCAGTTATTCATTTGGCGAAGAACTTTGCTTTCCATTCTAGGACGAAGCACATTCAGCTGAGATATCATTTCATCAGGGTAACTTTGGAAGAAGATAAGTTGAAGCTGGAAAAGATTCATACCAGTCAGAATCCTATGGATATGATGACCAAGGTGGTCACAAGGGAGAATTTGAAGTTGTGTTCAACTTTGATTGGCCTTCATGGTTGATAATGAAGGGTTGAGAACTTTTCTCAGTGGAAAATCTCCAAGTGGGAGATTGTTGGGGTGTGGAGCCTATTTTTGGTCTTCTCAAATCAGTATTGAAGTGTTGGAGTTCGAACGGTTAAGTTTGGAGACTTCAGGAGCATTTTGCAGTCATCTGCTGTTTTGATGTTGTTGACGATTTTTGCTGTTAACATGTTGTTAATTTGTTGTCAACATCATGACAATTTTTTCTAGCCTTGGGAAGATGAAAGATCATGACTTTCAAACTTCTAGGGTCGGATTTAGGACTTCTTAACAGGATTGTAATCCTATAAATAGAGGTGTTAGGGTATCTTGAAGATATCTTGAGTGTTCAAGAGGTCTTGAGTCTTAATGATCAAGAGGTGATCAAGAGTGATCAAGGTTATCAATTGGGAGTCAATTGTGGTTTAGATGTGGTTTAACATCTCTGGAATTCTGTTGTGAGTTCATAACTGAGAGAAGACTGTGAGAGTTGTTTTACTCTTGTTGATAATAAAATATGAGCAAGTTCTTGGTGGACGTAGCCCACATTGGGTGAACCACGTTAAATCTTGTCTTGTCTTCTTTTGTGCATTATTTATTTATGTTGTTATATTTCTGTAAGTATAATTCTGCTATATAGTTTCCTACTGCTGTGATTTGAGGAATTGTTTCCACATATTTGTTCACTAATTCCTATTCTTAACTCTAGGTGTCTTATCCAAGAATGTTGGTCACTTCATTACGTTAATGGGTGAGTTTGATCCCACATATATTAACTCGAAATCCATAAAGGGACAAATTATCACCGATTGGTTAGCAAATAACCCTATAGGCTAATGGGGATCTAGTATATCTAGATTTTTCAGATGAGTGTCATGTTTTATATAGAAACAAAGCCTTCCATTGCAACATATCCATGGTGCACTGATATTGATCAATCATATTACGGACCAGTCATATCTTGAGGGAGAAACCTCATATCCAAGAAAACAAATACATGTTATCACCACCAAGTATGTGATTGTTGAAGAAGTGCTCTATCGTAGAGCCTTTGAACGGTATGGATAAGTTGAGCATGTGTTGATGAAGACTTCCTCCACAGAGAAAGGTATTCTTCAAAGCCCAAATTAGAGTCTCCAATGGTGGTGCACTTATAATGTGGTTGCATATGAAGCGTTAATTCATGGCTTACTTTGGGCCAGAAAGAGAGGTATTAGCATGCTAGAGATTTTTGGTGATTCTGAGTTGGTTATCAATCAAGTAAGAAATTTCACATGTTTGTATAGAATTCCTAATGAAGTCTTACTACAAATATAGTTTCATACTTAATGGAATATTTCAATGCTATTAATATCTAGTCCATTCCTCGGAGGCAAAAAATAAATCATGCAGATACCACTTGCAAGTATTTGGTGTAAGTTTTGAAGTGCTAGAACTTATAAACAATAAAGAGATTCTGTCCTCACATAAAGGTATTCTGTAAGGCCTTTGATACCTGATAATGTTTTGAATTGAACAGGTTTTTATAAATGATGAACAGATTTATAGGTTTTTCAGCAAGAGGCTGAGAATTTTCTGAAGTAAATCAACATAAACTCTTTGTATTACACTTATATGGTGACAAGATTGTTCAATTAAAGACAAATAAAATTCCTCAAGGCTTGGTCACATTAGAAAAAATATTTAGCACTGATGATTCCTTAAGACCTAAGGTACATCATTAAGAACACCCAAGGATGTCAACACACGCTGATAACTATGAAGAGATCTTAGTTGATGAAGGGAAAAAAATTGTTTCTTGGAAAGGTATGTTCTCTAGCTGAAAAACATTCTTTTATTAATCTTTGCAAGGAATTTAAATATGTTTTTGCTTGGAAATACCAAGACCTACAAGGTTTTGATCTCATTTTGGCATAACATACTATTGAATTATAGCCAAACTCCAAGCCAATTTGGCAAAAAAAAAGGCCTGTAAATCCCAAAATAGAGCCTCTAATGAGGAAATAATTATGTAAGTTGATCGAATCAGGTATTATCTTTCAATTTAAGCATTAAAGTTGGGTAGCCAATATTGTTCCAATTTGGAAAAAGAATGGAGAAATCAGATTATGTGTGGATTTCAGAGATCTTAACAAAGCTTCATTAAAAGATCATTACCCACTTCCAAATATGGATCAGATTTTAAGTACAGTTTCTAGTTCAGATATATTATCTCTTTGAAATGGTTATAGTGGATATAACCAGATTCTAGTCCGAGAAGAAGATAGGTATAAAATAAATTTTACCACCAAGTGGGGTACTTATGCTTATAATATAATGCCTTTTGTCCTTTCAAATGCTAGTGCAACATTTCAACGTGCAATAGACATGGATTTTCGTAGCTTGTTAAATAAATGCATCCTTGTTTATTTATATAGTGTTACTATATTTTCAAAAAAGTCATATGAGCATCTAATACATCTAAGGAAAACTTTTAGTTATGCAGGAAGTTTGGAATATATTTGAATCTCAAAAATTCTATCTTTTTAGTACATCAAGGTAAATTACATGGTCATATTGTTTATAAGAAAGGTTTAGCAATTGATCCTTTCAGAATTTAATCCATATCATAGCTATGATTTCCTCAACACAATAAGGCATTACAGAGTTTTTTGGTAAAATCAACTTTGTTAGAATATTTGCTCCATATTTTGCAACATTGGTAAAACCATTGAAAACTATGTTGAAGAAAGATAAGACCTTCTCTTGGACCAGTGAAGGTAGAGATGGGTTGGAAGCAATTAAAACAACCATCTCTCAAGATCCTACTCTTGGAAATCCAAATTTTGATAAATATTTCACAATGTATGCACTTGCAGGAGATGAAACAATCTCAACTATATTAACTCAGGTTAATGATGAAAATATTGAGTAGCCAATTTCCTTCTTTAGAAAAATCTTGCATGATTACGAAACAAGGTACACATTTCTTGAAAAACAAGTACTTTTTGTAGTCAAAGGACTAAATAATTTTTAGTATATGATTTGAATAAACAAAATTCATGTTCTTGTTTCTGATCTAAGTGTAAAATCTTTCTTGTTAAATAAAATAATTAAATGAGAAAAGAGTAGGTTGGATAACGAAAGTCATGGAATACGATGTTGATATCCATGTTGCGAAGATAGTTCGAGGTAAAGGTTTGTGTGAGCATCTAATTTATGATATGGAAAAATAGCTGGTTGTAGAATTCGAAGATCCAAAATAGTATGTTGAAGTTACGTATCAGCAATCAGATGTCATGGTGCAGCAAGAAAATCGACAACCTAAACTTGCTCAAGAATTTCAGGAATCAAGATGGATGACTTATTTAGTTAACTATCTACAGCAAGGTACTTATCCGAAAGGTATGGAAAATAATAAACAAAGGTATTGGAGGTTACAAGTTATACCTTATGTCTTTATCGACGATGGGTTATTTATAAAAGATATAAACAGAATCTTGCTACGATGTGTTAATTATGATAAAATTCAACAATTATTATCATAATTCCTTGAAGGACCTACAAGAGGTCATTTTTTAGCACGTACCATAGCCTTAAAAATTATGAAATCTGGTTACTATTGGCCCAACGTATTCAAGGATTGTTTTGAATGGATAAGAAAGTGTATGAAATGTTCTTTCTTTGTTGGAAAATAAAATTTAGCTTTTTTGCCCTTACAACCTATTTCAGTTAATCAACCTTTTATGCAGTGGGGCCTTAACTTTATTGGCATGATAAACCCACCTTCATCAGAAGGAAACAAGTAGATTTTGACTACTACAAATTACTTTACATGTTGGACTTAAGCAATAGCCTTGAAATATGATAATGAAACTTAGATACTATCCTTTTATGAAGGTATTTTTTATGCGTAATCACAACACCCCTAAATGTATGCAACTCGATGGATTGACATCATCAATGTGATTACATAACATGGAGATTTTCCCAAAGTGTGGGACTTTAAAATAAGGAAATCTCTCCCGATGAAGGCAGTTCCTATTCCTCTGTTCAGGTGCACACATACAAATTGTAGAGGATCTTCTCTAAAACCTACTCTAATTTTCCAAGGGGACAAGGGTAAGAAGATATGAAAAAATGAACCTAAATAACAAAGGTGATGCACCAAATGAATGTTAAACACCTGATTTTCAATTAAGCACAAACCATAGAAATGCAATACAATCACCATGCATAGTTAAGCAAAAAATGCAATGAGAGATGAGGAGGATGTAATGAACACAAGAGAGGGTTGAAATCATCCACAGACTTATCTTATTACTCCAAAAATTGATACTTTGCATTAAAATAGCCATGAGGTAAAGAATTACATTACAACTTGAGTGGAAAGTTTTAAATTCCACACAATTCACTTGCAGACAAGGTAAGAAGAGAGGGTGCAAAGAAAAATTGTACAACCTTTTGAAAAATGCCCCTCCTTACCATAAATAGGAAGAATTAGAGAAGGAAATGAGAAGAATTTAAAAATATTACTCCAACCATGCTAGAAAATGCATTGAATTCACCTACAACGATGATGGGTTCCACTGCAAAACCCATGCCTCTATGTGTTGTTCCTTGTTGGGAAAGAAAGGAAGCCCATACTTCATTATTTTCGTAGGTGAGAATCCTGACAACCTAAAAAATAATGGACTATATTTTTTATTTTTAAGAAATTAGTCTAACTAATTTAAAGATATCCAGCCATAGTTGAGTAGTAGACGTTGAGAGATTTCCAAAAAGTCCTTTCTTTCTCAGATCTGAGATTCCACTCAAAAGTTATGATCATTTGATGGTTAGGGTCGGGCATTGCACGCGGGCTCTCACAATTTTTTTAAAAGATCTAAGAATTTAAAATTCTTGGTGAGCTTCATGATTCATATTTCATTGAATTGACCTTCTGCAAATCTTTTCCAAACTACTTTGGGTTTGGACTATATCCGTTTAAGATCCATGTGGAAACCCTGTGCATTCTTAATATTTTTTGTTTCCTATTAGGGTCCTAGGAATGCAACGTGCTGACACTTGGCATCATCCGTGCGCCTGCTCTTCTTTCTTTGTGTGAGTAAAGGGCCCCAATATATATAATGTCAAAACCCATTTTTGGGTGAGACATTTGTAGTTATCTCAACTTGGAAACTCTACAGGATTCCAAGACTTTATCCCCTCCTTTCACTATTGAAGTTGTAATGGTTGGACACTTGAAATTGTCTGTGAGCCTGCTCTACTTTCTTTTTATTTTGAATTATTCACCTATTTAGGAGAATCTATGTTGGACCCTAGACATGTGGAGGGCTAGCACACATTCGGGGACCTACCTTTGGATTTTACCTTTCAAGTTGTGTTGATGAGGCACATGGAGGATTCCACTAACTTTTCCGATGCTCAGACTTTTCAAAAACTGGTTCTACCTTTTTTGCCTATTTAGGAGTAACTTTGTCGGACCCTAGACACATGGAGGGCCTGCACTTGTTTGGATACCTACCTTTGGATTTTACCTTTTAATTTTCACTGATGAGGCACGTGGAGGCTTCTACTTACTCCTCCCATGCTTAGAATTTTCAATGGCTGGTTCTACCTTTTTCACCTATTTAGCATTAAATTTGTTAGACCCTAGACACATGGAGGGCATGTGCTCATTTCGGCACCTTTCTTTTCATAGTCTTCTTCCTTGAGCTTATCTTATTACTCCTTTGTCAAAGCTTTATGATTTTGTATGATGGTTTTTTGAGTCTATAAATTATCCACTATATGTGTTGAGATCCAAGTGGGTGTCAAATGAATCCTAGGGTCTCTTCTTTTTTCGCTTCTTTTAAAGGTGTGCTAAGCTGACATGTGTCACATTCCATGGTTCTATTGCTTTTCTTTAAGTTGACTCGCTCTGGGATTGATTTTGACTTACCGAGTTTTCTCTTTTCATTTTTGCCACCATCTGTTTCCCCGAGATCCCCAAAAATGTGAAGTCTGAAAACTTCAAGCCTTTCTCAGTTTTTTTATTTTAGCTTTGGTATTCTTCAACATTTCCATTTTCCATTCATTTTACAACCTTCCATTTCCATTACAGAGCCTTCCTGTAATCTAATTGTTAGATTTGAAATATGGACTTGCATGACTGAACTGACCTCTTCATTTCTCTAGTGAAGAAGGTCGTGTCTGATCAAACTTTTCCCAAGGGGAAAAATTGGATAACATGTATAGTTTTTAGATTTGGTGTTCCCGTAACTATCACTTCAGATAATGCTCTATCATTTCTTGGTGCAAACGTAACAAATTGGGCTGTCAACCACAAAAATTTTTAATTTCTTCATCTAATTATTAACCACAAGGTAATGGGTTAGCTGAAAATACTAACAATAATGTTTTAAGGATCATTAGAATAACACTCAAAGATAACCAGAGAGCTTAACACCTATTATTGAATTCAACACTTTGGGTTGATAGAGTGACTCCTAAAAGGTTAGTTTGCAATTCACCATATAAAGTTGTTTACGGAAGAGAAGAAAGAATGCCTATTTTAGTTGAGTTACATTCACTAGATTTGCTACATCAAATGAAGTTTCTTGAGAATCAACCATTGTAGGTTTGTTATGCATAATTAGTGGAATTATAAGAGCTAAGAGATCAAGCTCATGTTAACATGGAAAAGAATCAGAAGTAGGTGAAGAATAATTTTGATAAGAAGGATAAGTTAATAATATTCAATGAACGAGATATTATGTTGAAGTGGGATGCTGATCCTGCAAATCCAAGAAGACTCACGAAGTTTGATATGATCTAGACTGGTCCTTACATGATCTGAGTTTGCAAAGAACATAATGCTTTTCAGCTCTCAAGGCTGAATGGAGAGGAACTTCTCATTCTTGTGAATGGTATGTTTCTAAAACATTGTTATTGAAAATCCTATAGTGTCTGTTTAGAGTAGTATTTCCCTTCAATAAGTGTAGTTCCTGCACATTGCAATGTCTTCACTTCAATAAGTGCACTCGTGCACATGATCTAGTCTACCAGATCCTATCCAGTTTTAGTTCATTTTGGAAGGGTTGGACCTTAAGAATGATAGATTTTGGTTACATTTTTTGGACTCCACGCCCAATGGACAAGAGAAAGGAACTTGTTTATAAGCTAGCAGGAAACTTTTCCTACAGGAACACAAAAAATGTTGACAATTTTTGCACTTGTGAAAAATTGGGCAACTCGAAACTTTGTTATGATGAATGGCATTGGTGAAGTGAACCTAAACTAGGGGAGGTTCATTAGCTCATATTGTTTATTTTGAATTAATTAATGATTACATGAAATCTGCAGCTATGTGTGTTGTTACAAAACATAGCAAATCACATAGTCTGCAATTTCATTACTATCTTTAGTAAAAGAACACAAATCCCCGAAGGATAGATGTGTTATCCTGATGAAGACATTGAATTACAGAATAAATGAATTATTAAGCTTTGGGACAACAATCATAACTGTAGATTGCAGCAATCAGACTTCATTACTAAATGTTATAAGTATTATTTAAGGTTCTTTCCTTCATGATTAGGACATTCATTATATTATTGAGTTTTTTAATTCATCATACAATCAAGATAGAAATTTGAAATGCAGAAATAAATACACAACTCAATTTCAGAATTCAATGTTTTATTCATAAGGAATTTCAAATGTTCCCACACAAGCTGTGGGATGTAACTGAAAAGTAAAATATAACTACTAAAGTAAGAGGTACATATGCATGAAAAATAAAGTAGAAGAGTATGAATGAACCCATCATTTCCTTGAGGGGTTTCTTTCATTGCAGTTGATGTATCTCTAGTTCCAACTTTGTTCCATCATCATCTTCACTGCTTGGCAGAAAGCACTGTACCTTAAAATAGAAAAGAGAAAACAGTCATTTCTGAGCTCAGGGTTAATCCATATTCCTATATTATCTATATTCATGCAGATGGATCTCTTAAAAACAAGAGATATAAATTACATGAAGATCAAAGGCACAAATGATAAAGTAATTTTCTGTAACAACATACATGATTTACTCACTCAGAAATGAAAGAGAGAGAAGAAAAGAAAAAACTATAGAACATAGGAGAGGACAAAAGCCTAAATATTTTCTAACTTTTTCTTAAGTGTGCAGGTACAGGTTGCACTCAAGAAGAAAATAAATCATGTCTTACAATCCTCACTGTTGCATAAAGATTACAGAGTTCAATGAATTCTATCCTATGGTACATCAAGATTGGAATAAATCACAAGTACATACTGGTATGAAGGAAGATAATGCAACTCAAAGTTCAGTAGCTATTCTAGGAATATGAGAAGTTACAGTATAGATCAGAGGAGAGAATTATAAATAAAAATACATGTTTAAGGATACAACTCTAAGATGAAGCAGAAGAATCAGAATATAAATGCTGAAGTTAACTGGAAAGATAAGATTAAAGCTGAAACAAAATAAAAGAAGGAAATCTAAGAAAATTTTGACAGGGCTTCACCATGTAAAATATGACATTTTAAATTTTTAATCATTCATATTAAAGTTGTAATGAAGATCAAATGCAGTATTTAAGAAGAAAAGAAATGGAACTATACTTTCAGTCATCAAGGTGAAGAAATTTGGAGCACTCATTATAGCTTATCAACTGAAGAAAAATGGAGCTTCAAGGTAATCTTACAAATTGCAGCCATTCTAGAAGTACAATTTTCAAATGAAGCAAATATGAGTGCACAGAAATTATCAACGAAGTATAGCTATTTAAGAAAGTAATCAGATCAAGAAAATATTAAGATCAAGTTCATTACAGTCAACTAAAGGAGAACCAATTTATCAACCAAGTCATGCTTTACTAGTAGAATCAAAAAATTATTGTTTGAAGAACAAAAGAATTGTTTCAGCGTATCTAGAATTTAATGGTTAGCTACAAGATTTAAAAACACTTGTTATGAATATACAAAGAAATTAAGTGAACATGTTCAAAAGACGGAATTTTTCATATGACTCTGATACACTCATATAGACAATAAAGAGCCAAGATAAATTAACCAGGGAGGCTTAAAAGGTGAGACAAAGCATAAATATGGATATTTTTCATAATCAATAAGAAATGAAAAGGATAAGATACATATGCAGACTTAGAGATAATGTAATTTCCCATATTTTATAGGTATGAACAGAAATTCACTAAGGATTGCAAATATGTCAAAACATAAATGGGAATGGTGAACAATGCTATGATGAGTGAAAGTAATGTCATCCACAAGCCATGATTAACAAAATAATGTCAATGAAGAATGATTAGAGGAAGCTCCAAAAGGAATCAACTCACAGAAAGCTCATATAGAGAAGAATGTAAAAGAATCCATCTCAGAACTTGAAAATCCAGTGGAGAAGGCATCTACAGTTTTAGAACATAGAATCTCCATCTTCAAGCAAAATAATTGAGTAAATACCCATATCAAAGAAGGAATACCCAGATTTGAGTTGTTTATAAGCAATGATTTGAGCCACAAAAGGAAAATATATATGCAGATATAGATCTAGAAAACGGGTCATTCATACGTAACCACTACATGTTCATCTAAGTTTTGCAAATAACTCTAAGGAATGAAAGAATGTAGCAAGTAAATAGAGCCCATTTAGTTTTCAAAACATAAATAAAATTAGAGGAGCTTTGAATAAGAAAACTCATGCATATCCTGGTTAAAGAAAGATTCAATTACTTCAGAAATTTTTCATTCCCATTGAAATCAGTTTCAAGTTACAGTATTCAATGAAGAAAGGTACAAATCCTAGATTTGATTTAAAAACCCATTAATGGGTATCAAGAAGTCAGAGTAATAAACAAAGAACTCATCGATTAAATTGGAGCTATCAAACCCCTCGAAATATCATCAAATTCAAAGTGGAAAAATGAGGACCCAAAATTTGTCTCAACTTGAAATCTCCAAGGGAACTGAAAAATCACAAAGATAATGCCCAGAAAGAACGAAGTATTAATATATTAAAATTCAAAATGGTAATGAAAAAGCGGTTGCAATGCTCATAGATCAAGAATTACCATCCCTCATCAAACATCCATGATGCACATAGCAAGAGAACTGAGCTTGATACAAGTCAAGCAATGGCATCGATCCAAAAAAAATTCTAAGGGCTTCACCCGCAAGCTAGAAAACCAAATGAAGTCATCATTAAGGTCGATTGACCTTTACCACATGAGCTTGAGATATGAGTTAAATGAAACTAAACCACATTCAGAGAATAAAAGGTGGAGAAGAAAAGGAACGCAAGATCAACGTCCTCAAATCGATCTCTAAAATCAATGCAAACCACCATGGTTGGATGCCACTAACCACCTTAATTGCAGGGTTAAAACCCTAACCATGGGTAGGAGATCGATGGCCTAAGATCCAATGGTACAGAGATCAATGACTTGAAATCAATTACAACTTTCAAAGTAAACTCGACCTAGGTTCCGTATCTAACCAACACAATGATAAAGGGGTGAGTCATCATCACGAGGGGGCCAACCCATATTATATTAAAATTATTGCATTTGACATATAAAAAGGGGATCTCAACTATAGTCCTAGCACCAAAAATATTCCAAAAGCCGACAAGTAATTGCATGGTCATGTGTTAATCAAAGGTGCCCAAGTATGACATGGTATCCTTTTACAAAGTAACTCCATGTGTTTTCTAAAAGGATGGTAATGTTAGAAGTCCACAAGAGTGGACCAAACCCAATGAATACAAGTGCAAACAGCCACAGGTAGTCCCCACTAATTATGATGGATTGAACATGACTTAGGAATGTAAATTTTTCATGTAATCACAAGGGATAGAGAAGAGGTCAACATCAAAATACAAGTAACCTTTTGAAGACTTGATTACCTTATTTTTCACAAAATAATATTTGATTATGATTGCACATGTACTCCCAATGGTCCCCACAGTGAGGTGAATAATTTTTTCTAAGTATTGGAGATCAAAGGTATTTATTTTCTTGCATAGGAGTATTTTTGCATACCTTCACAAAAGGATAGAAAAAACATGAAGAAAAATTTGCATACACAAGGAAGGAGACTTGCTCATCAAGAAAGATTTATTATTAGCAAATTATTCACCCATGCTTTTTCTTAAAAATAGGACAGTCAAATTTAGTTTGAATGAGATGTAATCAATGAATATTAATGCCTCTTTGTATTAGCTTGATTTATTTTATCCCATTATTTAATAGATAAAGGTTTAAATAGGATGCATGGGCGAGTAAAATTTTAGCCTATTTTTAGGAAGGGTGGGTGAGTCAATTTTGCTATATATTGTGTGCCTTGGCAAAGAAAAAAGGGAGGAATTTTAGATACAAGAGTGCTGAAGAATTTTTTCCATTAGTTTTTCCCTCTGAATGAGAAGTATTTTCTACCTTTCCAATTATTTGTAGTCTTGTGTATGTCCCATTAATCTCATGAATGTTGAATTCCCTGATTAATCATCTTACCCTATTGCAAAATTCAGTAATTTCTACATGATATTAATGTGTATGTTTAACTTAGCAGTATTGTTGTGATACTTTCCCTCAATACATCAAAGTGTTTTCCTTTAATATTCTACAGAAAATTGTTGGCTTGTGCATCAAGAATTCATTCTCATATCAATTGTGCATGTACTCAGTCAAAGACCTCATACAAGTTTGGTGTATCACTTAAGTTTTAAATCTTTTTACAATCTTATTTTACCCTCATACCCCAAAAAATTAGTCAAAGATACATCAATAATGAACCAACCTTGATACCAGAGACTCACCTCAAAAATAGGTATACCCACAGACCTGATGGTGTTTCCATTGTATCTACGAAAGAGAGAGATCAATTTTGCAAGCTTAGAACACCTGCAACCATCTCTTTACATGGTGTGATTTCAAGAGATATCATGACAAATGGAGAAAAAAGTATGGCATGAAAGTGGACTTTGAGATAAGAGAATGGAAACAAGCGTGGACTTCAAAATAAATATGGTTCCCCAAAGGAAGAGACATGTATGGCCACATAAGTGGACTAAAAATAAAAAATATGGTCCCTCAAGTCAGAGAAAAATATGGCCACAAAAGTGGGATTTAAAAAGAGATGAAGATTTGGACAAGATTAATTTGGATTTAAGATTAGATGATATTAAATAAACCGATGTCAAAAGTAAATTCCCGCAACATCAAGGGAGTTGTATGGATGGATAAGAGATGAATTGACATGGAAGGGATGCTATGAATGAGGTTAAGAGGCCCCCTAGCTAGGGAGATTATAATTTATCTAGATGAGTTAGTGGATTATGAAGGAATTTATATAGGATTGTTTTGGATTTGGATTGGATAAACAGTCGGAGACCACAAGGGTGATTGGCAAGATAAATAGAATCAATGAACAATGAAGGACCTTATATAGGAGGAATGTCATGTACAGGAGAGATGTTAGGGGATGATGTGAATGGAGGAATCATGGGAAACATGATGGATGGCATACGAAATGGATTAGATTTAGATTGAAAAGGATGTTCCCCCTAAAAGAGGAAATTGTCTTTCGTAATAAGGTTATTGATGATTGTTTGAAAAATATTACAATGTTCAATGTCATCGACTTGGGTACGATGATAAGCACAAATTTAATTGGGATTGAACCATGATGGATTTGGAATATGAGGATTAAAATATTTAATGGGAGGAATCGTGATGGAAGATATTTGAATTAAATGTCTAAGGATGTCAGCATAGGACCCAATCGAAAGCCATCAGGAAGGTAACTCTTGTGGGTTTTGTTAGAATATTTTGGCTCGAAGTTAGGGGAAGAAGTGGACATTGATCAGATGGGTGAACTAGATGTCTTAAGAGATGAATAAATTTTGAAATGAGGTTTAGATTGTTTGGATTGAGACTTATCATTACAAGATGTATTAGATGAAGGGAACGACTTTAAAATATATTATTTAACATTGGATTTCTCAAAAGAGGGAAGACTTGAGTTCTTACAAGTACACTTACCAAGATTCATAGATTTTAATTGAGACGACTTACTCTTGGATGGGATGACTATAATTTCAACTTGAGGGTATAAATATTGCGGTGTAAGGGTAGATATTGATAGAGAAAGAGGTGTTTATATGACATGATTAATAAAGTATATGTGAGATTTAGATTTTGGAGTTTATGGTTTGGTAAATATGGAAATATTAGATTTTGTAGAGGGATAATAGATCCCCGTGTGTTTGTATCAGATGGAGCTTTTTGTTCCATATATTTTTCATGGGGTGTCATTGATATAATTGTCAATCAAGGGGATATGGTCGATATGATAGTGAATACAGACATTTAAGGATTAAGTATAGATGGTTGGGGTAAAACGGGTGATGTGGTCATGGGAAAGGATATATGTATAGGTGACGAAGATGTTAAGTTAGGGGTAAGTGGAGTTATTGATATGAACGATATAAGGGTAATTAACATCGATAGGGAGGTGGGCGTAATTGGGATATTTGGATATGTAAGTGATTTGGTGATGGGTATGTTTGATATAGATGTGGTTAAGGGGTTGAATATGACATGTTGGGGCATGATAGATGTGGATGAACTGGTATGTATAGTCAAATTTGATGTGTATGTGGTAAATATATTTGGTGTGGTTGGTACAGAAAAAAGTGGGGAAGGAGGAAATGGGATTGACTCTAAGGATGGTATAAAGGGTAAAGGTTGAATGGATGTAGGTGAGGTAATCAAACCAAATGGAGGGGATGTGGTAACCATTGTAGTAGATATGATAGGTATTACAGTAATTGTAGGACTAATATCAAGTGTAGTAAGAGGTGGGAATGTTTGTTTCAGAAAGGTTTCAAGCGGAAAGAATGATATGTTTACAAATGGGGTTGATGTTATAGGTGTGGATGTATGGATATGTTTTTTAATGTAGATTGGGGTGAACAAACATATTTGAGAGAAGTAGGGATATGTGTGTATATCAATGGGGATGAAACAGGTGCTAAGGATGAATCTAATGTGATATATTGGGGCATAATCAAAGAGAATGGAATAGATGGTATAGTAAAAGTTAATGTGGATGTGGTAAGGGTAGGAGAAGATATAGGTATAGGAAAATTAGTAAAAGTTGATATAGACATGATAGTTCTAGATAGGATAGGTTCTCTATAAGTAGTAACAATGTGTAAGGTACGAATATGTGGAATCAATGATGAGAAGAGATATTGATTGATGTTGTTAACGGTGTAAGAATTTGATAGTTGAGATGTAAAAATGGTGGCTTGATTCGTTGGTGGTTGATTAGAAAAATATTGCATAATTTTTTTGATGGGTTGGATAGATGAAGTGGTGGAGTTATCTATTTGGATATCGCTATGATTTATAAGTTTTTGGATATGATCTTGGAAGGAATGATATTTCTCGATGTCATGACCTTTTCCTCGATGATGTTTATAATAGTGGGCTTCATAATACCAAATAGGCTTGGGTCTTGTGTCCTCCACAGGTGTTATGAGAGGAAGTTGGATAGAGTGTATTGCCATCAAATTTTCAAATACATAACTATAGGATTCGCCCTATTGGTATCCAAATTGATTCTCCTGTGAGGGCTCACCAGCAACACAAAAATGGTAGGATACTTAGAGACAGAGAAATCATGATATATGTTGTTTTGTAGCTAGGGACAGGACTCATCTAACTTGTTATCACTCAGGCATTGGAAAAATTGATAGCATCTCACTAATGTTTTGATCTACCATCACTACTTTAGATTGATCCCTCAACTATGGTGAGAGGACCCATTCTGTAACCCGTGTTAGTGAAGGATATCAAGAGATCCTTCTTTGCACAATTTTCAAGAAAACCTTGAGGAAATATGCTCAATACAGCACAATATAAATCTCACAAGTTGTCACACTAGAGAGTGGAGATGTTTCCTAGACAAGGTTTGGGTTATGTTGTCGTGCAAATGTGCAACAAGGAAATTGACAATTTCTGAGCATGACAACTATACCCCAGGAAATTTGCATGTTTTATCATTCCCAAGAACCCCAAATCATATCCTTCAGTTTGGTAACCCCCTATTTGATGTAAAATTTATCCCCTAGGTGATTTAGGAAAGTTCCATTCATTCCCCCTAGGTGATTTTAGGGAGTTCTTGAAAAGATACTATCTTCTGGCAGTATTGGGAAGGGCTATCGCTGGCCTTCCCAGGACTGGATTCAACCCCCTGGAGTGAACTGAAGGGAAAAATTCAACAATGGAGGTGAAATGAAATACCTTATAAAATAATGGAAATGATTTTTGAAGGTTTGGGGAATTTTTGCAAGACTTGGAGCAGTCTGAGTAAAAAACAGGGTTCACAAGCCTAGGCGGTACACAGGCCTAAAACAGCTGTTGGGCTTCAGAAGAAGATTTTGGGAGCTCCGGATGGAGTTAGAAGAAAAAAAAATATACCCAGAAATAGGATTACAATACCTACATGATGGTGAAATAATATTTTTCACAACACTTTGGCGCATCATGTCTGCAGGCAGTTTTTCTCAGGCATAGGTGGAGTAAAAAATTAAAAATCTGATTTTTCAGGGATCAAATGGAATAATCAAGACATGATACCAATACCATTGGATTTTAAAGGAAATTTCTAGTCAGGATCATATAATTTTTTTCCAAAAAGGTCCATCGGGAGCTCAAGTTATCACTGTCACAAGTTCAGGACTTAGCCAAATTTTTGGGAGGACATGTGTCAGCACCAGGAGCCTGGCGGGATTTTGTGTCCCTCACGTCCCCTAAGGTCAGGGAAATAAAGGTTGGAAAATTTTTCCCAGCCCCCTTGAAGCCCTCTCAGACCTCATATGACTCTGGGACCCTCATGTGACCTCCAGACTTGACAGTTCAGCCCCTAGGTGCTTTTTGGAAGCATCCATTCCCTACCGTTGGATCGGGCACCACATGTCAGCTCCAGGACCAGCGTGGAATTTTATGTACCTTATGAAATTGAGGTGGGGGACATCAGACCTTGAAAAATGCACCCAACCCCTATGGGAGTCTTTTGGACACTCACGTGACTACATTTCAGCCCCCAGGTGCTTATTTGGAGCGTGCATTCCCTGTCGTCGGATCAGGCGCCACATGTCATGCTCTTGACCACCGTGGAATTTGATGTCCCTTATGCTTACCTATGAGGTGGGGGACATAAGACCTTGAAAAATATTTCCATTCCCCATAGGGAGTCATTTGGATACCCATGTGACCTCCATTCAACTCCTAGTGCATTAAATCAGGTTTTTCCTCCTTCATTCCCTACCGTTGGATCTAGTGCCACGTGTCGTCTTGCTCATTGTGGAAATTGATGTCCATCATGTCCCTGAGGTCAGGGACATCAAGCATGGAAAAATACACCCAATCCCTACCTGTGCATATCTTTTTGAAATTTTTCCAAGTGCCACTTTTTTCCACTTCTAACTTCTAACAGTTGTATGTGCACTTCATTCCTCCATACTTCCTCTGCAACTTTCTTCCATCACTCCACCATTGCAAGAACTCAAACCATACATGCTAAAAATTCAATCCCCTCCCACTCCATGAAAGCATGTAGGTCTCAGAAGGAATCCTCATCAAACACAGAAGGAGAAGCACGAAGCACAGAAGGAGAAAATGGAGAAAACTCCATAGCCATGAAATGAGAAGTTGAAGAAATCTCCCAAACAGATGCATGAAACAACAAGATATTATTTTATTCTCATTCCTCTACCCAATATCATCAATAAGACACCTTCAAACAACCCCATGTGTGACAGAGCATCCACAATGAAGAAATCTCCTTTTTGGCTCAACAAAGAAAGAAGTGGGATTTCCCGTCAAATTGGTTGTCGGATCAAAGTAAGATCGCACGTGAAGCACCAAAGAAAAAAACCACATCAAAAATACAATTTTCTTTGCAAATAGAGGAGAAAACTAGACCTACAATTTTGAGGTCCATTAATGGTTGTCGTACCCAGAAGCACTGCCAGGTCTGAAAATTAAAACTTTAAAATCTCCTGGATTATTAAGCGGGTGGGCCCAAAATTTCAGAGGGGTGATATTGGGAAAAAACCCATATCAAAAAACTTTGTTCCATGTCAATCCGACTCCCAGAGGAAAACTTTCTAAAAATAGCAGGTCTACTACATAGGAACTGCTATTTTGGGAAAGTCATCGATAGAAGAACCTGCGAAGAAGACA
Organism: Taxus chinensis; assembly: GCA_019776745.2. Classification (NCBI taxonomy): domain Eukaryota; kingdom Viridiplantae; phylum Streptophyta; class Pinopsida; order Cupressales; family Taxaceae; genus Taxus; species Taxus chinensis. Next base: position 156,435 of record JAHRHJ020001532.1, on the reverse strand, counting down.
AAGACATTGGAGGTGCACTACAACTGAGAATCCACCAGAACAGACATTTTTGGCACTTACTAAAAATAGTAAGTGTGCCCTTGAGCACCTGCTAAAAATATAAAGTTGATCCAGAAGGAACGAGGAACGCAGGAAGAAAGAGGAAAATTGAGCCGTAGCATCCAATTGAAGATTAGGGACTTGATTTCTCATACTTACTAAAAATAGTAAGTTGATTTTTATAAGGATAGATATGAAGCCTTCTCAAATTATGAAGTGGAGAACAGTTAGAGAATGGAGCCAAGTCCACTATAGCAACTCATCCTTCAGCATAATTCTTCTTCTTCTTCTTCTTCCTCTTCTATCTCTCTCTCTTCACTCCTCATACGACACTCTCTCTCTTCAATGTTATATTTTTGCGTTGAGGGTTGCACTTTTTAATATGACTTAAATGACTTTAGAAATATAATGTAAATTAAGTCACCTTGCTATTATAAAAGGGACTTAAATATTTAAAGTGGAATATGAACAATCTTAAGTCATATTAAGGTATTTGAAAGGTTATGAGGAAGATGATAAGTCACCTCTCATTCTATAAATTGTAACGCCATTCCCATTGCAAAGGGTTGGTGATTGATCTTGTAAACTCAAGAGTATATTGTACCTTGAGAGAACAAAGGAGATAGCCATTTTCTTCTATTCCATTCCCCTCATTCTCAAATTTCCTTCATTTCTCCACTATGTACAACTTTTGTTTGAGCAATCAATACAAGAAGAAGGAGTTTCTAGCTTTATTTGACTAAGGGGTTTCTTGATACTTTGTGATCAGATAAATTCTATTTGGTCTTGTTGTTATTTACAGAGTTGTTTCTTCTCATAAATGCACGTGTTGAAGTTTCTAACTAGTGTGTGTGTGCAGGAATTTGATTTTCTACCTGCAACATTAGTTCTCCTACCTCTTTTCTCACTCCCCTTTCCCGCTCTTCAGACAAAGACTTCCCTAGCAAGAGATTGCTAGCTTTTCCGCATAGGTCAGTGGAGTGCCCCTATTGGATCCCGGTCGAAAGGCCACCACAGAAATCCACCTTTTCATGCATGCATATACGGTAGCTGTACCAGATAAGTAGAGGGAATTAGACTCCCAAAGTATTGGCAAGAAATCCACAAGTTTGTCCACCTGACAAATTTTCTTGCCAACAGTTTTTGGCACCCACCGTGGGGCAGATTTAGCAGCATCTGCACCCAATATATGACCGCAAGGTCCCAAAATACAAAAAAAAAAATCAAATATTGAAAAAATTAAAAAAAAGGAGTTCATGAAAGTCCATTGTTGAAAGATACACTGCTGATTTTTACATGTGAATTTTCACATTCCACAGTGTCCCTTTCAAGAATTTCAAAAGCTGGCTGAAGAAGACACACCAGGTTGAGCAGGTCGAGAGGTGTTCTTGATTCCAATTTCGAGGCTTTGAAAAATCAGCAAGAACGAATTAGAGATAATCCATACTTTTTCACTCAAGCCTCCTCTCCGTCTGGATCTTCAATAAGTTCACCTAGCAATCCTATCAAAACTCTTGTGGATACTCCACCTCCAAATTCTCCCATTTTTCAACCACCATTGAGCATTGAGCTCCCAGAAGAAGAAGAATTTGAAGAAGAATTCAGAGAAATAGAAGTAGAAGCAACAATGGTGGACAAGATGAAGTAGAAATACCCCAACCCATCATTCCATGGGGAAGAAATACAAGCCCGCTTGCTCTTGAACCACCTCTTCATGATCTACCAATGGGTTCCCACAAGAACTTTCCAAAGTTCAAAGGTGACAACACACAACATCCTGAAGAACACATTGCTACTTTCACGACATCATGTGGAATTCTTGGTGTCCAGCATGAAGATGTTGCTGTAAGATTGTTCATGGAGTCCCTCCAAGAAAAAGTAGCAGAATGGTTCTACCTCCTACCTTCCCGATCCATCACTGGTTGGGATGACATCAAGGCTACCTTCGAGGAAAGATTTAAATCAACTGAAGATATTTTCAAGACCTCTTGGTGCAATTGGCTCAAATGAGGAAAGGAGAAAGTGAAATGATGAGAGACTTCATGGCTCATTTCTAATGGTTGTTTCCTAGGATACCAGAAAAAGATTCACCCTCTCAGAATAATATCAAAATATTCTTCATAAATTCTCAATCACCGGATGTAGGCTTTCTCCTACGAAGAGTTCAACCAAGGAACATTGTAGAAGCACAAAGGAGGGCCATTGAATTGGATGACGATCTCATCCTCTCTGGAAAGATCAAGAATCCATCAAAGGGAAAGGCCCAACATCTTGAAGATGAGAGAACTAATCCATCATTGCAAAATTTGGTGAATGAGATGGCCTCTTTGAAGAGGGAAATATTTGAACGTGTTTCTTCCCAAAGAAGCAACAAAAATCAGATTGCGGGAGCACCCCAAAGGCTCACCTTGGAGGCCCCACCCATGAACATAAATTGCAGATTTCAAGAAGATGAAGAAGAGCTTGAACAAGAAAGTGAAGGTGGTGATTTCCTAGAAAGTGATGAGTTTGAGAATGATGCACAAATCAGATTTTGTGAGTATTCTGGAGGTTATGAAGAAGATGAAGAAGATGCACCCAGTTTCTCATGTGCGGTATTCACTCATTCTCAGTCCAAGAAAAGAGCATCTCCCTCCACTGCTGCAAAAGAAAAGAAGGTTGATGATCCTCCTATGGCGACTCCACAAAATAAAATAATTAGTCAAGGATCCCCACTTCCATCTTCCATGAAGTCTATATTGTTGGATCCTGATCCCTATAGCAAGTAAGAAGACTCCCGCAATCCCAAGTAAGTCTTCCAATGTCTCTTCCATTTCTAAACCCAAATCTGCTCCTACAAAATCTAATTCCTTGAAAGCTCCTAGTGTGCCATTCAAAATACCCTCCATTCCTCAAACATCAAATCCTGCTCCTAAGCCTATCCAGACTCCAAAATCAGTCCCTTCACCCCCCTTGTTCTGCATCTACTCCCTTTGACTTCATAGAATATGCAAACAAGGCCAAAGTGTAGATTACTGAAACTAAATATTTGCGGACTCATCCTGAACAATTTGAGAGGTTCGTCTGATATATCAGGAGTGGTAGTCTAACACCCAATGTTGTAACATCCAGTTCCAAAGGCATGCTACCAAACTCACCTACACCTCCCTCATAGAACATGCTTTCTCTGAGTGCATCGAAGACTGATAAATTTGAACCTTTCTACATCTCCCTTCTTGTTGGAGAATATGTACTGAATAATTGCATAATAGATTTTGGTGCCTCAGACAATGTGATGCCTTTGAAGGTCGCCAAGGCTCTTAAACTTACAATGACTCCACCTAGTGGCTCTTGTTACTCTTTGGAATCAAAAAAGGTCTCACTTGTAGGGAAGGTCAAAGATGCACAAGTGTCTCTCACCAAATTTCCAGACAAGAAAATTTCAGCGATGATTTTGGTAGCCGATGTCCCGGCCTCATTTGGAATGTTGTTGAGTAGAAGTTTCTGTTGAGACTTGGGAGGGAAAATTCAGATGAATTGGTCATCTGTAACCATACCAGTGAAGGGAGACATGGAGAAATTGCTTCCCGAGAAGAAAATGAGGTACACTGTATGAAAGTCTGGAAGCCCAGAAGCTAACATCTTGTATCAAGGTAGCAGGCAGATGAATCACTTTGTGGCAACCGAGGAGGAAGAGGATATTCCCATCTTGATAGGGCCAAACATGCCTTCCCAGAGAGATTTGGATTTTGAAGAAGCAGTGAGGAGATTCGAGCTACAAGAGGGTAGCCCCGAATTTCTAGATGATGCAAACCATGAAGAAGAGGAGATGGCTCTTGATGATTTTCAAAAATAAAAATCAGCTTATGTTCTTATCTGTGATGAAGACATTTTCACATTCCCATTTGAAGATGAGGACTCCCTTGATCATGTCACCTAGGAAGAGACCAAGCCAGTCTATAATGAGCCCTCGAACAATGAGAAAGAAATGTCTGTACAAGAACTACTTAGAGCCGCAGAAGAAACTGAAGATCCTGAGCTCAGCCTCGAGCTCCTGATGCAAGCCACAAATTTGCAAGACAAGTGTGAAGCTGATTTGGAAGCCTTAACTAATGTGAAGGTTGGCCATATTGAGATAAGGCAAGATGAAATATATGATGCCACTCTTGAGCTAATGATTGATGGATGCAATACCGAAATGGAGATATTTTCTTTCCCATTTGAAGATGAAGACTCTTTCCATGATGAAGAAATTGAAGAAAGGAGTTTTGAGACCTCTAAAGATGAAGCTCTTTTTGATGAAGGATCGGTAGAGTGCAGTGATTCTCGAGATGATGAGGTAATCCCTCCAGATAGTTTCCTTGAGCTGCAAAATAAAGATTCTTCAAAGGCATATCAAGATGAGCTGTAGGAAATGATGAAGCATAACTCTGTGCAAGAAATATTGGATGTAGTAGAAGTTGCGGAAGACCCTGAGTTGATTCTCGATCTCTTCACTCATGCCATGAACATACGGGACAAGTATGAGTTTTCCTCCAATCCTTCCTTCAGTACTCAAATGCCTCACCGTGGAGTAGAGATAAAGGATGAATCAAATGTTTCTCATGGAGAAGATGTCAATGAGCATAGGCCTGGGAAAGAAAAGAATCAAGAATGTTCAAGTATTTTGAACAAAAAGCAGCCCTGGGGCAGCGATGAGATGCTCAATGGAAAATCAGCTATATGGATAAACATGGAAGGCAACTGGCACTATGAGACCGACTTCAAAGAACACGAAGGTAGTGGAATTTCCAAGCAAGGACCAGAGCATCAAGAAGCTCACATGGAATCACTCCTACAAAGTAAAAGGACAATCATGGAAGCACCTAGCTTCCATAAACAATTAAGGAAAGGAGGCTACTTTCTGGAACCCGTCAATGGCTTCATGCAGAACATCATCATTCGGTGTTGCCTCTTCAAGGGTAACTTTTGAGAAATGAAAAGTACTTCAGTGAAAGTGGGCTGTCCCCCAACTTGTACCATAGGTGATGGATAGGTGTGTTTCCCTTTCTATTGCGTGTGTTTCCCTTCCTGTTTTGTTTCATGTGTTTCCTTTTCTTCGTTTTGTGTGTGTGTGTTTCCTTCTAATCTTCCTTTCTAGAAGTTGTACATGACTCCGCAGGGCCCAATGGATAAGGCACTGGTCAATGAATTATATGGTCTAAAATTGAGATTCTAGATTCCCATGTCATGTCTTCACTATGCTCAGTCCATGTCATGTCCCCAAGCTAGAGCCAGTTGTTGTTGTGCAAATGTGCAACAAGGAAATTGACAATTTCTAAGCACGACAACGATACCCCAGTGTTAATTTTTTCAAGTCCCATCATTCCAAGACACCCCGAGTCTATCCAATCAGTCCAAATGACCTCCTATTTGATGTAAAATTTATCCCCCTAGGTGATTTAGGAAAGTCTATTCATTCCCCCTAGGTGATTTTAGGGAGTTCTGAAAAGACACTATCTTCTAGCAGTATTGGGAAGGGCTATCGCTAGCCTTCCCAGGACTGGATTCAACTCCCTGGAGCGGAACGGAAGGTAAAAATTCAACACATGGATGAAATGAAGACCTTAGAACATAATATAAATTATTTTTGAAGGTTTGGGGAAGTTTTCCAAGACTTGGAGCAGTCTGAGTAAAAAACAGGGTTCACAAGCCTAGGAGGTACATAAGCCTAAAACAGCTACTAGGCTTCCGAAGAAGATTACGGGAGCTCCAAATGGAGTTAGGAGAAAAAAAAATATCTCCAGAAAGAGGATTCCAAGGCCTAAATTATGGTGAAATAATATTTTTCACAAAACTTTAGTAAATCAAGTCTTCAGGTAGTTTTTCTCAAGCACACGTGCAGTATAAAATCAAAAATTCAATTTTTCAGGGATAAAATGGAATAATAAATACATGATACCCACACCATTGGATTCATAATGTCATTTCCAGTCAGGATAATATAAAATTTTTTCCAAAAAAGTCCATTGGGAGCTCAAGTTATCACTGTTACAAGTTCAGGACTTAACCAAATTTTTGGGAGGACACATGTGTCAGCACTAGGAACCTGGCGAATTTTGTGTCCCTCACGTCCCCCAAGGTCAGGGACACCAAGGTTGGAAAATTTCTCCCAGCCCCCTTGAATCCCTCTCAGCCCTCATATGACCTCTTGGACCCTCATGTGACCTCCAGACTTGACAGTTCAGCCCCCAGGTGCTTTTTTGAAGCATTCATCCCTACTGTTGGATCGGGCACAATGTGTCAGCTCCAGGAAAAACCGTGAAATTTTATTTCCCTTATGAACTTGATGTGGGGGACATCAGATGGTGAAAAATGTAACCAGCCCCTATGGGGAGTCTTTTGGACACGCACGCACCGTTGTTCAGCCCCCAGGTGCTTATTTGGAACGTGCATTCCCTGTCATCAGATCAAGTGCAACGTGTCAAGCTCCACCACTGTGGAATTTGATGTCCCTTATGCACCTGAGGTGGGGGACATCAGACCTTGAAAAATGTGCCCATCCCCCATAGGGAGTCATTTGGACACCCATGTGACCTCCTTTCAGCTCCCAGTGCTTTAAATCAGCTTTTTCCTCCTTCATTCCCTGTCATTGGATCTAGTGCCACATGTCACCATCTTGCTCATTATGGAAATTGATGTCCCTCACGTCCCTGAGGTCAGGGACATCAAGCATGGAAAAATGTTCCCAAGCCCTACCTGTGCATATCTTTTTGAAATTTTTCCAAGTGCCACTTTTTTCGCTTCTAACTTCTAACAGTTGTATGTGCACTTCATTCCTCCATACTTCCTCTGCAACTTTCTTCCATCACTCCACCATTGTAAGAACTCAAACCAGACCTGCTAAAAATTCACTCCCCTCCCACTCCATGAAAGCATGCAGGTATCAGAAGGAATCCTCATCAAACACAGAAGGAGAAGCACATAGCACAGAAGGAGAAAACGGAGAAAACTCCATAGCCATGAAATGAGAAGTTGAAGAAATCTCCCAAATGGATGCATGAAACAACAAGATATATTTTTTCTACTCATTCCTCTACCCAAGGCCATCAAGAATACACCTTCAAACTCCCCCCATGTGTGACAGAGCATCCACAATAAAGAAATCTCCTTTCCGGCTCAACGAAGAAAGAAGTGGGATTTCCCGTCAAACCGGTTGCCGGATCAAAGTAAGATTACACGTGAAGCACCAGAAGAAAAAACCCACATCAAAAATAAAATTTTATTTGCAAATAGAGGAGAAAACCAAACCTATAATTTTGAGGTCCATTAATGGCTGCCATACCCAGAAGCACTGCTAGGTCTGAAAATTAAAACTTTAAAATCTCCTGGACTATTAAGCGGGTGGGCCTGAAATTTCAGAGGGGTGATATTGGGAAAAAACCCATATCAAAAAAAATCGTTCCATTTCCAATCCAACTCCCAAAGGAAATGTTTCTAAAAATAGCAGGTCTACTATATAGGAACTGTTATTTTGGGAAAGTCATCGATAGAAGAACCTGCAAAGAAGACGAAGACATTGGAGGTGCACTACAGCTGAGAATCCACCAGAATGGACATTTTTGGAACTTACTAAAAATAGTAAGTGTGCCCTCGAGCACCTGCTAAAAATAGAAATTTGATCCAGAAGGAACGAGGAATGTAGGGAGAAAGAGGAAAATTGAGCCGCAACATCCAATTGAAGATCAGGGACTTGATTTCTCATACTTACTAAAAATAGTAAGTTGATTTTTATAAGGGAGATATGAAGCCAAAGTGGATGGGTCAGAAGCCTTCTCAGGATTACGAAGTGGAGAATAGTCGAGAGAATGGAGCCAAGTCCACTGTAGCAACTCATCCTTTGGCATAATTCTTCTTCTTCTTCTTCTTCCTCTTCTATCTCTCTCTCTCTTTGCTCCTCATACGAAATTATCTCTCTTCAATGTTATATTTTTACGTTGAGGGTTGAACTTTTTAATATGACTTAAATGACTTTAGAAATATAATGTAAATTAAGTCTCCTTGCTATTATAAAAGGGACTTAAATATTTAAAGTGGAATATGAACAATCTTAAGTCATATTAAGGTATTCGAAAGGTCATGAGGAAGATAATAAGTCACCTCTCATTCTATAAATTGCAACGCCATTCCCATTGCAAAGGGTTGGTGATTGATCTTGTAAACTCAAGAGTATATTGCACCTTGAGAGAACAAAGGAGATAGAAAATTTTCTTCTATTCCCCCCCTTCTCAAATTTCCTGTCCATTTCTCCACTATGTACAACTTTGGTTTGAGCAATCAATACAAGAAGAAGAACTTTCCAACTTTCTTTGACTAAGGGGTTTCATGATACTTTGTGTTCGATCAAATTCTATTTGGTCTTGTTGTTATTTACAGGGTTGTTTCTTCTCATGAATGCATGTGTTGAAGTTTCTAACTAGTGCGTGTGTAGGAATCTAATTTTCTACCTGCAACATTAGTTCTCTTACCTTGTTTCTCACTCCCTTTCCGTGCTCTATCAGACAAAGTACTTCCCTAGCAAGAGATTGTTAGCTTTTCTACAGGGTCAGTGGAGTGCACCTGTTTGATCCCCGGTCGAAAGGCCACCACAAAAATCCCAAAGCGTTGACAAGTTTTTCCACACAAATTTTTTTCTCGCCAACAGGTTACTAAACACAATAATTGAAACCTGATTGTCTTTGAATACTTTAGCAATGCTATTTGGTCATTTTTGGATACAAAGTACAAATAGGGGTAGTTCATGTAGTATTCATCATTTGAGAAGTTTTTGGTGTGAAGTTAAGCAAGATAAATTTGATTATACCTAATATTTGAGAAGATTTACAAATATTGGAAAACTCATAGAAAAAATGCTTTAAAATAGTAGAAATATTCCTTCAACCAGAGGGTGTGTATCAAAGGAGGCCCAGAGATGCATGGTTTCATACACTCTTCAAGAATTCAACACAAAGGCTCATGTTAAAGACTCAATTAAATTTTGGAAATCCTTGATTAGTCATGCCTAAAATACACTCATAGGATAAAAAACAATCTTTATCAACATAATGAACTAAAGTGATTTTAAATTGTTTATTTGCGTCACAAGATGAAAGATCTTCTCATAATGAAATCGAAAATGCCACAATACTAACACATGGATGAGATCTTGTATAAATTATAGAGATTTCTAAGATATGATTGCAAAAGGAACAAGAAAAAATATTTGAAAACATTCTAAAATAAGACAAACATAATAATACTCATGATCAACACAAATTCATTTCAAAGTTCATTAGATTAATCAACAGGGGAGTGTTTCTTCAACAATATCATAGCTTGTCAATGGCTGTACACTTGCAACCATCTTGATATTTTTAAATCTAAAACATAGGAAAATAAAAAGGTTTCTCAGACAGTCTCTTTGAAAATTAGTTTCTTTCAAACTTTCTCAGAAAAGTTAACCCCCCCTTATGCAAGAGTATTCTCATTGCATTTATACAATTTCACTCACTCACTCATCTAAAATTTTCCCTGCAAAATTCTACATGTTCAAGAGAATATTCCTCTCTGCAACATACCGTTTAATCATGTTTATTCACTTTAAAATATCTTCCTTTCTGTTGCCAGGTGAACAAATCATGAACTAATCATGTTTCTCAGTTCCTCAACTATGATTGGGATGCCATGTCATAACATTTGATAGTCATTTTTAATGATTATTTTATTTTATCATGTAAGAAATCTCCTTTTTAATAATTCTTAGGTGGCTCCATATGGTTTGATCTTACAAGAAATTGTTTTCACCTTTAAGAATACAGCTTGAGGAATAGATCCATGCATTCACACCTCTAAGAAATGAGTGTCCTCTCATGTTTAATACGTCATATATGTTCTGTGAGTCTGAGTCAGCCAAGTGTAAAGAGGAGCCAACAGAAGGCTCCACATGTCTTCTTGGCCCAACTACAAAGGTGAAGTCCAGAGGTAAGTTCCCAAATGAGTGCGGGCCCTCCATGTGTTCAGAACCTGAGAGATTTGTACCTGTTGCTGAAACGTCAGAGCATGGTAACGTATAATGGAAGTTTCCACATGTCTTTTTGGCTCAACTTCAAAGATGAAGTCTCGAGGAGGGACCTCAAATGAGTGCAGGCTCTCCAGATGCCATGGGCCCAAAAAAGTTTCCTTAGCCATTGAAAATGTCTCAGTTAAAGAGGAGCTAGTGGAAGCCTCCACATGTCTCTTGGGTGCACTTTTTATATGGTGCCCAAAAGTGGAGACACCGACCAAGTGCGGGCTCTCCATGTGTCTCAACTTGGAAAATTTGTACTAGTTGTTAAAATAGTTTAAGAACCATTGGAAGGTGCCACATTCCTAGGGTCCGAGAACGTTGCATTGGATGGTTGAAAAGTATAAGAATGGGAAGTGTTATCACCAAATCATAGTACCCTTATGTTTACACAAGTGCATATATTTGAGCTCACGGTGTGATTGGATAACATGCGTACCATCTCTAAGTTGTGCAACTTGCTACTTGAGATAGACCTCCAGAGAAAGTTGGTTCTTTCTCCTAAACTACCTGCCAAAATCTACTCTAATGAAGGCAAAACTATCTTTCCTAATCTAAATTTCTAAGAGACCAAGGAGAGAGAATGCATAAAAAATGAAATCCTACACTACAACGGTGATACACCAGAAAGGGATGGGTGTGAGAATAGTCTTCCAATGCGTGAGATAGAAAAGTAAAGTGCACACTAGAAGGGGTGATGCTAGTTCTCCACAATCTAGCAAAATGTATTCAAAACAACATCTCAACATACACAATGATAATGGATCCCCAAAAGAGCATAAAATACACACAATACACTTGTAATCATGGTTGAAGGGGCAATAAGAATGCAAGAAAACACAACAGGGGAAGATGCATCAAGAAACTTGTATTTTATTGCTTCATGATATGCACAGTTCAATCGATTACAAGATAAGGGACTGGATCACCCTGTAAGGAGTCCACTACAAGGGTCTATAGTACATTAGCTTCAAAAAGCAATTTTGACATAGTTTTGCTACAAGAAAAATCTCCTTTTTACAATGATCCCAACACTCCAATTTATAGAAAAAGAGAAGAGAGAGAGAAGGGGAAAATGGAAATCCCAAAATCTATCCTTCAACCACTTGTAAGATAAATTAAATGGATTGAAATGATTTTAAGTTACTTAAAAAAGGATCCCCATACTGTCCCAGGTGCTGCAGTAGAGAAAGAATGATGACCATGCCTCTTAATTGCATTCCCAACTACCAAATAAAACATTGTCATAATCCCGGCCACGTTTTATGAAAAATCCCCATCAATTTCTCATCAAACCCATAATTTATTGATTTCTGTACATTGGGATCGATGCCAAAATTCCAAAGGTAAAAATTTTGTGCAATTTCGTTGAAAAATGCAAAAGTTATGGCTTTTTGAGTGCGAGCAGCTGTTTTGGGTCTAGCAGGCATTTTTCTGTCATTTGACGGGAATGAGCACTAACAAACTGGAGATGAATATGTTTATTTTATTTAAATATATATGCCCTCATTAAAATTGAGAAATCTAATTTTATGAGGTAGAGGACGTCGTGCTCATTCTAGAAAGTCTAATTTTATGAAAATCGGAGCTCGGAGTCAAAAGTTATGGCCATTTGAAGTTCCAGGGGTCAAACTTTGACTTTTCTCTTTGATTTGCAGGTATTACAGCAAAATCAGGTCCACGTGTCCAAGTTGTCTCGGACACACTCTTCCACATCGGTTGATTTGGGCTTAGCTTGGCTCCTTATGCGGTGATTTCGCCTTTGCGCGTCCCGCCCGCCTCACGCGTCCCACACATACTTTTGTCCCGACTGTCCCAAACGAAAATCTCCACACCACCCGCAATAGACTTACTTGTGTCAAATCAACCAATTCACGTCCCACATGTAATTTTGTCTCGACTATCCCAGAATGTGCGGAACAAAAACTTATGCTTTTGTTGATTTTCACTGCCTGCGGCCATTTCGGCTTTGCACGTCCCAACATCCCAACTATCCTGTAGACCAATTAGGATAAAAAGTTATGAATTTTCTAATTCCTTTGTATTTCAGCTACAATCTTGGTATGACGAACCTTGGTACAATCCACACTGGTACGACCCACATCCTTCAGACCCGTAATGCATTAAAACAAGCCTGCGAATTCATTTTAGGATTTTTTTCTTTTGATTTTTTCCTAACTTCTTGGAGTCTTTTGTTGGCTGGGGAAGTTAGAGAGAAGCCAAGGGGACCCCAAAAAACATGATTTTGGACCTTGAATAAATATTTAATTTCTCGGGACTAAATAATTTGATGCATGTTATCAAAATTACCTCGAGGGGTGAATTTTGGATAACAGGAAGATCCAGTGGAAGCCTCCACGTGTCTCCTTGGTGCACTTCCAAAGATAAGACCTAGAGGCAGGACCTCAAACAAGTGTGGGCTCTCCACATTTCCTGAGCTTAAGAATGTGTCCTCAGCCATTGAGAAGTCTCAGTATAAAGAGGAGCCAGAAGAAGCCTGCACATGTGGCCTTGGTGCAACTCCGAAGGTAAGACCCAGAGGTGGGACCTCAAATGAGCGCAGGCTCTCCATGAGTCCATGGTCTAACAAAGCTAGACCAGACATTGAAAAAGTATGAGCATTGGAAGAACTAGAAGAAACCTCCACGTTTCTCCTTGGCACAACTCCAAAGGTCAAAATGAGAGGCAAATCCTTAGATCATAGCAAGCCCTCCACATGGAAATTATCTTTGTTGAGGTGGGCCTGGGGGGGAATTTTGCATTTTATGCCACTCAAAAGAAATTTCTAAAATACCTCCGATGACCCACCCTTCCGTCTTTGATGTAGAATCAACATGTGGCTTTGTCTGAGAACTTGTGGGGTCGTGCATCACTTTTATACCTTACTCCTTTTAAAAAAAAACAAGGCTAAAAGTTCCAAAGTCCTCCGACGACCTACCTCTCTACTTTTATCTTAAAAAATGGTCACGTGTCCATCTTCGGGTCAAGTAATAAATTTTCCTTGCTGCTTCATATTGTTGAATAGCCAATTAGAAATTATCGGGGCCACAGGACCAATTTGGCGTTTTTTACAATTGTAACACAAGTGAAAAGTTCACTAAATAGACCCAACGTGCCGCATCTAATTAAAGATGACCATGTATCCATGGATGTTGGGACAAAATTTACAGAGGAGACACAATCGTGGAAGATGCCCAACAAAAAAAAATTCCCCATGGAGAGAAGACTATAAATAATACAAAGACTCAATGTGATCCATAACCCAAGAAAAGGACTAATAATGGTAACTTAACAAGGGATAAATTTTTCATGCATCCATACAGGGAGACGTAAAATACTTCTAACCATGTGGACTGAGAAATTTTAAATGAAAAAGGGGTGAGACTAAAAATGAGCACCAACACCCCTAAGGGGTTATAGTTAGGAAATGGTCTTGGGGCTTGTTGTTGAGGCGACGTGTTACATGTAGGTGAGGATGAGGAATTAACAACCATGTCATTGGGAAGAACCTTAAATGTGTCATTCTATGTGGATGGTTTAATAAATACAATTTTAGGTTTAGTCTATTTGAGTTTAAGATGACCTTGTCAATGACACATGTTTTTATTTTGCGAGCCATGTTGAAGTCTTTGTCAATTTTTTTGAATGATTGGATTTACATGGTAGATGATATATTCTTAAAACATGAACATGAGAAGAGATATATGAGTTTGCTTTTTGGGAAGAGAGAAGGATTGTTGGTTTTTAACACCGCATCATTGTGTGAAAAAGTCCACAATGGACTTGTCTTCAAACTATCAGATGGCATATATGTCAGTGATAGTAATTTTACTCACAATGTTGATCGATTAGTTCTCTAATAACAACTGAGAAAGTTGAGTTAAGGAAAACATCAAGTATTGAGATATACTCTTGTACCATTCTAACGCAATACCATCCAAGGAGATGGGGAAATTGCGAAGCATTAGGTCTGGATCATCTACAATACAATAGCATTCATGTCTGAATGCACAACTATGTTTTTGGGGATATTCCTTGCTCTTGAACTTAATAAAAATGGGAATCTCCCAATGAGGAGGGTAAGGTTTGATAAGAACTTACGAATGAATTGGTTCATTATAGATTTGTTTGTATGATAAAGTAACATTGGGTGCCAAGGTAACGGCTTCTAGACTAGACAGTCTATTCATTAAGGCATGAATAGGATCGTTCGATGTGAATAAAGGATGGGATTGTGGTTGTGTGGCATGAAAATAATCTTGATAAGGTTGTTGATAAGTTTATGGGTGGGATATTTGTGGAATCATTTGATAAGATGGTTGATTAATTTTCAGATGTGCACATGTTTGGGGAATTGTTTAATACGTATTCATATTTTTCATGGGTTGAGGTTAGGCAAGTTTTTACATAAGTTAATGTTGAGAAATAGGGACGTGATGTGATTCTTTAGATTGGGTAGGTTGTTGTGATAAATGATAAGTGAGGATATGATTTTTAATAGATTGAGATGGTTGGAGCATATGGTGGGTAGGAATGTATGTATGAAAAGGTTGAGATGGTTGGATAATCATCCTAGTAGCAGATGGAATATAGTTTACAAAAGGGACATGGGGGAAATACGATCCGCAGATTGAGTATATTGATAATATTGAACGATTGTGGGGGATTTATGAAATAAGAAATCATATTTGGGGTTAGGAGGAGGTCTAAGAGTTTGTAAAGGAGCGATAGATGGGTGTGTATTTATTTTAGAAAGGTTAGACTGATGAGAGATACAAGGATTGGTTTCAAGATATGGATAATTTTGGATAACATGTTCATCATGAAGTGAGACCATAGAGACAAGGGGTTGGGTAACCGAAGGTGTGGTCTCAGGTGTGGAATCTTGTTAGGAGATATCGTTAGGGGAAGGGATGTAATTGGATGGAGTAGATTGTTATTTTGTTTTTGAAAATGACAATTAGTATGAAATAAATGAACATTAGTTTATGTAATTTATTAAAAAAATCAAAATAACAAGTTTCTTATCATCATGATTACTTAAAAGATGTGAAAAGAAAAGAAAAGTGGATAAAAAAGGCACCTCTAGAACGACATTCTAAGGCTATTTTTCAATAGTTTTGGCTAGAGACAAAAACTCAGGCAACATTCTATTGCGTGATGAAATCCCAAATAGGGAATCGGGTAAGGAGATATTTTGATGTTTTGATTTAGGTTCGTGAGTTGTAGGTTGTGTGTGATAATGAGAGATGCAAAATGGTAAACCCCTATTTTAAACTATCTAAGTAAGCAATATGCATGGGGTTATTTTTTAGATTAGATCCCAAATGTGAATTTTGATGTAGGAAACACATAAGAAAGGGAAATTCTAATGCAGAAATGAGTAAATAGGTATGAAACTTCGACCCCTCTTTATTGAAGAAGAGTCGTACTGCTTCATGTAACTCGGGTTTCTGGAGTACACAATTTCTCTATAATTAAGGGGTTACAGAACCCAAAGACGGCACCTTTACAGCTTTGTAAGGTCTTGGCAAAGACCCCTGATCGGAGGCATGCTTGTATTCTTCCAAAAAAAAAATATGTAAAACAAAAGATTTTGCAGTATCTCTCTTCTAAAGAAGTGAATCACACTTTACGTGTGGCGTTGTAAATTTCCAGAGGAGGGGAGGGAAGCAAGGGACCAGAAGGAAAAGGCAACTATAGTCCGACCAGAAGAACAGAATGGTTCCAGGTTAGTATGAAGTTATTACAATACACCTTTGTGTTCAAGTGTATATAGGGTGGTCTTCCCCGCCCCTTTCCTTCCCCCCCCCTCCCCCCCCCCCTCCCCCAGGGCCCCCTTCCCTCCCCCTCAAGTTCAGTGCACAATATGATGATAAGGAACAATCAGCTTGTGGAAGAAACAGGACTGTTTGAGAAAGAACATATTTCATTGATTTGTTCTTGCAAAAATCAGGCACACCTGAACAAGGAGATACATTAGAACCGCTTTGAAATTCTGGCTTCTTCAATGGAGTACACAACTTCTCGTGGGCCTTTGATAAGCTTAGAAAGTTTCAATGTAGTGTTCACTCTCTTTCATGGCAGAAAGAGTACCTGAAAATAATATTTCTGTCACTACTATTTGTAAACTAACACTTCTTCAAATGAATAACAAAATTCATGCCAAGTCTGTGACACATGACATCCTTGAATGGAAAATATCATTAGAACAGTGCATCTTCTAGATTTATTTAGTGGACTACCACAATCTTCTACAACGAAAGTAGGAAACAAGCCATTATTTAAAAATCTTCATGCTGCTATAACAAAAGACTACACGATTTCAGAAACTTAATTTGCAGTTTATAAACATAAATCGGTGCATGCTTGTGAAATTTTACCAGTTACCTTAAAAAATTCAACTAATTAAAGATGAGGTTATTAATTTGAACCCGGATCTAAACCTTTGCTCAGGAAAAACTTAAACATCAGGGGCATTCCTCAGGCAAGCAAAAAATAATGCAGAAAGGGGGAATAATTACCTGAAGATCCAATCTGCTCTGCTCCTTGGCTGATCTGACATTATCTACTCCTCTCTTTGGTTGTCATGATACCTCCACAAATATTAAAAGTAAAAGAAAAAATTGCCAAAAACACAAAAAAACAATTTAAATAAAACATAAATTCAAAAAACTATACAAACCCAAAATAATCATGAAGAACACATTAAAACTGACCAAAAAAACAAAACAGTCTGAAATAAAAAGTAGCACGGTCGTGGGAAGAGATTGCAGATAATGAAAAACATGAAACAAAATGACACTGCAAAGCAACAAAAACTACAAAACGAAAAATAAAGCATGCAAAGACAGCAAAACAAAAAGCAGACCCAGCCTTGTTTATTCTTGTCATCCGGCAACCCTCTTACTGGAAAGGGAGTGACTTTATGTACTCTTTATTCGGAGTGCGTTAACAAAAAATCATCAAAAAAGAAAACAATTGCTCAAAATCCTACACAACACAAAAAGACTACACATTTACAGTTAAAATTTTCTACATAACTGGGTCAGCAACTGCAATTAATAGAGGAGACCATTTAACAAACAAAACAGATGTAGTCATATAGGCCCTGTGGGATATATGTCCCATCATATTTTTCGCAAAGCTCCTTCTCTGCCTCGCCCAAGCCGAGTTTGATATCCACTTTTACATTACGTTGCCGGATGGGCCATTTCTTGTTTCTGCAACGCTTCTTCTAACAAGGGAAGAAGCTTACCATTACCCTTGAAACCCTGAATAAAATGGGAATAAAAATTAAAAAACAAAACACAAAAAATCAGATATATCTTACATGCAGGATATAACATAACACATAAACAATGAATCCTAAGCTCCATGACTAGTTTAGTTAATGATAAAGCTCAACAATTTTGTGATCCTTAAGTTGGTCCACAACATATGTGATGTTTCTCACGGTTCTCCTTAATCCAATAGATTCGAAAATGCCTGAAAAAAACATTCAAAGCTGCTCTCGAGACGCAGGTAAAACAATCCAAATGTCTCAAAAAACACATTTAAAGTTGCCCTGCTAAGAATTATGCAAAACTTGGAAGAATTTACCAAAGGCAGATCCAGTCTGCTCTGCTCTTTGGCTGATCTGATTCCATCTGATTACTTCCTCGCCTTTGCCATTCTCTCCCTCACCAAGAAATTGAGAGCAAACACCACAAAACGAACCACCAAAAACACACACAAATATATATATGTAAATTCATTAAACAAGCATGAGCATAAAAACATACTATAAACAACAGAGTCAAAGATGTGATAGCACGGCCATGGTAAGAGAATTTAAGATTAGAAAAAAGGCGTAACACGACCGGAAAATTAAACGTCAGGGCCGCGAGAACCTCTTTATTGTCGCATCATTTGGGGAGTTTCTTGTTACCGTGCATGTGTTGGCGACTACCACCTTTACCATGATAATCTTATCTTCGCTTCAGCCTTCCTGTGTACATAGTAGTAATTAGTTGCAAAACACACAAAGGTGAACTATGGAGCCTATGACATTAAAGACATAGACGGAATACTTACCAGCAGATGATGCATCCATGACCGCTTCATTTGCTCTGCTTTGACCTGATGTGCATCGAAGAAGAAGAAAAAACCATACATATACATAGCCATAAACCAGAAAAAAAACAATAAATGAGTTTACAAAAAACTGGAACAAACAAAGAGAAACGGACAACTCGAAGAATAAAAACATCACGCCCGTGCTACCAAAAACTCCAAACAATAAAAAACATGAAACAAAATGAAATTGCAGATCGCCGAACACAAAACATAGACAAAATATGCAGAATGGAGGAGGGCATGAAAATACAGATTCACGGAGGGATTTACAGTTTTTGTCATCAACGGCTCCTTGCTTCAAAGGATCAATCCTCATCCATTCCAGTTTTTATCATCAACGGCTCCTTCCCTCAACGGATAAATCGTCATCCTCATCCATTCCAGTTTTTTCTTTTAATTAATTTTGTTGCTGTTACAACTTTTTCTTGTAGAATCTTCCAGATACCTACGCGACTTTGATTACCTGCTATATCCTGTAAAAAAAATATCTATTTTTGTTTTAGCTGGGCGTAGGTACCTAAGTATTTTGACGGGGGTTTGAATGGGGCAGAGTAATAATAAAGGTATTTGGCGTACAAGTTGAAAGCATTAGTGGTAGTAAGTATGAGGAGGCGGCGCGCTATGAGAAAGCACTTTATGAAGATCTTCATGATGGCGTATCGCAAATCCCCAATCATAGGTATTCTCAAATATTTTATAAAAATGTGTGCAGCAGGGCACGTACGAAGATATTCATGATGGCGTACATATAATTCGTGATTCGACGGAGCTCCTTTAATAAATTCATTTGGCTTTTTCAACATGCGCGGGGAGCCGTGACTCGTAAACCGAGGGGCTTCATGACCCTTTTTTTGTTCGAAAACCGTGCCAACGGCTGCTTGCCTTGCCCTGCACTCCCGAGTCCCATCCCATGTTTCCTATTTTGCAAAGGTGTTTAGATGTTTTAGTCATTTTAAATGTTAAAATACAATAATATGTGAAATATGACTTTGACAAGTAAAAACATAATTTCAAACGTTAAAATGACATGTATACTCAATTAGCAATGATATGTAAAAATTGAAATGTACACTCGAAACACGGAAGGGAATATATTGGAGAAGTCAAACTGGGGGAGAGAAACAATGGGAGAGTAAGAGGGATTAAATGGAGGGGTATGATGGTGGAGAAGCGCAAGGGAAAAGAAAGTGGGTTCGGGGACAAGTGTGAAAATAGATCCTAAATAGTCACATGACAATAATGGCTAGGAAATGAAGGAGAAAATTCTTGTTCTTTAAGAAGTCACGGCATTGTTTCCTGAGATATATCATAATGTAAGTAGAGGTCTAGAATTAGTTTCCAAGCAAAAAATAGTTTAAAATTATAACTTCTTGTAGAACTTGGCAAGCCCCCTTTTCAGTTTTTATTTGAATTAATTGCAAGGAAGTAGGGAATGCAAAAAGAATCATCAAGAGTTGAATGCATCGAACAATTGATCACAAGAGAGAAATTACGTATGGAACATACTTATATTTTTTAATTTATTGTATTATGGCTTTGAGGTCGCCAACGGCTGCCTTGCCCTGCACTCCCATCCCAACAGGGCACTCAAATGTGCCTTTTTAGCCATAGAAGATTTTATTTCTCAAAAGATGGAGGATAATGTGTGTGTGCTTATTACAATTAAGAGTATGCCCATATTGATGAAAAGGAAGCCTTTGTGTCTTGTTAAAATGAAAAAATGAAGCCCATTTGTTTCAGCTTTTGATATTGTAACCTATTCAATGGTCACACAATCCCCAAAGGACAATTGATAAAGAATGAGGTGAAACAAATAAGATGAATACCTAAATGTTAAGGACACTGAGAATCGGTCAAGTTGTTCGCAAATGGATCCCGTGATGACTTTTGCGAAGTTGAAATGATAAGCCTGATCCTTGGCAATAGACCTCATGTGGAACATGGCTGCCATCTTCCAATCTTCGATGCCCATGTCTGAATCATGCCCAAAGATGAAGGCCAACATGTAGTAGACATCCTGAGAGTCTGCTAAAAGTGATTTTAGTGGTATGGGAAAACTAGCGGTTTCTGAACTACCCGTATCCACCTATCTTAGTTCCTTACTAAGGAATGAAGCTTTGTTTTGACATTGTGCACAGACAGTTTGGAGTTTGGCCATGTCATAGAAACTAGCCGCTTGGTTTTTTGTCAGGGCCAACATGTCCCTGATAGCTTATGGCATAGTTACTACCCTTAAGTATCTACCTTGAATGGTGTGGGATCTGGACTCGAAATAGTCTGCACACATCTGAATGAGTTCTGGGCATGGTTGTGTAAGGGGCACCATGTACTAGGCAAGCATGGTGCTCCAGGTCCTAGAGCCGAAAGATTCAGAATCTCCCAGCTTGAGGAATCTGGAAGAGGCCACCTCCCTTAAATCTTTAGGTTTTCTGTTGAGTACTAGGTCAAAAACATTGTCGGCGGGGTCGGAGATCATGGTAAGATCGTTGAACTGGGACCCTTCATCTGGAAACTTCAGTATTGGATGTATAGTTTGAGGGGGGCAGGGTCGCCCTGCGTAACACCTGGCTACTGGTGCAGAACTAGAGGTTGCCATGGTGTTCCTTGAAAGAATTTAGAGACAGTTAGAATTCCCTTAGCTCGGAAATTTGGTAATTGATTTGGGGAACCTTCACGTTTAGATTTAACACGTTGAATGTTCTTCAATAATTAAAGAGCCACCCTCACTTTATGAGTAATGGTTCGCACGTAAACAGGGTCACTTCTCACAATGGTCCCTTTCTTATAATTATATTTCGCCCATATTGTAAACAAATAAACCATATAAAAGACACAGAATTCAACTAATTCGGGACATGATATTGATCAAGAGTTGTTACATAAATAGAGAGGAGGTCTCTTGTTTCTTAGGAGCCTATCACTATCTCAAATCCCCTCAAATATCTTTCCCAATCTCCTAACATATCTCTCCTAATCCCTTTAATATCTCACTCAAACTCTCAATCTAATTATGTGAGTTGGTCACAACAAACCATTATCTAGTTACAACTATTTACATGAGTTAACAACTCATAAATAGTTGTCTTACATTACACTATATTATTTATTTCTCACACTCATAATAATGTTTTCACTAACTATCTAACATGGATTCACTAACATTCACTCCCCTATTGTTAAGCATTATTATTTCCGTACACATTCTCTTCCCTTAGTGCGAACAATGGTGGAAAAGAATAGTTCACACACTTATCTGTAGCTATGCTCACCCCTGTTAGCTCATGCCCAACTTGGTACTCATATGGACCTCATTCAAAAGAAAGAACTCTCTCCTATTCATGAACCTATGTTAAACAGGTTTACCACAAACCTATGACGTGACATGAACCAAACCTTTGTCCTACCTCATGTGGTTTTGCTCATGATCCTCTATTCAAACTGTTTCAAGATCCACATGATGCTGACTTTTTCATTGGTGCTTCTTATCTTTCTGCTATAACATGTTCTAAAATCAAGAGGTTATAAATATAGGAAATATTGCTCACGCAGGAGCTCACTGATTACAATAGTTGAAGAGGTATGATTCATTTTTTGTTAATTGCAGACAATGTAAACACACAACTGAAAATACTTGGCTACCAAATCACATTACTGCGGCCCCGTCAATGGTGCCTGACGAGAGGTCGTTGATTGCAACCTCCTTCCTCCATTGCCTCCAGCCTCCATCATGTTTGTCCCTGCTAACTCAGCTAGATTTAGCCGATCATGATACGGTTCAATATTACATACTTCAATCGGACGTCGGGGGCAGAGCCACCGAAAATGCGTCCGTAAGGCAAAAATTTTTATTTTATTTTTTATTTAACAAGTTTGACTCGAACTTACACTTAAAATGACTACAGTTTGAAACAAGACAACGACGATAACTACGACTTAGTAACAAATTTTCGACTTGAACAATTATGATGACGAAACAATTAATATTTAAACTTTTTAGACTTGACGACACAAAATAAAACATTAGATAGACACTCAACATATATTTTTCAACTTTTAATTACAAGGCTATCATGAATTGCTATGACACAATTACGAAATATTACTTAACACTTGATGAAAATAATAAAGATTTTGACAAATTGTAAAGACCACACTTACTTATCAAAACAACTAGGATCTACATATTGACTGCCAAAATGTAATAGACACTGTATTTTATACACATTAAAAAGGGATTCTTGTAATGACACATTTATAAATCACATATGAAAGTCTAATAAACAATGACAACTACTAAAACATTAAAAGGACATAAAACACCAAACTTAATCACATTCTACTTAGCTAAATGAATATGAGACTACTTTAGTGAAATGACGGTTATTAAATAAAATCAAAACTATATCGACCTAACACTTGGAGTTAGATTACCATGCATGTAGAGATGTTTGACAAAACAATGCACAATGGTAGACTCACTTTTGTTCAAAGTGTCTTTGAATGATAATTAGACAGAAACAATGATGGGCGGAGCTCCACGTTCATAGAGAAGTGACCATGATGTTTTTTCCACTTGTAGCAGTCTCAACATTTTGATTTGCACGCAGACAGTAACTTGAAACGGCATGAGAAAAGTACTGCTGATGGAAATTTACTTCACAGAAATATCAGTAATCGATTAATATTACTAGACCAGGGCTCTCTCGAATCTTTTCGCATGACTACAGTTTGAAGTGAATCACGAATCTCAGTAATAGCAGCGATCAGAAATATGATAAATGGTGATAAAACAGATCAAGGTTGTAGAATTCTCAAGACAAATGTGAAACATGTTACAGAATAGCAACATGCTTCATTTGCACGCAAGAAATGAATCACAATTTTCTCCAAAAATATGGTCATTTGGGTTCACATGAAATTTTTACTGTGGCCTGATCATGCATTGAAAAAAATCCATGAAATCCAAGCAAAATTGTAGTTTGAAACTCAGATCATAAAATGCAGATCTACAATCTATGCATTCAGAAAGAATATTTACAAGAAATGGTCACTCTTGCTCAACGCACAGGCAAAGATCCAGTTATCAGCTTTGATACCAAATATTATACCACTGGTTCAGAAAATGCAAAAAGATAAATTATAATAAAATGACACTGGAAATAATATAATAATTTTTCAAAATCATCCAGGATCTATTTATTCATAAAGATATTATCAAATACATAGAGGATTGACCTTACTATATATGGTAGAGTTTGATCTCATCTTGAATCCACTCTAGGAGTCAACACTCATCCCACATATCTCTTCTAATCCCCACAATATCTCACTCAAACTCTCAATCCCATTATTTTCTCACAACAAACATTATCTAGTTATAACTATTTACATGAGTTAACAACTCATAAATAGTTATATTACATTACACTATATTATTTATTTCCACACTCATAATAATGTTCACAATATCTAATATTATTCCTAACACTTATTAATGGACTCAAGTGCGATGTTCTACGTCTTTCGAGGAGGTTCGCGTCACTCCGAAATATTTTCTCTCCTTGAGCGCCAAGGAAATTGCTAGATCATTAATTTTGGAAATAAAACAGGGAGGTATAGCTCCTTCATGAATTTAAAAGTGGAAAAGTACCTTTGAAAGGGACACGTGTCTGAGACACTTATTGCAAAAACAAAATAGACAAAGCAAATAAAAGAAATTGTATATATAATACAATATTGGCGAAGGACTTACAAGAATAACTTTAGGTGGATCCTGTTTACCAGAATGGCTAAGGGATCACCCTCCATAGTTTCTAGCTCAAATGAGTTGTGTTGCTTGCACCCTCTGATTCTAAAGGGTCATGTCCATAGGGGATCAAATTTTCCATGATTCCCGGGCTTGGCGGCCCTTGCATCCCATTTTAGGCCACAACAAATAAGGTGAAACAAATAAAGAACGCGATGAAACAAATACTGACTAAAATATTCAGTATTCATGATGGCATATAAAAATCTGTGCAACAGGGCACGTATGAAGATATTCATGATGGCATACATATAATTCGTGATTCGACAGAGCTCCTTTAATAAATTCATTCTGCTTTTTCAACATGCATGGGGGGGCGTGACTCATAAACTAAGGGGCTTCATGACCTTTTTTTGTTCAAAAACCGTGCCAACGGCTGCTTGCCTTGCCCTGCACTCCCATCCCATGTTTCCTATTTTGCAAAGGTGTTTAGATGTTTTAGTCATTTTAAATGTTAAAATACAGTAATATGTGAAATATGACTTTGACAAGTAAAAACATAATTTCAAACGTTAAAATGACATGTATATTCAATTAGCAATTAGTATGTAAAAATTGAAATGTACACTAAATGTGGAAGGGAATATATTGGAGAAGTCAAATTGGGGGAGAGAAACAATGGGAGAGTAAGAGGGATTAAATGGAGGGGTATGATGGTGGAGAAGTGCAAGGGAAAAGGAAGTGGGTTCGGGGACAAGTGTGATAAGTAGATCCTAAATAATCACATGACAATAATGGCTAGGAAATGAAGAAGAAAATTCTTGTTCTTTAAGAAGTCAGGCACTGTTTCGTGAGATATATCATAATGTAAGTAGAGGTCTAGAATTAGTGTCCAAGCGAAAAATAGTTTAAAATTATAACTTCTTGTAGAACTTGGCAAGCCCCCTTTTCAGTTTTGATTTGAATTAATTGCAAGGAAGTAGGGAATGCAAAACGAATCATCAAGAGCTGAATGCATCGAACAATTGATCACAAGAGAGAAATTACGTATGGAACATACTTTATATTTTTTTAATTTATTGTATTATGGCTTTGAGGTCGTCAACTAGATGATGTTCAATTTGGTAGATAAGAAAAAGACATGAATGGAAAGTTGGAAATGAAATGATGGAAATTAAATACATGCAAGCCCCATACCTATTGCACACGACAAATAATTCTAACCCGACGAAATTCTACTATATGTACTCCGCTTTATAGTTTTGAACTCAATTAAACTATTGACATGATACAATCTATGATTAAATGGGCCAAAATAAATAAACGGAAAATCCAAAAGTTTCCAACATTGTGATATGGTCGCAATGCCTCATTCTAGTAGAACGTTGTAGCACCTGTTTCTAGCTATATGTATCAACAACAGAGCCCTTCTAGTGATTAGTCATATGAGTGATGTTAAATACTACACAATTATATAAAAACACCGAATATTATAATTTAGAAACTGAATTCATTCGGATGTCTTTACATAGAAGGAGTTTACATTATATAGGAGAATGTTCTCCTTAATACAAGGAGTCAACATCAATCCTCAACAACCCACATATCTCTCTCTAATCCCTACAATCTCTCAAAATTATCCCTAAGATATCTCTCACACTAAGATAGTTACATGAGTTGTTCTCACAACTCACCAATAATAAAACTATTACAACTATATTATTAATATGAGTTATATAAACTCATTATTATTAATATTACATTTTATTTAATAATGTTACACAATATTTTGGTAACAAGTGAAATATAGATTACAGATTTTTTTTGGACAACATTGAGTGTTTTAGAAAAGGCGAAGACATGAATGAAAATCAAAAAGTAAATACGTTGTAACTAAATACTTGCAAGTCCCACATCACCTGATCTTTTTTCTTTTTCTTTTTGTCATTTGGGTCATCCTTCAATCCTCTAGCTCATGAAAGGTTATAAAAATGGAGTGCTTCAACTTGATGAATATAATTTGGTTGATTGTTTTGAAGATTATAATTCATTTAATTATTTTGAAGATTATAATCTATCGATGAAACAACAAATTTCAATAATTGGAATGTTTTGAATGTATGGATATTGGTCGAGGATAGAATTCAAACCGAGTTTGTGTAAAATCATGTCATGCAATGAAAACCAATGAAAATCGGTCCCCTCTATAATGACATGCCTAAGCAACACAAAATCGACCAAAATAATACAAATCGTAACCCTATGCACCATTTTTATTGAGATCTGTGATCAACTACCCTTAAGAGTACTACGGTGGCTCATTTTGGTGGATTCAAGAAAAATATTGTGTGATAATTATCGATGCCTTGCTAGAGCTGAGCTGGGATCCTTGTAGCCCAAGGGAATAGGGCCAGAATGTTGTTCGTCGAATTAGAGAAAAAGAAATTAGATTGCCACAAATGGAGCGCAAGTTAAATGATGCGGCTGAGTAACAGACTAGAGATTGAAATTGGGGAAGATTTTTAGGCACGACACATACATTGTTGTGTGTCTCCAGTCGTTAACGACTCGTTGAAACATTTGAATACGCTTGTCATGGAGGCCAATGAAATTGCAAAGAAGTGCTTTGTATGGTTACTGACATACAATAACGCAATCCAAATTGATAGGGCAATACCCACTCAACACCCTATAATTTTCAACACATGCATGGAAGCATGCTCCAGTGCATTGATTGTCAATCTGAGGAAGTCTCGCTTCAAATATATATATGCCTTCAACGTAAAAATACATATTAAATTTATAATAACTAAGAAAGTTAATAAATTAAATATTACACAAACATTACACATTACAAATTCGTGAAATTAATGAAAATTTTTACATAAATGAGAATCATACATAATTTGATCCATAATCTATCTAATTATGAAAAATCATTAAAGTTAAAAGTTTTTCCTGCGGATATGTCAACAACGTTCAAAAAAGAATGGTTCAGATGTGTCAAATGTTGTTTTGCGTGGGATATTTGTTGCTTATGCATTTCTTATTATTTACGTTTAGATTGATTTCAATTCTACCACTTGGACTGGTCGATTCCCTACTTTTGGTTGTTTTTGGAAATTTAAATGATATGCCATAAAAAATGTAACATAACAATCAACACAAATCTATTTAATTGATCAATTGTTGTAAATAAAACATAACCATATTTTTATACATATACTTAAGATACATGTTAAAATGTAAGGACGAAGTCTCTCCCACTCCAACGTCGAGCTCACTATTTTTTCTATTGGAAAGTCCACGTTGATAAGTATGTTTTGCCAGCAATGTTGCACTTTCCTAAGTCATATTTTCTTGTGCAAAATTCGATGCTTACAAATAAAATATTAGTATTATTAGGTTTAACAAATATTTAAAATTGTTGTTTCTGGCTACAATCGCATTAAATATTTTTTTTCGTAGAGCGAGAGAGAATGAGAGAAATAGAGAAAGAGAGATAGTTTTTTTTCATGTTCTTTTTAACAAGAACACATTCTCATTTCACCACTTATATCATACGAAATATCTTTTTTAGCATTTTTTTACCTCTTACATATTCTAATATCACCGCCTATATTGAAGGAGGGAGGGAGAGAGAGAGAGAGAGAGAGAGAGAGAGAGAGAGAGAGAGAGAGAGAGAGAGAGAGAGAATGCCTTGGCACTAGTGTTAATTGAAGGTTTTTGCCACACATTATTTGTTGCCACCATGAACAAATATGACAGATATGGGAGAAACAAATATAGAATTTTGTAGGCAAACTAAATGCACATCCACAGGTTTAGACGAGACATTCCCAAGCACCACGATTTTCTAGTTATCACTCGTCAAAGTTTCACAAGTTTTTCCTCTCATGGCACTTAAGAAACATCGACGAACAGACGTATCCCTGAAGGAACAATACTTTTTTGCAACAAAAAGATACCATCGAAAGTGTCTAACAGCTCAATAGGACGTGTGACAACCATCATTTTGGTGCTACAAGGTGGCTATATTGTATTTTTTTAAAACAATCTTTTATCTTTAACACTAGTGTTAATTAAATATTATTTCCACATTTCTCATTGTCACCACGGAAAAATAGGTGAAATATGGGAGAAACTAAGTTAGGGTTTTGTAGGGGGACCAGATGTGCATTCGTAGGATTAGACGAGATATTTCCAAGCACTACAATTTTCTAGTTATCACTCGTCAAAGTTTGCCAATGTTTTTCTCTTAGGGCATTTAAGAGACATCGACAGAATGATGTATCCTGAATGGACCAAAACGGTTTGATAACGAAATAACACCACCAATGATGTATAACAACCAACTTGTACATGTGTGAACCATTGGTTCAATACCTTAAGGTTCCTATATTGTATTAATTTTTTAAAATAATTTTTTATGTCTAACACTCATGGTAAATGAAGTTTTTACAACATTACATTTGTTGTCATCGTGAACAAACCAGTGAGATACGAGATAAAATGAGATATGCCTTTGTAGGTGGATTAGATGTGTAGCCATAGGCTCACATGACACATTCCCAAGTGTCATTGTTTTCTAGTTATCATTCATCAAGTGTTGACAACTTTTGGTTATCATGGCGTTTAAGAGACATCAATGGACATTTGTAGCCTAGAACGACTGGGATGGTTTAGTAGTGGAACAACACCACTGATAGCACATAACAGCCCACCTAGACATGTGGGAACCAAAATTTTGGTGACAAGAGGTACCCATTGAAAATATCATCATGGATGCCCTAGCACTGGCGTTTATTGAAATTTTTTGCCACATTTCATTCACTACCACCATGCACAAACGAGTGAGATATGGATGAAACTGGTATAGGATTTTGTAGGAAGACAAGATCCACATCCATAGGTTGAGATGAGAAATTTCTAAGTTTCACAATTTTTTATTCTCATGTTGCTTAAGAGACATCGATGGAATGACGTAGCCCAAAAGGATTGAGACGGTTTGGTAGTGGAGCGACACCACTAATAGCATCTAAAATCCCACTTAGATGTGTGGGAAGTATCGATTTGGTGCCAAAAGGTAACCATTGCAAAATATCGCCATGGATGCCCTAACACTGATGTTAATTGAAAGTTTCTACCACGTTTCATTCACTACCATCATGAACAAATGAACAAGATATGAGAGAAACTACTATAGGATTTTGTAGGAAGATTAGATCTGTATCTATAGGTTCAAACGAGACATTCCCAAGTTCCACGGTTTGCTAATTTTCACCCATCAGAGTTTGACAACTTTTATATCTAAGGGTGCTTAAAGACATCAAAAAACTGGCATATCTCAGAAGGACCGGGATGGTTTGGTAGAGGAAAAACACCATCGATAGCATCTAAAATCCCACCTAGACGTGTGGGATGCATCATTTTTTTCCATGAGGTGTTTATCTTGTATTAATTTTGTTAACACAATTTTCTATCTATAACACTGATGTTAATTGAAGCTTCTTGTCACATTTCATTCTCTACCACACTTAACAAACATGTGAGATATGGGAGAAAAATGAGCTAGGCTTTTGAAGGCAAACTAGATGCGCATCTATAGGTTCAGACGAGTCATTCTCGAGCACCACAGTTTTCTATTTATCACCAGTCAAAGTCTGACAACTTTTTGCTCTTAAGGCGCATAAGAGACATCGACAGACCAGTGTTGCTATGAAGAATTGTGACATTTTGGAAGTGGAAGGACACCACTAATAGAATTTAATAGCCCACCTGGACATGTGGGAATAATTGTTTTGGTGCCACGAGGTGCCCATTGTGAAATATCACCCTAGATGTCCTGACATTGATGTTAATTAAAGGTTTTTGTCATGTTTCATTCACTACCACCTTGTAAAAATGGGTGAGATATGGGAAAAACTAAGATAATATTATTTGGGTGGACCAGATGCACATCTGAAGGTTCAGACAAGAAATTCCCAAATGTTACGGTTTGTTAATTATCACTCATCAAAGTTTGACAACTTTTTATTCTCATGGCGCTTAAGAGACATCAAGAGACCGATGTAGCCCAAAAGGACAAGGATGGTTTGGCAAAGGAATGACACACCCGATATCATCTAAAAACCCACCTAGATGTGTGGGAAATGTACACACTCAAATTTGCACATACTACATTGTCGAAATGGTTTAAAATCCCCAATGATGATTAATATCTTTTCCAATGGTGTTTGAGTCCAATTTCCCATTTGTAGTATATATTTGTAGCTTAGAATGCTTTCCTTATCCATTTCCATGTTTTTCCCACTTTCCTTTATCATTTTTCTATCCTTTTCCTTGGCTTTTTACTTTAAGTCACAATACCACCCTGACGGTTACGTAATTGCCGATCTACCCTCAGCTGTGGTTGCGTAACCGCATGTCTACGCAGACTAGTGGTCCCTTGCGCATTTAACCGAGACTCTTTTGGCGTGTTTTTAATGCATGCCAAATTCTTCAAACTTGATTTTAGCTCATGTTTCTTAACCAATTTAGATGTCCTTAATCTCATTTGATGTGTGCCAACTTCTCCTTCCCTTCTTTCAGTTAATTATGAGTTAACTGCCCCTTCTTTGAGAGAGGTGGCATTTCTTGGTTGCCAAATGGATTAGACCATTTCTCTGTCATTTTCCTATAAGATCCAAGATTCTATCTGGAGTATTGGTTAAGATTATTGTTTTTAATTGTACTATTATGCTTCCCATAATCATGTTGAGAAATACACAAGTAATGTCAATCCTCTTTCCTTGTTATTCTCTCACCTACGTTGCCACCAGATTGCTTACAAGCCATTCTAGCTCCAATGTTTCTTCATCATTTCTTCCACACAAGCCAACAAAGTTCCTTGGGCTCGTTTGAACACCAAATTAGAAATAATCTGAGGGGGAAATGAATCAAAACCAACAATGGAACTGTCACAGCTCTACACTTTCAGGTTGGGGATATATTTGGATTCTTAAAAATTTCTTTGTTTGAGTAGATATTATTCCACATTCTATTATAGAGTACATCAATTCAAAGAAAAACAATTATTATAGCTTTCCTTTATTCACACAAAGATTAAACTGAAAGATGTTTCCCTACCCATCCTTGTGGGTTTGCATCTACTTAGTGTTATTGTAATTTCCCTTCATTTTTGTAAGCTTGCATAGATCCTGTTTTTTCTTCCGGGGAAGTTTCAGGGAATGAAAAGCTGCTAAGGAGCTTTCCTTTCTTCCCATGACTCTAAGGAAATAATAGAGGAAATTATAGATCTAAAATTACAAATTGGAAAATTCATGTTTTAATTAGAATAGATTAGATCCATTCTACACAGGGAAATAGCCACATCTGGTTGTTTGCTTGTTTAGTTATGTTAGTTTTAGTGTAGAAGCAATTTAATTTGTTTGTGTGTATTTTTGTTTTCCAGTAAGCATTAAAAAATACAAAAACATTAGATTAATTAGTTCTTTATTTATTTTGTTTCATTTTATTCAAAATCATCAAAAACACCAAAAATAAATAGATTGGTTTATTTCCTTTGTTTAATTAGATAACTTTCATTTGGTAATTTGTTTCTAGTAACACGTAGATTTAATTAAATTCAAGGAAAGTAATTAACTTGATTTAAATATGTTTTTTTCTATTTGTTAAATTAGGAACATAGAGTTAATTAGAAAGGAACTAACATATCTCCCCATGTATCCCTACTTGGCTTAGGATTAACCTTGCCCTCTTACGGTTTCTTTGTGAGATGGTTTGTTTCTTTGCTTTAGTAATTTTCACATCCCACATAACCATTCAAGGTCCTCAACAACCAAGAGATTATGTATACGACCCCCAAGTCCCGCAACCAAACATAGTTGATCTATTTACAAACATTGAAATGGGTCTTAAAATCTTGGTTTTCCAGACCACACCACTTCCACCCGCCATTATCTCACAGTTGACAGCCTTGAATGTCAAAGTAGACAACGCTTACGAGTTCTAGAAAATTCAATAAGGTCGAGATTAGACCCCACATTTTACCCATTCGTCTTATTTACACATTTACTCCCACACCTCCATGACCTTGTCTAAATACTTCTATGAGGCAAACACAGGGTAATTTCCTTGTATTTGCATCCAATTCAGAGAGCGTTTAGTGACACATATATCAACAGACTTCTTCATTTTTCCATTCTCCTCGATTGCTCCATTTCACCCACCCAAGTGAGGTAAGCATTCATTGCTTTAGACGAGCAGATCCCCATAGTGCTCGTTGAGGACATTAGATTGCATTGATCACTTGTTATCCATTTCTACCCATTCTCATATATTTCACCTATTTTTTTATATAATTTTCACATAACCATTTATCCATTCCATTTTGGTTGTCCCAACATGACCTCGGGAGGTCGCATGCGCTTAAAATCATGTGTTGATTTTAAGACGTATAAAATTAGTGAACCCGACGTGAAGGACTAGTTCCTTTTCATTTCCATTATTTCTACCTTCTTTCATCCATCCTTATCCTCTCCTGTTATTATGTGGGTATTTATATACACCCCCACTATGTTGAGTCAGGAATACGATGGGCCCATTTTGGGTCTTGAAGCGTATTATTACCACATGGGTATGCAAAATTCACCCTCACTATCTAGATAGGCTGATAACTACTCATCTAATTTACCTTCCCCGTACACTCCTCCCCCTCAAGGTTCCAGCAACGGTTCATCAGTTAGGATTGAGGAGATTGATCAACCTATGTACAACCCATAACCTGAGTTCTCTAGTTCAAACAATATGACATTCACAGGAGAGAAAGGGTTCAATCCTCAAGTCTTGTCAAGACTACAAATTAGCATGCAATCTGATTCACTCACATCTTACCTATTGTTAGGAAAGGAACTCCTGGAACACTTCTCCCGAAGCAATCAACATCTTAACGCAATGGACCAATCCTTGGAATGGATGCAAGGATACACTAATGTTCTTCTCCAGAACAACTCCACTACCCATCCTCCTGCAATGGGAAACACATCCAAAGAGGGGTGTCCTCCTAATAATCAATCCATAATAAGACATCATGTGTGTTTGCTTCCCAGCCAGACTCGGAACGCACCTAAGCCAAATTCAACACCGTCTATGGGTGATGTAATTTCAACACTAGTGGATAGAGTTAGGGAACTAGAGCTTGCCCAACCTTCTCATACTACACCTTTTGTAGGGTGAGGTAAGATCCCCCACCATGTGGAGAACTCTAGTTACTTTCCCTCTGCACCTTTACCCCCTCTGGTTTACATGGGTGCCCCTAACCCTGATGACCTTCTCACTGGTTCAGGCATGTTAGGTATGCCCTTTCACACTTCATACGCGTATCCCCCACATGTGCCAACCTGAAGTGCGTTCTCAAACATTCCCTTGTACCTCCACATATATTCCAAATCACTACAGAGGGACATAATTTCTTTTTATGACTCGTATGCTCAACCTCAGGGGATGCCTTACGCCCCTATAAATGCTTATAATGTGCCATATCAACCTCTTATTCCTTCCCCACCTCCCCATCAAGGGTCATCCATGGTAGAGTCTTATGCGTTCGGTACATACACTAAATATCTCAAGGAGCCCCTTGAATTTTCCATACGAAGTGTAATGCTTCCATGAACACTTGCCAAAGTTCAAAGGGGAGGGGGATACAAATGCATATATCAAAGAATATGACACTTACGTCAGAGAGCTACTCCCATGGGATGTAGTTATCGCTAAGATTTTCCCTAAGACCCTGGAGAGGATTTCTTTCGACTGATACTACAAGATATCAGAATCCTCGATTCATTTGTTCAAGCAACTATTTTCCGAATTTAAAAAGGATTTTGACATGAACAAACTCTTACGAACAAAAATCAAAGAATTCCTTCATATCAAGCAAGAGCACAATGAATCTGCCACACATTTCATTCAGAGTCGGTGATAAGTCCTCTACTCCTCAGCTAACGCTCTAAACATGTACCAAACAGAGATTTATGACTTGTTCCTTAATTTTATCAATTGAGAAACTAAGGAGGAGGTTCAAAAGTTTCCTCTTAGAAGCTACAATGAGGTATTTAAGGGTGTTCTCCGCATTGAAAAAGTGGTGATTGATAGTGGCCGGAAGATGTATGACTCAAATAAGAGATTGGTAAACCCCTCCCAGGGTAATTCAAACTACCCGAATGGTTTAGAAAATAATAATGAGGACCCAAAGTCCTCAATAAGAACCATGGTGCTACGACGGATGACGTAACTGACCAATTCAAGAAGTCGAATGTTGTTAACACCAACAATATGATTAATAGTAATAGTAATGTGAATGTCAAAATCAAAGGAGTAACAACTTCACTTCTTTCGTCAATGTGGTGGAATTTATTCATCCCTCTCCCCCACCTCAGCAAGTCCAGGTCCAAGGTCCGATTCAATATCAGAGCGAATATCCGAACCAATATCAGAACCAAGACCAGAGGCCCCCGAACTTCAACTTTAACAACAAAATTATAAACTATGGGCTCCAACAAAACCAAAATCAAAGACATTTTGATTACGATCTTGATTTATATTACAGTTCCTATAGGGTTAGATGACATGACTCTCGTACATGTCGTGATTGTAAAAAAATTATACAACGACTTCCAAAGGACCAAAGACAACTCTTTATTAAGATGTTTTTGTCTAATCCTATTACGCCAACATAAAAAAAACTCACATGGGGCCTGTTTCCCCTCAAAAATTCTACCCTTGGGGTTTATAGAGACCCTCTTCTAACACACCCCAAGAATAGAAAGCTTAACCCTCATGGAACTAATAAAGGGGCTCCTATTGGAAACAATGATCATGAAGCATCTACTTCGTCAAACCCTTTGGTACCTCCTTCTTTATATGGTCAGAATCAGACCAAGATGATAAGCTTGGTTGGGTTGGAGACTAAAACTGAGGTTAATGCAATGACCCACACTCGTGATTATTCCTAACAAACTCTTCATGTTTACCCTTTAATGTTAGACGATGCACCAATAACCCCTAAACCACTAGGGGCCTATGATTTAACCATGGATTTGACAAAGACCTTTTCTCACAATTCATTTTTAGATTTGTTGAATAATTTACCTACCATCGAGTGAATTTATTATAAGCATTAGGCCTTGGCCATCTAATTCACGTCACCCCTCCTCTAGAGGCCCAAGCTAATCATATAGACTTCAATGTATATCCTCCAATAAAACCTGAGAGGGATGCAAAATTTGTATTTTACATTAGCAAGAAGTCAATTGGCGTTGAGTTGGCATGAAGAGGTGTCCCTACGTTGTACCTCCAGGTTTGGATCTATAACAACTATGTTAAGCATGCAATGATAGATGACAAGGTTGTTGTCAACATAGTCCCTTTCTCGATTCTTCAGAAGCTGGTATATGGAGAAACCAATTGTTCTTCAACGTGAAATATGTTGAGATGCTACGATAGTCTCAAGGAAATGCCCATTGGGACTATAGTGCTCTTGGTTACCCTTGGAACAAATATTGTGTTAACTAAGTTTTATATTATAGATCGAGAAACTAACTATAATATGATTCTCATTCCAAATAGGGTGGGTGCGGTAGGGGAAAATAGGGGAGAAGCGGTTAGGAGTATCTTGGTTGTGGCTAGGGTTTCCTTCGGAGATGAGGTTTATGAGACCATTGAGTATTTTGAAAAGAGGGGTTTGATTTGTAGGTTCAATAGTGGTTTCCCTGGAGTCCCTTCTCTTCACAGCTGGATCTCTGAACAATGGCACCCTCTTATTGAAGGTAATGTTAATATTTATCCCTCTTCTCATGGCATTTTCGTAGCAGTGTTTGATAGCTCATTTGATAAGGAGATAATATTTGGTAAAATTTGGGAACTCCAATCGCATCTCCTCCTAATGAAGCCTTGGAACCCTCAGTTTAATCCCTCTACTAAAACTTTTAACACTAGACCCGTATTGATTAGGCTGTCATACATGCCCCTGCACTTTTGGAGTGAGGATTGCTTAAGAGCTATGGGTAATGCGTTGGGAAAATTCTTAGCCATTGATCCCAAAACTAATTATTTTTATCACACCACATATGCACACATATTGGTGGATATGAACATGACTATTGAATTTCCAGCTACCATGGAGTTCAAGGTCAAGGATTCAATATGGATGCAAAATTTAGATTATGAAGGGTTTCCTTTTAGATGCAGAACATGCTTTTCTTTTGGACATCTAGCTGTTGATTGTCACATGGTTAAAAAATAGGTTAAAGGAAGGGTTTCTTGGGGGAAGGATTTTAATCTAGGTAATCTTATTGTCTACGGACTTGAGGATAGTGATACTGAAAATGATTTGGTTGGTATTAAGGAAAAACATGAGGAGAAGGTGGGGGAGGTTGTCCCCTCTTCCTCTACTAATCATTTAGACGAAAAGAGTGGATCCTTTATGCCCCATTCGCCTTGTCCCAAACAGATTTAGAGTCCCATAAACAAGGAAGTGCTTGAAATTTGGCTACCTTTTCACCCTGATGAGAATGTTGACCCTAATGGGGGTGATGGATGGCAGGTGGTAAACAACAAAAAGAAAGGTAAAGGTGGAGGTCTTCCCCTTAAGATGAATCTCAGATCCCAAAGAGTAAAGGACTATGGTAGTTAGGTTTGCTCCATGCGGGTGGTCAAGGATTTTTGACTCACCTGTCTCTTGGGGCCCTTTCTTCTTTTTGTTTTTTCTTCTTTACTTTTTTGGTTGGTTGTTTTGTCTCATCTTTATCCTAGTGTGGCTTTGTTCGTTGATGTTTCACCTTTGAGCCTTGTTGCTTATCTTTCGGTTGTACAGGGTTCCTGATCCCTTCAAAATTTGTCTTTTTACCTTATCTAATAAAAAAATTTGATTCTCAGTCAACCATGGATTCAGATAATGAAGGCGATCCATTCCACGTTGTTCCTAGAGGTCAGATTCTTACACCTGGGCAAGGTTTTGGTAGCCCAGGGTACACCAAAGCCATTTGAAATCCATTTGACCAACCTAAAGAAGAAACTTGGGATTCATACCGAGTTTGAGATCCTAGCCAATCAGTTAGACAAGCCCCGAGAATCAAATCCTAAGTCCCAACTTGTTCCTACAACTTCTCAAAAGTGCACCCTTTAAAGAGATGGTTGCAGGTGTTCTAAGCTTGCAAATTTTATCTCTCTCTTTCGTAGTTACAATGGAAACAACTCAGGTCTGTGGGTATACCTATTTTGAGGCGAGTCTCTGGTATTAAGGCCGGTTCCTTATTGATGTATCCTAAACTGATTTCTGGTGTTTAAGGGTAAAAGATGACTATAAAAAATGAATTAAAACTAAGGTGATACACCAAACTTGTATGAGGTCTTTGACTGAGTACATGCACAATTGATATGGAATGAAATTATGATGCACATGCCAACAGATTTTTGAAGATAATTAAGGGTAAACACTTTGATGTATTGAGGGATAGAATCACAACAATACTCCTAAGTTACACATACACATTAATATCATGCAGAGATTACTGAATTTGCAACAGGGTAAGATGATTAATCAGGGAATTCAACATTCACAAGATTAATGGAAAACATACACAAGACTGCAAATAATTGGAAAGGCAGAAAATACTTCACATTCAAAGGGCAAAACTGATAGAAAATTGATTCAGCACTCTTGTATCTAAAAATTCCTCTTTGTGCTTTGCCAAGGCACACAATATATAGCAAAATTGATTCACCCACCCTTCCTAAAAATAGACTAAGGTTGTACTCGCCCATGCATCCTATTTTTATCCTTTATTTAATAATAAATAAAGGAATAAAATAAAGCAAACTAGTACAAAGAGGCATTAATAGCCTTTGATTACATACAGTCAAACTGAAGTTGACTTTTCTATTTTTAAGAAAAGCATGGGTGAATAATTTGCTAATAATAAACCTTGCTTGATGAGCAAGTCTCCTTCTAGGTGCATGCAAATTTGTCTTCTTATTTGTTCTGTCCTTTTGTGAAGGCATGCAAGAAATCATCTCCCTGTGAGTGAGAAAAATAAATTCCATTAATCTGCAATACTTGCAAAAAATAATCACCCATCCATCCACTTGATGGGGACCACCTCCAAGCTTAGACTATGATGTTGACATCTCCATGCATAATTTTTTCCTCTTATGGTCATATGTGAAATTTCAACCTCTGCAAGCAAAATAATACCTTTGTTTTAAGCTCCCATATGAGAACCACCTTTGATGTTGATCACTTTAAGGGTACGAGGTATTTAGCCAATTTTCAAGGTAAAATATTTCAATTTTATCATTAGCCCCTTCATGATTACATGTCAAACATATTCCTTGTCTTCTCTGACTTTTACATGTGAATAATATTCCATCATGACTAAGGTGGTAATGATAGATCAGGGGTCAAGGAATGTTGACCATGCACTTTGGTATAGTCTTATCCTAACATGGACTCCTCCTTGATTTGACATATATTATGATAGCTTGTTTTACATGGCAAAAATTTATGAGGCCTTCTTCTGAATTTGACTCAGATCATTTCGTATACTATGGTGTTGAAAACATAATAATTTAAATGATAATTTTGTCCCCTCCTTTACGATGGCATACCCCTCGAGCTTTGTCGGTGGCTCTTCTTTTGAGACTAACCTGAGTGGAATTAGGGTTTTTGTGGCTTCGACACGTACATACCTTTTGACCATGGGTTGGTTGAGTTTGGTTGAGTTAACATTGATTATGACTGCTTCTTGATCATTGATTGAATGTACCTTGATCGTCTCCACTGTGGATCTGTAGCTTGGTAGTTGGCTCTTTGACCGTGGTTAAGTTTCGCTAACTCACTTCTTGAGCTCGTGTGGTAATAGTAACTTGAACCCTTATGATCGTTCCTTTTTTGCTCTTGCTCTCTTGGTGAAGCCTTGGCAATTTTGTTGCACAACTGCCATTGTTGAAGATTTTGAGCTCGATTCAGTTCCTTTTTCAGTCTCTATAATGAACTTTACAAGCATATATCTAATTCTTTTGTGATTTTTTACCCTTTCTGGGTTCTGCGCATTGTATTTTCTACTCTGAAGCTCATTTTTTTAGAGTTTTACCTATGTAAAGAAAAATCCTTCTATATTTTCATCTTTATGAACTTTGAGAGATTTCAATAATGAATGGGTGTCATCGTGAAGATTTGGGGCTCTTCTTTACAAATTTGAGTTCTCTACATTTTTAGCATGAAGTCTGCATTCTGTTGGGGTTCGGCCTGGAGGATTTTTAGTATGCTCGAACCTTGCTTTATTTTGTTCCATGACCATAGTTGTTCATGGAGATTGTTCTGAGCATTTTCTTTTCCATTCTTTGAGCTTTCTGTGATCTTCTGGTCTAAAGCCCTTTGTGTGATCTCTTGGCCACTATTGATAAGAACTCAAAGCTTCAGTACTTGATGATGGGTTGTCTTGATACTTACTGGAACATTTTACTTTTGACAAGGTAAGCATGTTTTGGACTCGAGCTCTCCTGGGTAATCCTTTGTCTATCATTTTTTGAGATCTCTCATTTTTCAATTCAAAAACGACACCATATCTTCTGTATTTACCTTAAATATAAATGGGTATCATTCTTTTTGTTCTAAATGATAGATATGAAGCTTCGTTGATGAAGGGTTTTCTCTGTTCATGCATATTCTGTCTTCAATTCCAGATCTGGACATTTTTGAGATCTCTGGTTTTCAAACTTGTTCATTTTCTTTCGATTTTGTAATCTGCTTTGAAGATTTTAATGGCCTCTGGAACTTTGTTTAATTTTTGATCCATCATGTTACCATTTCGAGGTGTTTTGCATATTAGTTTTCCTGGTTGGGTTTATCGCTTTGGCTTATGGGAACATTTGATATGGCCGTATGATTGAAACTCACTACACATTCTTTTATACCTTGCACTACCCGATTCGATTTGACCTTGTACTCACCGAGTTTGAAGCTTATGTTTGATCAATTTTAAGAGTTCGTCGATGCTCTGTTTCCATGCTTGTAGCTGAGTTCAGCCACGTCTGAGAGCCATATCCTTTGAATGTTCTGTCACTGTCTGATATGAAGTGATAATTGGGTTTGATTTTCACTGTAATCAAGTGTCATTAATGTTCAATTCAAAATTTTGTTTCACTTTGTTGTATCTGCCTCTCGTTGTAGATTTTCTGCATGATAGTTACTCCACTCGGGAACTTTGTAAATACCTAAGACCCTTTATTTGTACTTCGAAGCATGTGTATGCTCTTGATTTCAAGCATTACTCAGTGTAGAGGGTTTGTAAAATGAAAATCCATTAGTATATGTTTCTATTTTTGTTTCATCCCTCTACGGCTGGTAATGATGCTCTGTCGCCATGGAGATTTGCATTGGATCTGGGCATCTTTCATGGTTTTCAGTGTTTTCATGTCTTTGACTGAAAATTTCATAGAAAAACTTATTGGGTTTGAACTCAGCTTCATCTGCATGATTCTTCTATATCGTTTCTCGTGAGCTTCTGGGTATTTTGATTTATATATACTCTGCACTATATCATGATCTTTGTACTTTAAGACTGTACTTCGAGATGTAAGTCTTTAATATTCTTGAATCTGTATCAATGTTTCTGAGTTGAAATGTTTCAATCATGTTTCTTTCAAAACAATTGAGGATTTTGCAAAGCATTATGGCTTGGATTCCTGAAATCTGGAATATAAAGTTCCTCTGGAGTTTGTCTTATTTTACCATTCTTTTCTGTTGTGCCATTTGCTACCTGATTTTGGTTTTGAACTCTATAATTCCCTAGTCATTTTGTGAGCAAAAATTAAACTGAAGCAATGCTCTTTCCATCATAAGTTGTTTTACTTCATAAACTGTAACCTTACATAGTCCATTTCAGTTTATAATGAAAATGCATACTTTTGATCTTAATAAATGATGCAAAAAATTTGAGTTCCATTTCTACTTTCAGATGATGATATTCTGTACTTGTTCCTATCTGTTGCAATTGATTGTACCTTTTAAACTTCAAGCTTTCAAATTTTCTTTTCATCGGCATAAGTGT
This sequence comes from Taxus chinensis, assembly GCA_019776745.2. Lineage (NCBI taxonomy): Eukaryota > Viridiplantae > Streptophyta > Pinopsida > Cupressales > Taxaceae > Taxus > Taxus chinensis. Next base: position 115,364 of record JAHRHJ020001532.1, on the reverse strand, counting down.
GTCTTTACTTACTCGGAATGAGAAAGGAAGATGAACAATGTTTTTAGGTCCTTCTTTGTCACTGGTCCCAGATTGTATATTGTGTAAATGCTTCTTTATTCATTTTGTACTGATTTCAAGTGCATTATTTGAAAGCACACCTACTCAAAGCTGTGAATACAACAAGCATGAAATCCAGAGCCTTGATGATCCTTTATTTCCCTTCTCAGGTATAATGCAACAGCTGGTGAAGATGGTGGAGAGAGGAAGCGAGGACAAACTCAACCCAAACTGATGAAAATCCAGGAAATGATGGATTTCATCCTTTCTTTGTTCACAACTTTACGTATATGTCCTTTCATTACATGCACTTGATTTCAGAGTTATTTCCATGGCTTGTGTCAGTTCACTATACTTTTATTCCATATGAATAGATGAAATATTTTCATGTAATGAGATGTTTATCTTTCCTTGTTGTACTTTCTTTCATTTGAATGGATAATAATGAACTTGTACACTCAAAACACTTAAATAATTCACTTAATCATGGAAATAAATTAAAATCAAATGTACCTTTTGATGTTCATTGGATGACTGAAATTTATTGCGCACCCTGTCCTTCAAAGCTACAACCTGTCCGTAGCTTTCAGAACATCATATCTGATACATGTTGCCCTTCCTGCCTTCCTCAGGGCCCTGCAATGGTCGTTTACGGCTGTTGCATAGTTCTGACAAGGGTTTCAAATGGAATGGATGCATCTATGAGGCATGGCATTCTTTAACTGTACCCAAGTTGTAATTTTAATCTAAAATGACTCCCAACTGTCCAAAACTAAATAATTAAAAACTATATATTTTTTTGAGATGGCTATCCCAAACATAGCTAAACTCGTAACTCGACCAATCTGAGAAACTTAAAAGTTTTGAGTTGACCTTTTTCACATAGGGTGTGAAAAATGTCACTGTTGTTTGATTCCTTGGGCATAAGACATGATCTTGGGATTGGTTCTCTCCCATATACCATCTTTAACGAGGTCTATATTGTTGAGGTTTAAGAGGTCATGGAAGAATATTCTAAAAATGATCAAACTTTAATCTTCTCTAATGATTGTTGGACTCTCAACTATGACGGTGCGAAGTTCTGCTATGACTCTGGGGCAAGGGTGATCCTTACTTCTCCAGAGGGGAGGATCATGCCTTTTTCCTTTAGGTTAAATTGTGAATGTACAAACACCGCCACAGAGTTCAAGGCTCTTCTTCTTGGTCTCATCGTAGCCAAGAGGATGAGTGTTAACAATGTAAGAGTTATGGGTGACTCCCAACTTGTTGCTAACCAAGTGTCTGAACTTTATGAGACCAAAGATGAGCACCTACAACTCTAAAGATCCATCATATTAGAACTTTGTAAGATTTTTGACTTCATTTCTATTGAAGCCATACCTAAAAAGTAGAATAAATTGGTTGATTCCATGACAACGTCTTCCTCACGGTTTTTCCCGAGAAAGGATTTGAAGGAAACTGATTTTATGGTCTCAGTTCAATCCAAACCCTTAGTTTAAAGAGTGCCAACTAACATAATTTTGGCATAAGTTAAGGCTTAGAATGAGCCTGACACCATGGATTTTATGTAGAACGATGAGGTAATCCTAAGATTCCTCAATTCTTACATGGATCTTCATCCCGCACATCATAAAAGAGGCTTTTCTCTTAAACCTCACCATTCCTCCTACTTTGGAGATCCCACGATGTGTCCTTCCTCGTCTGAGGGTCTTGAGATATACAAAGTAGAGGGAGAAGAATTGAAACTACCTCCAACCCCACCTGAGTTTGAAGAGGGTGACACCCCTTTGATTGAAGGAACCATATATATTAATATAAGGACAAAAGAGGATCCTAAGATCTTGAAACTTGGCTCTTCTTTAACTCTAGATGAGATAGAAGTGCATACGAAGGTTCTTAAAGAGAACTCAAAAGCCTTCTCTTTTAGCTACAAGGAAATGACGGGAATAGCTCTTGACGTGGTGGTTCACAATCTCGTCACAAAGTCTAATGCCAAGCCCGAGAAACATAATTCAAGACCATGAAGACCAATGTGGCTTTGATGGTCAAAGAAGAAGTAATGAAGCTCCTTCAGGTGGGGTTCATTAAACCAGTGGACTATTGCATGTGTGTGTCTAACATCATCCTGGTCCTTAAAAAGAACATGAAGATACACATTTGTATCAACTTTAGAGACATCAACAAAGCTTGTCCTAAGGATGACTTTCCATTACCTTCCATTGATGTCATTGTAGATGCAACAAATGGTTATGAGTTGTTTTCATTATGGATGGCTTCTCCGGCTGCAATAAGATAAGAATCTCTAAGGAGGATCAAACAAAGACTACTTTTTCCACTCCTTGGGGAACATTTTTCTATGCAATCATGTCATTTGGTTTGAAAACCGTTGGAGCCACTTATCAATGAGTGATGACATACATCTTCCATGATCTTATCCATAATATTTTGGAGTCATACATCGATGATTAGCTTGCCAAGGCCAAGAAATATTGTGATCACCCTAAGGTGCTTCATGTTATCCTCTCTCATCTTATCAAATACAGTGTACCATTGAATCCAGAAAAGTGTGTGTTCATAGTGACGAGAGGCAAGTTGTTGGGGTATATCATTTCTTCTTGAGGAATTGATGTAGATCCAACGAAGATTAGGGTGGTTGTGGAGATGACTCCACACTCAGATGAATCAGGTATTAGATATTTTATGGGTAAACTTGGGGCAATCTATAGGTTTATTCATGATCTAATTTGCACCGTTCATCCCATCAACAACTTGCTAAAGAAGGATTGTAGTAAGGAGTGGACTTTTGAATGTCACGAGGCATTTGAGTCAATCAAGTTCTTTCTCATGTCACCACCTACACTCATGTTTCTCAAAGTCGTTCATCCTCTAATCTTATAGTGTCAAACCACTGAGGTCTTGCTAGCTTGCATGTTGGCATAGGAAGATGATGATAACCATGAGCGTGTCATTTACTTCATCACTCACACTCTACTTTACTACGAGACACGTTATACATAGGCATTGAAAGAATGTAAGACAATAGTTTTTACAACCAAGAGGTTACGAAATTATATGCTTAACCAGGATAGGTGAGTGATCATCAAGTCTGAAAAACTGTGAACTTTCTTGACTCAGGGTGCCTTATCTAAAATTTTTGGACGTTTTCTCACATTGATGGGTGAATTTGAACTCACCTTTATCAACTAGAAGTCCATCAGAGGAAAAATTATTACTGATTTGTTAGTGGAAAACCCTATAGATTGTGGAGACCTAGATTTCCCTGATGAGTGTGTATTTCATGTGGATGTAAAGCCTCCCATTGCGGCGTGTCCATGATACACTGACATTATCAACCATATTGTGGACCGGGCATATCCTGAGGGAGCAACCTCATAACAAAGGTGATGGTTGTTGTTATCCCAAATTCGCCCCCCGAAAAATTTGGTCAAGACAACCCTGCACATAGAGAAAATATGAAGGGAAAATGTTTCGGACCTACGAGCTCACATTCCAGAATGAGGTAAAGGAAAAAGTCAAAGTTTGAACCCATCAAAAAGCTAATGCATGGATGCGGGACTTCAAAGGTAAATTGGATTTTTTGACTTTTTGTCAAAAAATGTAAAATGGAAAAAGGGAAGCCCCTACCTCCACCGACCCCAATGGATGCCACGTCATCGGTGGATTTGCGGGGAAAAAGTTCAAAATTCGCCCGAAGCCAAATTTGCAGGAAACGTAAGGAAAAAATGCAGAAGGCCATATCTTTTGATCCAGAGCTCCATTTTTGACGATCTTGGTACCAATGGAAAGATCTGGAGTTTCTCTCTATCATGGAGTCTTCAATTTTTTATTTTGGTAGAGATTTGTGGGAGAAATTTGCAAAACATGGTTTGGCATGGAAAAGACAAAAAAGCTAGTTCCAACCACCAGATTTAATGAAGTATGGGTCATTTTCTTTGGTCTGCGACGTATATACATGGAATTATGAGCTTTTGCATCGAGCCCATCAACAGAGGAAGAATTAAAACACATTTTGAAAAGTGGTTGAAAGACAGATTTCAGGATTTGATTTTTCCCTCTTCTCTCTCTCTTATTCATTCTATATATATTGTAACACTTCTCATTTTGAGAAGGAGAGACATTCTCGGCATAGAGAAACTCTGTCAAATTTGTTTCTCGATGCCATTTTTAAGCAGTGAACCTTCTCCCATGCCTGGAAAATGTATTTGTGCCTCTATTCCAGAAATGTAATGGTCTGTACACCTTTTAGAGCAATAAAAATGTGTTTTTGTGATGTTCTTCAACCCTTTGCATCGTTTTGTTGTTTCCCCATGCCTCTCCCTTCCAGATTTTTTTTCTGTGCATATATTTCATATTTGTAAGTGTAAGATGTTGTGTTTCATGGAGTTTAATGGTGAATTTGAAGATTTGGGCCATGTCACTTCTGTCTGACCTCCCTCATCTCCATTTTCTCTATTTCTTTCTCCCTCAATAGAATATCTCGCTCCCTTCTCTGGTGTATCACCATTTTAGTGTAGGCTCTATTTTCCTCACTTTCTTTCTCTCCTTGTCTCCTTGGAAGTTAGATTAGGATTAGATTAGCTTTCCTGCACTAGAATAGCTTGTGGTAGGTAGATTAGGAAGAGGAACCAGCCTTCTCTGGAGAGCTTTCCCATTCGCAAGGTCCCACACCTTGGGGAAGTTCAATGTTATGCAATCACACCAAGTGAGTCTAACCTAGAAAAGAAGATCCGACGAACTCATTTGGGGGTGCTGTGATTTTTTATTAACAGTTTTGGCACGCCCGGTGGGACAGGTCTGAAGCACCTTACCACTTTACTTCATCAGGTTGGATGTGCTCTTGGTGAAAATTTCAGCCTTTGGAGGCACTTTCAGGAACATCTGGTGACTCCATCTAGTCATCAACCCGTTCTCTGAGTTACAGACCTTTTCCATCCATTTCCACTAATTTTCATCCATTTTCTTCTTCCATCTCTTCCATTTTCACCCATTCCTTGAGGTTTTGCAATCATGACTTCATTCCCTTCATGGAACTCACACTTACAGCAATACAGTCCACCTCCAATGTATTTCCCAACTCCTCCAGATCAACATTATGATCAGATCCAGGACCACTATGCTTACCCGTATGAGCAAAGTCAAAATCAGTTTGGCCATGGAGCTTATCAAGGATAAGGGGATGCATATGATGGTGATAGTTATGTAGAGGATGTTGGTCTACTAGAGAAGATTAAAAAAATGGAGGCTGGCATGGTTCAATTAAGGGCAACAACTCAAATGTGGGCTTTCAGAATTGGTTGCAGGGCACCTTGTCCATGGGAAGGCCCTTTTCCAAGACATTACAACCCTCAAGAGAAGCTTGACTTCATGGTTGAAGTGTTGCCTCAGCTTACACAATGGGCTGAGGAGATCGGGGCTTATGAGCAAAGTGTTACACATCCTTGTCAATGGGTAAGTACACCACCTCATAGTTTTTCTTTTCCTCATTCTCAGCCAATATCATTTCAGCAGAGGCAAGAGTCAAGCTTCCCACTTGCTGCCCCAAGTGTTGATTTCATTTCTCCATCTCCTAGTCTTCCATCCCACCTCAGTTTCTCTGCCCTTTTCCCTCCCAAATCCAATCCCCCTCTACAAGAGCCAAAAGCAACACCTTCCCCTACACCACAAACAATTGCAAAGTCTATTGTAAATCAACCCATCCTTCCTCCTACTCTCCCAAACCCATGTTGGGAAGAAAAAAATAAAAAAACCAGCCAAGGAGAACATCAAATAGAGGAACCCAACAAAGAAGAAATGATAGAAAATCTGAAGAGTTGGGCTGCTAAATTTGAGTTTTCAAAGGTTCCCTTGTTGGTTAAGCCTATGGAGGAGGCTGAGGTCAAGCCGCTAGTGGTGGAAGCTCTAGCTACAACACAAGCAAGGGAAGAAGGAGCTACTCCTATTCCAAAAGAAGAGGAGTACATTCTGACTATGGAGGAGGACCATACAGTTTCAGAGGCTCCAAGTGTGGAGCAGGCCACCTTAAGTTCTTCCTCCCACTTCATCCCCTTCAAGATTTGATGTTGATGAAGAGTTTGATCTTTCAAACTTCATGTTTGAAGATGAGGGGAACCATGGTGAGAAAAATGCAGATTCGAAGGACACCATGGACGAGGTTGAGCACCTACAGCAGGACAACAAGGAGGCAGATTATCTATCTGACTTAGAGGATTGTCTTGATGGAGAGGAGCCCGAGGAGATAACATCATTTTTTCCTCTATCTTCATCCTTCCAAGAACATGAGCCTGCTGACATGGAGGAGAACATTCAGGAACAACAACTTGCACTCCATAATAGCCCTTTGGAACCAAGGTTGGAAGATCTTGATCTTCCATGTTCTTCAAAGGAGGAGGAAGAGAAAAGGTAGGAGGATGTCATCATCCATCTCACACCATCCACTCAAGAAGGTCCACAAGAAAACTCCATTTTCGGAGTTGAAATTCAGAGTAACAGGCACATCCATCGGATGAGACGGTGCCCAATCAGGTACTTGGCTTCATTGGAGCCAAAGAAGAAGCCACAACCAGTCATGCTTGCCTCTAAGCATGAGGATGATATGCAAAATGCCAAGGATCAGCTGCCATACCTCTTCAATACAAATGCAGAGCAACTAAAAGAGGTAATGGCTTTATCTCCAGCTGATACTTTGATGATTTGGGTGGAAGACCGACTTATTGTCAGTTTTTCACTCATCCAACCAGCCATGTTTAGTGCTAAATCAGTTGCATGACTGCCATTTTTTAGGAAGGGAAGCTATTTCTCCCTGCTAGTTGTAAGCTTTGTTTGAGTTCCCTTTGCTCTTGGTTAGAGTAGAGTAGAGGTTTGTTTTCAGTAGAAGAATTGCTTTTGCACACTCTGTATATCCCACTTGGGGTATGTATGATTTTCATTTTGTACATAGTTTTTGGTGCTATTGTTTTTCTCTTGCACAGTGCATTCGGTTGGCTTTTGGTGAAGTCCAACTTCAAGTTTTAGCGGGTTTCCAAGAGGCTCAGAGGTTAGAATTTCAGAGTTCAGATCAGTTTTGTGTTTATCAGGCAGACTTCATGCCCAATGGATACTTCAAGGCCATTGGTCTCTTCATCTAATAGGTAGATGTCCTCATGAGTCACCAAATTGTTATCCCAAATCACCCCCCGGAAAATTTGGTCAAGACAACCCTGCACATAGAGAAAATATGAAGGGAAAATGTTTCAGACCTACGAGCTTGCATTCCAGAATGAGGCAAAGGAAAAATTCAAAGTTTGAACCCATCAAAAAGCTAATACGTAAATGTGGGACTTCAGAGGTAAATTGGATTTTTTGACTTTTTGTCAAAAAATGTAAAATGGAAAAAGGGAAGCCCCTGCCTCCGCCGACCCCAATGGATGTCACGTTATTGGCAGATTTGTGGGGAAAAAGTTCAAAATTCACCTGAAGCCAAATTTGCAGGAAACGTAAGGAAAAAACGCAGAAGGCCATATCTTTTGATCGAGAGCTCCATTTTTTACGATCTTGGTACCAATGGAAAGATCTGGAGATTCTCTTTATCATGGAGTCTTCAATTTTTGATTTTGGTAGAGATTTGTGGGAGAAATTTGCAAAATGCGTTTTGGCGTGGAAAAGACAAAATAACTAGTTCCAACCACCAGATTTAATGAAGTATGGGTCATTTTCTTTGGTCTGCGAAGTAGATACATGGAATTATGAGATTTTACATCGAGCCCATCAACAGAGGAAGAATTAAAACACATTTTGAAAATTTTTTGAAAGAAATATTTCAGGATTCGATTTTTCCCTCTTCTCTCTCTCTTATTCTTTCTATATATTGTAACACTTCTCATTTTGAGAAGGAGAGACATTCTGGGCATAGAGAAACTCTGTCAAATTTGTTTCTCGATGCCATTTTTGAGCAGTGAACCTTCTCCCATGCCTGAAAAATGTATTTGTGCCTCTATTACTAGAATGTAATGGTCTGTGCACCTTCTAGAGCAATAAAAACGTGTTTTTGTGGTGTTCTTCAACCCTTTGCATCGTTTTGTTGTTTCCCCATGCCTCTCCCTTCCAGATTTTTTTTCTGTGCATATATTTCATATTTGCAGGTGCAGGATGTTGTGTTTCATGGATTTTAATGGTGAATTTGAAGATCTGGGTTGTGTCACTTCTGTCTGACCTCCCTCATCTCCATTTTCTCTATTTCTTTCTCCCTCAATAGAATATCTCGCTCCCTTCTCTGGTGTATCACCGTTTTAGTGTAGGCTCTGTTTTCCTCACTTTCTTTCTCTCCTTGTCTCCTTGGAAGTTAGATTATGATTAGATTAGCTTGCCTACACTGGAATAGCTTGTGGTAGGTAGATTAGGAAGAGGAACCAGCCTTCTCTGGAGAGATTTCCCATTCGCAAGGTCCCACACCTTGGGGAAGTTCAATGTTATGCAATCACACCAAGTGATTCTGCCCTAGAAAAGCAGATCCGACGAACTCATTTGGGGGTGTTGTGATTTTACATTAATAGTTGCATGGCATAACTGCCAAGTATGTGATTATAAAAGAATTTATCTATTGCAGATCCTTTGACGACATGCTTTTGAGGTGTGTGGATGAAGAATTGTCGAAAAATATTCTCTTCAAATCCCACAACGAATTCTATGGGAAAAAATTTTAAGGGCATGCTACCGCTCGAAAAATTCATTGAATGGGTTAATTCTAGCCCACCTTAGAGCATCATGTTGTGGAATATGTACGCAGGTGCCATAAATGTTAAGAATTCTTGCATGAGATACACATCCTTGCTCAGACTCTACAACCAATTGTGAAACCCCGACCCTTCTCTACTTGGGGTCTAAATTTGATAGGGATTTTTTCTCCCTCATCAACCGATGGCCACAAATTTATCATTATGGCCACGAAATATTTTGGAAAGTGGGTTAAGGCCATGTATCTCACTACTGTGCTTGGGTTTGTGATTGCTAAGTTCATTTTAAGTCAGATCATCTTCAGGTATGGAGTCCCATGTGTCATTATCTCAGACAATAGCATTTCCTTCAAGAATGAATAGGTGCATGAGTTGAGTTCACAATTCAAAATCTCACATCACACAAACTCTTTATATTACCCTTAGGGAAATGGACAGACTGAGGCTACAAATAAAACATTAAAGTCCATACTCCTCAAAATAGTCAAGGAGAATAAGTGTGACTATCATTTAAAGCTATTTATGGCCTTGCGGGCCTATAGGACGTTGGTGTGAATGCCTATGGGGGTAACACCTTATTCTTTGGTCTTTGGATCTGAGGTGAATATGGGTATCGAGAAGCCCATATGGTTCAACTTGAAACTCTTGATGAAGCTTGAATTAGATCTGAACAACATCGTCACGTTATACTAACAATATGTGTCGTTAATATAATTAAAAAGTTTATGAACAAGAAATACAGGATAAGATACCTAGTTTTGAGACTAGATAGCCGGATCGACAAGAAGATCGATAAAGGATGAAATTTTAGACCAAATTGGTTAGGTCCATACTAGGTCATAGAGGACTATAAGAATGACATGTATCGTCTATGTACTTTAAAAGGTGAAGAGTTTGGTGAATAAGTCAATTCACTTCACCTTAAACGCTTTTACGCATAGCTCATTTACATTTCCACTTGTACACTATTGCATATCATTTGCATAATTATACTGTAACATTGTGAAAGAAGAAACTTATTTTTCAAGAAACTTTAAAAATTTCTGAGAATTGGAAAAACATTTAATCATACTTTAACTATTCATTATATCATCTCTAACCTAATCAATCTTTTATCATCCTTCTAGATGAATTTTTGACATTGATCCTACTAGGACCAAAATACTTAGTTTTATTCATGACTACTTTTAGGTTAGGTGTTTTGGTCATAGTCTATACTAGAAACTTCTTGGTGTCATATCTTTCTTCAAAAACCTCTCTTTTAATAAATCAATATAAAACATTTCACTCGGATTGTTTGTTCACTTGCTTCAACTCTTGGTGGTGAGCCCTCGCATCCTACTGGTTGCATGGGGTTGAGGCTAGGTGTTGTTATAATTTTCTCATTTGTTTCAAATTAATGATGTTAACCACTAAAGAAAGCTAAACAACTCAGAAAATGGAGGGTTTAAGGTACCTCAGATGCTTGATGTATGGATGAATGGATGCAAAAGTAATTGATCCTCGTTAAAAGATATATAAACCTACAAATAAGAACGACTAAAAAAGAGATGGATTGGATAGTTTATGCAAGGGCTGCCCAAAAAAGATGACTCCAAGAAGTGTTACCTTCCTTTTGCAATTGTTAACCCCCATTTGATAAGAGAAATCAAAGTAAATGATAGATACTCTGATAACATGCAGAAACTGAAGGAATACAAAATTTGAAAGTAACTGAGATGAATCTAAATGCTGATTTTCTCTAAATTGATGTAAATAAAATGGTACCTGACTGGGTCGATGACGACCTAAACTGCATAGAGGCAGGTTGACGACAACCTGTGTGAGGAGATCTAGACAGTAATGCAAATATGACAACCTACAAATATCTGTATGTAAATTAGATGCAAAAAAATCCCGTAGATGTTAGAAGTGACCTGAAGAAGGGAATATGAGGTGATAGAAACTAAAAGATGTCAGAAAACAGAGGTTTGGATGGATTGGTTGAAAATAGTCCTTTGGTCGATGACGACCAGGGTGGGATGACGATGACTGGAGTGCAAATGAAATTGATTCAGTGTGATAGAGAAGAAGGATAAAAAATATGAAGTTTGAGAGGGATGACAGATTCAAAAAATAGACAGAGAAAGGATCTGGAGATAGGAAATGTAGTGACAGGGTGATGAATCGATGATGACCTGGGTAAGGTGTTGATGACTGTAGAAGAATAGAACAATGCCGAAGACAAATGATAGAATGGATGACCTGCAAGAAAAAATACTGGAAGTTAAGGTTGATAATAGATATTTGAATGTTGCTAAACCTGCAAGATGTTAGATCCAACAAGATAATAGTAGAAATAATGTAAGATAGCATAAAAAGAAATGTAATCCTCCCAAATTCAAGTGGTTGATTAAATCAAGCTTCCAAGGACTGTAAGAAGGTTGACATAGTTGTTGAGGCACTTTGGTTCGAAGATGGATTCACAAAATACAAGAAAATAAAGTTTTTGTTGCGTATGTGTGTTTTTGTGTCATTTTTGGAAAGAGACGAACTCGATCTTATAGGGTTGACGACAACTGGGTTGGATCACCGCTGACTATGGGAAACTTTTCCCAATGGGGTTGATTTTGTGTTTTTCGTTGGGATTTCAGGTTTTTAAGAATGAGACAAGCACTTTAAATCTTATAGGTGAGAAGAAGTTGTTTAGGAATGTGTCATGGATAGTTAGGGGATAAAGATAGGTAGGATAAAAGCTAGAAAAACATAGGGATGTAGATTTAGGATAAAAACATCCTAAAGGGAAAGTCCATTAGGGCTAGTGGATATTAATTAATTAATTACGATTAATCAATCAATGTTAAATAATAAAGAGTAATATTAAGGGTTAAAGGTGATGGGATAATAAGTGGCATTTAATTAAATTAATATTAAGGGGATGAATTAAATTAAAGGAGGTCTAGTTAATACCATGGTGAAATATGGCACATGGGTAGACAAGGGTAGAGATACCAAATTTAGGTGTCTACATTTTCCCCTTTTTGTTGAGTGGTTTGCACTAGCAAGCCATGAGACAAAAATGATGATAGAAAAATAGTAGGATAAGGATTGATGAAATGTTGATGATGAGCTCCCCCTCAAACAAGGGATCGATAACACCAAGGTAAATCGATGACGCATTTGAAAAAGGTAGATGATGAAGGGTGGGTGGGTGAAGAAAAATGGGTAAAAGGATAATGCAAGGCAAGATGCCCCAAGAAAAAAGGATCGTAATAACAATAAAAACTATGGTGGTGACTCTGATATCACGTGGGTAGGGGACAATTAGGGACATCTCAATGGAGACACCGATAATGTTCTATGGGTTAGTGAGTGGGAAAAACTCACAGAAAAATGAGAGAATTCAACAGGAAACCTCTCAAATAGATGTGATTTGGGATGACCAATGGGTCATAGGAAATTCATCAAAGTATGTGCAAGTAAATGCAAAAATTATGTGAAATCCTTCATACACGAGGAATTGAGTGAAAAGGTATGTGTCCGTAAGGGACAAGGATGAAAATAATGGTGCCCCAGTATAGGACACGAAAAATGGCCAAGAAGGAAAATTAGAAAATGGGTGGTGAAATAATATGCCCCAAGGGGGGATAAGTATGGTCACAAAGGTGGAATTCGGAGGTGGACATAAATTGAATAATTGTGAAATAAAAATGGCCAAAGGGGGAAATAAATATGGCCACAAAGGTGGAATTTGAAGGTAGAAATGGATAGAATCAATGTTGAAATGTAAAATTCCTCAAAGAAAAAATAAATATGACCACAAATGTGGACTTCGATGATAAAGGGATATATGATTTGATAAAATTGGATAAGGGATAAGATGAGTCATAAATGGATTTAAGAAACAATAGAATTACGATGTGGAATTGATGCTAGGATAACACACAACTTAATGATGGGAACCCATGGGTATGAACGATGCTACATCATATCAAGGAATGCGTGAGGAAAAGATATCTCCAATTGCATTGGAGGTAAACAAGAAGGGGATCCAAGTAACACAAGGCACATGTGACCAAAACATATGTTAGCATATAACCAACAATAGTTAGTTATACCAAAGATCATGAGAAAACAAGGATGAAATTAACTCATAAACCTAATGTCGACACGAAAAAGGGGTTTGAGATGTAACTTGTACATGGGAAGAGGGATCTCCATAAATGGTGTTCCCTAAATCTATGCCCCATCTATGGGAAGGGGAAAGAGCAAACTGATCTGCAGAAGTTTTCTAGAAGAAATTTGATCAATGCGGGAAGCTTTCTTAGGATGCTAATAAAATGTAAGGTTGATCAATACGGGAAGCCTTCGATGTCATAATATAAAAGAGTAGCCATCCTTTGAGGGTATGGTCTACTTTATACATATATGATATAGATGAAAGAATGATATACATGATAGTCTTCCTTTGAGGGATCGGTCTATTTATTTGATTTGACTTTTTTCTTTCTTTTTTCTTTTTTTTTGATATGAACAATTGTTCCTTCGAGGGAGCATAGTATATTTTTAATAACTTTGATTTTGATAAGAGCATCCATGAATTTTGATTTTAACATGGGGAAGAGCTGGGAGCATAGCTAGGTAGACCACTTAGAACGGGATAATGAATGTACAAGAGACACCCATGATCCCTTTGCATGGTTTCAAGAGGTAAATAAGGGGGTGATGTATGTAATGATCGGGGAAGTTCTCACCAAGAAGGGAGAACCTATCCATAAGGAAAATGCTATGGGTAGAGCCATGGTGCCCATATTTAAGGTCATCTAGGAAAGTGATGGTAGACCACATAATTCCAAATCATTACAATGATAGATGGAAGAGGCTAATGATGGAGGAATGATCTAAAGATATGACTAAGTGCTCACTAGTAGATATGCTAACAATAGAATGGTCACAAGTGCAATGCATTAAGAGGTTCCACTTCTAGTTTACCATCAAGGGAGGCTAAAAAATAGGCTCCTGACCCATACTTATGTGTGATAATGTATGGTCCAATCCAGTTAGGGGAAAATATTCCACATTGGCTCCTTTCTAGAGTGGCAATGTTATGATTTTATTTGAGGACGAGGTCGCCGAGATTAAAGTCACGTTCTTTAAGGTGCTTATTGTAAGCATGTTTAATGTGCTCTTGATAAACATGATGGTGTTTAAGAGTGATAATGTGACGTTCATCTAACAACTCAAGCTGTGTTAGATTCTCTTGGTGATAATCTTCATCAGAGATGAAGTCATGAAGAGACATGCACAAGGACCAAATTTGAACTTCGAGAGGAAGGACAACTTTAGATTTGTACATGAGAGAAAAGGGAGTAGCTCCCATGGAAGTGTGGATGCTAGTCCAATAAGCCCAAAGAGAAAAGGGGAGATGGAGATGCCAATTACGACCAGACTAGTCAATAGTTTTGGCAAGAATGTTTCAAAGGTTTTTATTAGTTGCTTTTTCTTGGCCGTTATCTTGAGGATAATATGGTGAAGAGAAACTAAGTTGGATGTTGAATGAGTCACAAAATTTCTTGAGATATATTTTTTAAAGGACTTTCTATTTTCCATGATGAGTTTGTGAGGGATGCCAAAGTGAGAAAATGATGTGATGGTAGATAAAATTAATGATAAGAGCAGATTTAGTGGAGGTGAGGGGAATTTCTTCCACCCACTTGGTGAAGTATTCAGTTGCAGTGATGATAGAATGATGTTGTTGTGAAGATCAAGGATTAATGAGACTGATGAGATCAAGACCCCATTGTGAGAAGGCCCAAAGGTCCTTGAGATGGCTATAAATCTTGACTAGGAATGCAAATAAGATTGGAATGTTTTCTGACATTTTTCATGTTTCTTAACATACTCACAACAGTCATGATTGAGTGAAGGCCAGTAATAACCAATACAAAGAAAACACTTAGCAATGGCTAAGCCACTAAAGTTTCCACCAAAAATACCATCATGGAATTCTTGAATAGCACGAGAAGATTCATGGGATTTAAGGCATTGAAGGAGAAAGCCATAAAACCCACGGTTATAAAGAATGCCTCCAAGTATCACATAGCGGTTAGCACGCTGAAGGAAATATCTCGCCTAGAATTCTTGGATAGATCATGTGGAATGATGGATTTGGATAAATAATCAAATATTTCGGAATACCAAAGATCTAGAAAACTGGACTCAACAATATTAACATGAGGTATTTCATGAAATGGTCGATCACTATGGTGAATGACAACAAAAAGCTTGATTCTTCTGTTGCCCATGGGATGAGAGCTGCAAGAGATGCTATCGTATCAATGAAACGATTGGTTGATCGAGGAACAACTTGGATAGTATACGAATCAAAGGCTTCGAGTAAGAGATGAATATGTCTCGATATTTTTGAAGAGTGCCATTTTTACATTGATACTCACCTGTGACTTGTTTGATGATAAGTTAAGAATCCCCATAGATGTAAATAATTTGAACACCTAGAAAGAGATCACATTTTAAGACCTAAGATAAGGGCTTCATATTCTTCCATATTATTTGTGCACTCAAAATTGAGCTTGTTTGTGAGGGGAATAGGAGCATCCCTAGGAGGAAAGAGAACGATGCCAACACCTCCCCCTTGTTAACATTTAGAACTGTCAAAGAAGAGGGTCATTTTAAGGGTTTCATACTCATGATGAAAGTGATTAATGGATTCATCTAGGAACTGCTCATGAGGAAGATGTGAACTAGGAAGAGGGGATTCTATTAACTAGTCTGTGATAGCTTGGCCCTTAATGTATTTTTGAGAAATAAACTCAAGGTCAAACTCAGTCATGAGCATGAGCCATCGAGTGATACGATCATTGTGATATAGTTTAGAATGCATCATCTTAAGAAGATGAAAACTAGTAACGACATAAGTCTTATGATTAAGAAGATAGTGTCGAATCTTAGAGGTGGAAAAGAAGAGAGTGCAACACATAATTTCAGCTTCAACTGTAGTGAGTCTCACAGTCATGGAGGGTGTGAATGATGTAGTAAACAACCTTCTCACAACCTTGGTCATCATGATGTGCTAACATATCCCCTAGAGCATGATTAGTAGCAAAGATGTATAGATAAAAGGGCTCCCCCTCGCATGGAGGTGTAAGCACTGGTGGAGACAAAAGATATTGTTTAAGGTCATCAAAATCCTTCTAGTAATTATGATCCCAATTAATGTCTATGTCTTTGTGAAGGAGATGATGAAAGGGCTGGAAATGATCTAAAAGTTGGGAAACGAAGAACAGATCCAATTGAAGTCGACCTTGAAGACAATGAAGTTGTTTAAGGTTGGAAGGAGGAGATATTTTGATGATTGCTTTGATTTTTTTGGGGTCAAGTTCAATGCCCCTAATAGACATGATAAAGCCAAGGAGTTTACCAGTTAATACTCCAAACACACACTTGGATGGATTGAGACGAAGACAGAAGAAAATAAGGTGCTCAAAAAGAACTTTGAGAACAGAGAGATGGTTGTGTTGAAGTTTATATTTACTTAAAAGATCATTGACATAATATTATATGGTTTTGTGGATGAGATCATGAAAAATGTAAGTCATGGCCCACTGATAAGTAGCTTCGAGCATTTTTCAAACCAAAGGGCATGACATGGTAGAAAAAGGTCCCCCAAGGGGTGATGAAGGAAGTCTTATGTTGGTCTTTTTGGGTGATAAGAATCTGATTATAACTAGAAAAACCATCCATAAGAGAAAACATCTCATGGTCTGTGGTAAGATCCATAAGTTGATCGATGTTAGGAAAAGGAAAGTCATCTTTAGGGTAAACGAGATTGAGATCTCGAAATTAGGTGCATATACAAAGATTTCCAGATGCTTTAGCGATGGGTATGACTATTAGAAACCCATGGGGATAGTCAATGGGGATGATGAAATTGGTAGAAAGAATATGTTACAACTTCTCTTTGACATGGAGGGAAACTCAAGGGTGCATGCGGCAAAGCTTTTTACTTAACAGTTTTACGTTGGGAAAGTGACGATATTGTGGATGAAGATAGAAGGGATCAAGACCTAGCATGTTTTAATATGACCATGTGAATTCCTGGCTATGACAAGAGAGGAATGTGGTGAAAGAATCAAGCTCGTGTGGATGAAGGTATTGACCCATTTTGAGGATGTGAGGCTCTTAAGGAGTCCTTATATTAATTTCAATGGTGGCTTCATTGAGAAGAGTGGATGTGTCAGATGGTAAGGTATTATAGAAGATAAGAATCCTAGCTACCCCCATGTGGGAAAGAATGTTGTCATCGTCATCAGTGCATTGAAGAATTTCAATGGTAGAAGAGTCTTCTTCTATCATTTCTCTGAATGGCGGATGGGAAGGGACCTAGTCAGATTCCCAGATTGATAAGCAAGTCGGTCCCAAGGTGATGGTGGATACTAAAAAAAATCCAAAGGAAATAGACACAGTGTCATCTATATCCATGAACTCATGGGGTGGAGAGGATGGAGAAGGCATATCCATGCACATCTCATATGGTGGGTAATGAGGCCATAACTTGGCCATAAATTACCATTATTTTGTCCTTCCAGGTTACTTTTGAAAGTGGATTTAAATGTAATCTAGGAACTTATAGTTTGCTTAAGATAAAATATAGGATATATATCTTGTTCAATATCTAAAAATATTTTGTTATCTATTTTGTTGAATAATCCAATTGATTATTTGGGAAAATATGCAATGTCTTATGTATGCAGGCAATAAAAGAAAGATAATGCTAGTATTGAGAAAAGTGGAATTGATCATGGATGGTATATAAAAACTCAAATCTGATTTCATATTCATATTTCTCTCAAAAAATTATGCAAGTTCAAAAAAAGAGTCATCTTAATCTGAGATTGTATGCAAAATTTATAGCTATTTTAAGTTCGCAGGCTTAGTTGCAAAACTTGCAGAGTTAGTTCCGGAACTCCTAAGACTTAGTTCCGGAAATAAGCAAATTTTGACAGGTTTTGAGAAATTGTGAAAGATCAAAGAATCCAATGGAAAATTAGAGAGAGGTGTTTATTCATAGAAATGTGTTTAAAAAAAACCTTATTCATATTTTCTACAAGTATTACCAATAAAGAGGGATCTAACTTTTAGTGAGCTGTAGTCAAAGGAAAAGTGTATCAGATGAGCACTAAAAGTTCCATAAAAAGAAATAAAAAATTCAAAAATAAAATCTGAGAGAGGTTTTTATTCATAGAAATGTTTTTAACAAAAAACTCATTCAGATTTGCAACAAGTTTTACCAATGAAGATAAATCTAACTTTCAGTGAACTGTAGTCCAATGAAAAAACGTATCAGACAAGCGTCAAAAGTTCCACAGTCAAAAACAACAAAGTCAAATAGAAAATCTGAGAAATGTATTTTGTTAAAATCATATTTTGAGGGAAATCATCCTTCCAATAATGTAGAGGAATAAAATCATTTTGATTCTTGTTATCGAAAAGCAAGGAGAAGATTTGGGAGCAAATCTTCCTAAAATAAGTGAGATAAGACTTTGACTTCAATAATATATCTCTCTCCATATTTTGTGGAGATGAAGATATTAGTTGTTGGGATTTGTAACTTGGGTTTCAATAGAAACTGGATTCACAGTATACCCTTTGAGATTTTCATCATGTAATGGTTCTGCAGATAGTTACATCTTAAAACTGGGTTATCGTTTTGATCTCTGTTGAATGACAAATCTCTATATTTCTGAATAACATATTGTTTCTGATAATTTTCTAAATAAATCCTATAACTGCATCTGTATTTAATTAGTTTTCTTGGATAGATAGTTGTATTTTATTTTCTATAATAAAGAACTTGATCCTTTTCCTAGAAACTTAAAGAAAATCATTAAGTTCTTTTCTGTAAATGGATTTCGTTTTCAGAAATGATAAAATAGAAACTGTATTTCAATTTCATAGATAATTTCAATTCTATTTTTTCT
The DNA here is from genome assembly GCA_019776745.2 of Taxus chinensis. Classification (NCBI taxonomy): domain Eukaryota; kingdom Viridiplantae; phylum Streptophyta; class Pinopsida; order Cupressales; family Taxaceae; genus Taxus; species Taxus chinensis. The sequence continues at coordinate 96,619 of JAHRHJ020001532.1, read as the reverse complement.
GAAAACCCCATTTTTCAAGGGGAAACTCTCGCAAAATTTTCCTAAAATCCTTCTCCTCCTAGATTTTTGTAACTTGACCATTTTGAAAAGATATGTAAAAGTCTCCCTGGATTCTCTGCTCACTTGAATGAATCTATCCATGATAACTTTTCTTGATCTATTGCAAACTTTGGAAAATTGTGAAGTAGTTGGCTTTTAATTCACACTTGAATTTGGAAAGAAAAAAAAATTTGAATAGCTACAACTTGATGAACTTCTGAAATATCTGTATGTTTCATTTGATCATGATATCAACTTAATAATGATGAAACATGTACTTTTGTTGACTGTTTTCTGTTCCTTTTGAAGTTCAGATAGCTTATAAAGCATGTAGTAGCTAAAAAAGCATGTGTTTTAATTCTGTTTTAAATCAAAAGTCAATTTTACAAGGGGAGACTCTAGCAAAAATTTTCCAAAATCTTATTTTTCTCTCTCCTTATCCAAAATTTTAACCTAATTTGTAAAAATATTCCTTTCTTGACTTATTCTGATGCTTCTTCCTTCCTGTAAACCATCTGGAAATGATGTTTGTTTTCCATTCAGTAGCTGCTTCTTTCTTAACCAGTTAAACTGATTTTCCATTCTTATGTCACAACCTGTTCCTGCAAAACTCAGAAATAAGTTAGAAATATATAGGATTTTTCGCCTCTCTTGCATCCATGTGATTTTATTCTCTTCTTCATTCTTCTTTTGCAAACTGCTTTCAATTTATTTTTCATGTCAATCTCCACATCTGTCTCTTTTATAATCTATTCCAGTTTCTACCTTTCTACTCCAATCCCTAGCTCTTTTGCTTCCTCCCTACCACTCATTTCTCTTTATGTACTCTACTCTTCTTTTTCTGCCAGCCTATCTGTATCCCTGAATTACCCTGTGTCATGTACCTATATTTCTTTCTTTCAAGTACCATTAGATACATTGAACTTAGAATATGTATTTGCTTTAGAACAGGTGTATAGGAATAAAAATGTACCCTAGAGCTCAAAATTTGACAGGTACTACTCTTTGTATTGTAGGTGAAAAAAAGATGGAGATGGAACGAGATGAAGCTGGAGATGTGGATGATGTGGAGTGGGAAAGAAGATAGAAAAGGCAATGATGGGTTCACTTTTACTCCTCTACTCTTATTCTTTAGCACATGCAGTATTCTCATTTCCATGTATATGATGTTGTTACTTAGTCACATCCCACGGCTTGTGTGGGAAAACTTATGATCTCTTATGAATAAAGCATTAAATTGAAATAATGAGTTGACTATCTCTTTCTGCATTCAGTTTTTCCTTTGATTGTACAATGATGTATGCAACTCAATATCTCAATAAAATGAATTAATATAAGAGATAAACTTAAAAGGAATACCTGTAACTCTAGTAAGCAACCATTGAATGAGATGTTCCTCCTTGTATGTTGTTTGACTGCCTTAGCATATGCTCTTCATTTTGACTCCTTCCTACTACTTCCATTTAGACATTATTGTCACTGTTTGTTTGTTGGTATTTTCTTGATGGAAGTAGCAGGAAAGGAGTCACTTGTAATCATTTTATGACAGCATAGATGGATGCAATTTCATTAATCACAAATAACTCTAATGAATATAGAGCCATAAATTTGATAAGCACAATCAGAATAATAGTGAAACTGATTACTTGAAAACTGCAACTATGTTTGTTGTCCCAGAACCAAACACTTCACATATTTTGCAATCTGGTGTCTTCATCAAGACAACACAGCTGTCCTTCGGGGCTTGTGTTCTTTTGTTGAGGATATTCATGAAATTGTAGACTATGTGATCTGTTACATTTTGTAACAGCACACATAGCTGCAGATTTCACTTAATATTTTTCACAAATCAGCAGTAACAATATAATCTGATATAAATTCCCCTAGCTTAGGTATACTTCACCAATGCTATCCATCGTAACAAAGTTTCGAGTTTCCCATTTCTACACAAGTGCAGAAATTGTCAACATTTCTGGCAATCCTGTGGGGAAAGCTACCTGCTAGCTTGTAGACTAGTGCCTTACTCTTGTCCATTGGGTATGGAGTCCAAATATGTGACCAAAATCTACCCTTTTCTGAAAGGTCCAACCCTTCCAAAAAAACTAAAGCTGGGAAAAGATCTGGCAAACTAGATCACGTGCACGAATGCACTTATTGAAAATAAAGAACGATGCAATGTGTAGAAACTGCACTTATTGAATGGGAAATCCTACTCTAACAATCACTGTAAGATTTTCAATAACAGTGTTTGAGAAACATACCATTCACAGGAATGGGGAGTTCCTCTCCATTCAGCTTTGAAAGCTAAAAAGCATTGTGTTCCTTGCAAGCTGAGATCATGTAAGGACCACTCCAGAGTCTATCAAACTTTGAGTGTCTTCCTGGCTTTGCACGATCAGCATCCCATTTCAACACAATATCTCCTTCATTGAAGATTCTGAATTTGGATTTCTTGTCAAAAGTCTTCTTCATCTGTTTCTGATTCTTCTCCATATTTAAATGAGCTTGATCTCTTAGCTCTTGTAATTCCATCAATTCTGCATAACGAACCTGCAATGGTTCATTTTCAAGTAATTCCATTTGATGCAACAAATCTAATGTAGGTAACTCAACTGAAATTGGCATTCTTGCTTCTTTTCCATACACAAGTTTGTACGGTGAGTTGCAACTGATCTCTTAGGGGTCACCCTGTCAGCCCAAAGTGCTGAATTCAACATTAGATGCCAAGCTCTTTGATTATCCTTGAGTGTTCGTCTGATGATCTTTAACAAATTTTTGTTGGTACTCTCAACTAACCCATTACCTTGTGGGTAATAATTAGATGAAGAGCTTAAATAGATTCCATGGTTGACATCCCAATCTCTTACTTTAGCACCAAGAAATGCTAGAGCATTATCTGATATGATAGTTGCTGGAACACCAAATCTGCAGACTATACCTTCATAAAAGGATAGTATTGAAGCTTCATTAGCATCTTTCAAGGCTATTGCTTCAGTCCATCGTGTAAAATAATCTGTAGCAGTTAAGATCCACTTATGTCCTTGTGAAGAAGGTGGGTTTATCATTCCAATAAAATCAAGACCCCACTGCATAAAGGGTTGATCAACTGAAATAGGTTGCAAAGGCAGCGAAGCTAAACATTCTTTTCCGACAAAGAAAGCACATTTTTTGCACTTTCTGATCCATTCAAAATAGTCCTTAAATATGCTAGGCCAATAGTAACCTGCTTTCATGATCTTTAAAGCTGTAGTACGTGCTGAGAAGTGACCTCCTGCAGGTCCTTCATGGAATTCTGATAATATTTTCTGAATTTTATCATAATCGACACATCGCAGCAAGATTCCATTTATATCTCTTTTGAACAATACACCATCAATGAAAAGATAAGGAATATCTTGTAACCTGAAATACCTTCATTTTATTCTTATCCATACCTTCCAGATAGGTGCCATGTTGTAAATAGTTAACCAAATCAGTCATCCACCTTGATTCCTAAATTTCTTGAGAAGGTTCAGGTTGCTGATTTTCTGGTTGCAACATGATATTTGATTGTTGATACGTAGTTTCAGCATGTTGTTCTGAATCTTCGGGTTCTACAGCCTGTTGTTTCTCCATATCAGCGATTAGATGCTCACATAAACCTTTACCTCGAACTGTCTTGGCAACTCAGATATCAACATCATATTCCATAACCTTCATTATCCAGCCTGCTCTTTTCTCATTCAATTCTTTATTTAGCAAGAAAGCTTTCACACTTGGATGAGAAACAAGAACATGAATTCTATTGTTTGAAAGCATGTACTTAAAATTATTTAGTCCTCTGACTACTGAAAGTACTTTTTTTTCAAGGAACGTGTACCTTGTTTCATAATCATGCAAACTCTATCCAAAAAAAGCAATTGGCTATTTCAATATTCTCATCATTGACCTGGGTTATAATAGCTAAGATTGTTTCAGCTCCTGCAAGTACATACATTGTAAAATCTTTATCAAAATTTGGATTTGCAAGAGTAGGGGCCTGAGAAATAGCTATTTTGATAGCCTCAAAACCTTCTCTCCCTTCGCTGGTCCAAGAGAATGTTTTCTCTTTCTTTAACATAGCTGTTAACGGTTTAACCAATGCTACAAAATCTGGAACAAATCTCCTAACAAAGTTGATTTTTCCCAGAAAGCTCTGTAATGCCTTCTTGTGATGAGGCAATGATAGTTGTGATATAGCTTCGATTCTGAAAGGATCAATTGCTAAACCTTGCTTAGAAACAATATGGCCAAGTAGTTTACCTTGATGTACTAAAAAGATAGACTTTTTGGGGTTCAAGGATATTCCAAATTGCCTGCATAACTAAAAATTCTACCTTAAATGCATTAGATGTTCTTTAGAATCTTTTGAAAATACAGTAACATCATCTAAATAAACAAGTATGCATTTATTTAGTAGGCTACGAAAAGCCATGTCCATTGCACGTTGAAACGTTGCACCGCATTTAAAAGACCAAAAGGCATTCTTTTGTAAGCATAAGTACCCCACTTGGTGGTAAAAGTTGTTTTATATCTATCCTCTTCTCAGACTAAAATCTGATTGTATCCGCTATAACCGTCTAGAAGGGATAATCTATCTGATCCTGAAACTGTTCTCAAAATTTGATCCATATTCGGTAGTGGATAATGATCTTTTAATGATGCTTTGTTAAGATCTCTGAAATCCACACATAATCTGATTTCTCCATTCTTCTTCCTAACAGGAACAAGATTTGCTACCCAACTTGAATGTTTAACTGGGAAAATAATTCCTGATTCAATCAATTTTGATAACTCTTTCCTCATAAGAGGTTCTATTCTGGGATTTACATGCCTTTGTTTCTGCCTAACTAGTTTAGAATTTGGTTGTAATTCAATGGTATGTTGTGCTAGACTGGGATCAAACCCTTTCAAGTCTTGGTATCTCCAAGTGAAAACATCTTTAAATTCTGTGCAAAGCTTAATAAAAGACTGTTTTTCAGATAAGGAACATACCTTTCCAAGGAATAGATTCTTTCCTTCATCAACTGAAATCTCTTCGTAATTATCAGCATGAGTAGACATCTTAGTTTTGTCCTTTCTTAACTGGTCATCAGTGCTAAAGATGTCTTCCAATGTGACAAGTCCTCGAGGCAATTTGTTTGTCTTTAGTTGAACAATCTGGTCACCGTATAAATGTTGTAATTTATCCTGATTTACTGTAGAAAATTCAGCTTCTTGCTGCAAAAACCTACAGATTTGATCATCACTTTCAAAAACCTACCAATTTGATTCATTATCAGGGATAGAAGGCCTGACAATTAACTTAATATGAGGCTGAATTTTGTTGTTTTCTATCTGTTCCAGCACTTCGAAACTAGCACCGACTGCTGCAAGTCTGTCAGCGTGCTTATTTTCAGTTCTAGGAATAGACTGAATATTAATAGCATCAAAATCTTCCATTAAGTCTGAAACTCTATGTCTGTAAGATTTCATTAATGGATTCTTACAAACATTGAAGTTTTTTACTTGATTGATAACCAACTCAGAATCACCAAAGATTTGTAATGTGTTGATCCCTCTTTTTCTGGCCCAAAGTAAGCCATGAATTAATGCTTCGTATTCAGCTACATTACAAGTGCATGAAAATTGGAGACTCAAAGCTGTAAAATACCTTTCATTTGTTGGGGAAGTGAGCATCAAACCTGCTCCCTGTCCTTTCTTATTCTTAGCTCCATCGAAATGAAGCTTCCAAATCCCTTCTGCTGAATTCTCTATTTTGGACAGCAAGGGAATTGTTGCATTTTCTTCATGCATACAATATACACCGAAAAGATGTTCTTCAACTTCCTTAAAAGGATCATGGGCATGTTCTTCAACTATTTTTTCATCCATAAACATGTTAGAAACACCCTCTAATGCTGAAACTTGAGCTACATCATCGAAATCAGATTGATCTAACGCTGAATAATTTGCCACTGCATTTGGAGAATGAGGCTCAATGTGAAATCTGGCCAATGGTTCTGAATTGATGGTAACCTTAGTGCCATAACATGTGGTGAAAAACAAGAAAGACCAATCTGAAGAGAGATAACCTCCTATTTTTGTTGTAAAGTCTCTAGATAGGCACAAAGCAAAATATGGAGGTAAATCCACAACAGTAACATCTTGCAAAATGGAAACATTTGGGCAAGCATGTAACGTTACCTCTAAATTTCTGATTATACCAACTGTATTAGTTGCAGTCCCATCAAGCTGTAAAACACTCTTTTCTGTAGGTTCATACTGCAGGCCCAATTTTTCAGCAATTGCTTTTGGCATAACTGTGTTACTTGCACCGCTGTCCACCATGCAGTTATGAACTAGATTTTCTCCAATAATCAGTGATAGATAAAATGGTGGTGGTTTCTTTATGTCATGAGCATTTAAAACTTTCTGAACCATCCATCTAACCCCTTTTAGGCGGTCTTGATCAAGTGTTCCAAGGACCATATCTGTCTTTTGAACTTCCTTTTCTATTGTTTTTGAAGAAATTTGTAGTTTAGCTAGTTCATGAGAGAGTAAATCCTGTTGTCCTGGAATGCTTAAAGCATCCCACATTGAGATGTTAACATTATGCTTCTTCATTACATCAACGATATTAAAAGAAGCAACCATTTTAGAGATAGACTCAACTATTTTAGCATAAGCCTTAGCAAAAACTGATTCTGCTTCAGCAGCTTTGGATATCTGAGGAATAAATAATCTTCTTGGATCAGGCTGTAGCTATTTTTGTTGCTCTTTACCAGCTGTAACACTTGTTATTTTTTGAGGGACAATAGGACTGTTGGCTGGTTTTGGGGCTGTAGATGCTGAATTATCAGTAACAGTGGGCAACACAGGTCTATTTTGTTGTTTTTTATTTTCAGTAGCCTTCTCTTGAGCTCTAGTGGTAACAACAATGAAATCTTCCTCATTGAAGCTGACCAAATTCTGTTCAGGTGCTTTCTGAACATGACTTTCTTGCTGCCCACTCTCCATTTGAGGCATGAACAATGCTTCAGATTGAGGTTGTGCAACAAGATTCAGGTTCAGGAAAGCATTTGGGCAATTTGTAGCTGAATGAGGCTGATTGCAAGGTTGGCACCACTCTTCTGTAGCCATATTAACTAGAACCAAAGCATTAGATGTACTAGGAACATTAGGATCAAACTGCCTTTGCTGATAAGGCTGCCTATAATTCTGATTCTGTTGGTAAGGCTGCCTATTTTGCTGACCTTGTCGATTTTGCTAATAAGGAGCCTGATAAGGTCTGTTAGGCAATGCAAGTTTGTTTTCAATTGATGTCAGCTTATTTCCCATGGTTTGCAAGGCTTTAAACATATCTGGGGATGGGGCTGCAACAGTAGGCTCCACAATTGTAATAGGCTGTGGAATAGGGGCTAAATCTGCCAAAAATGGCATTGTAGGCCTTGGTGCTAATTTTCCAGCCTGAATAAGGTTGTTTTCAGCTTTTATAGCAATGTCATAGGCCTCTGGAAGAGTAAAAGCTCCCATGGATTGGATCATAGTTGAAATATCGCTATTCAATGCTCTGAGGTAGTAAAGGAAAGCATGATCAGCTTGAGGCTTAACACTTGCTGGGATTCTTTCCCAAGTCATAGCAAAACGGATGTTGAAACTAGACATATACTCATGAGGGGCTCTTTTGATAGTAGATAGTTGTTCTATGAGGGATAAATGGTCTGAATTATCTTGGAACTGTTTCAGTAGTTTTTCACCTAATTCATCCCAAGTTCTTATGCTTCCAATCTCTAGATTTCTATACCATTGCAAGGCTTGTCCTTTAAAAGATGTAGCTAAAAGTCCTAAAGCTACATCTTCATGAGTGATATTATGGACTGCACATATGGCTGCAACATCTTTAATATGTTCAGCAGGTGTAACTTGATTTTCTCCAGTAAATGATGGCAAACTTTTCATGGCAGCATTGGGAATATCATGGTAAACTAGAATTACTAATGGGCTGCCATTAGTAAAGGTCACAAAATTTTTGGGTGGTTGAAGAGCCATTGGAAAAACTGGGATATGGATTGAAAAATTTATACGTGGTGAAGGAATATCAGGAGGAGGGTTATCAAAACCAGGTCTATTATAAGGCAATGTATTACCAACTCTTCTCCTTCTAGCAGAATTCAAAGGTAAAGAAACAAACTCAGGAGGAATTCCTCTTACCGATGATCTTGTAGTCACTTTAGGCATGGAACATGCTGCAATACTGGTCTGAAATCAGCTTTACGGAGTCGCCAAAAGATCATAAAATATTTAGAATAAATTGTTGCAGCTTGCTCCTGAAAGTAACTTTTATTTGCTGTAAATCTGCTTTAGATCTGCTCTAGAATCTATAATTTACATGCAGATTTGATTCGTTGCCCCACCGGGCATGCCAACAACTGTTATCTCTTGAAAGTGCACCCTGCAGAGAGATGGCAGCAGATTTTCTAAGCCTGCAAAAGATCTCTCTCTCTCATAGATACAATGGAGACACCTCAGGTCTATGGGTATACCTATTGTGAGGTGAATCTCTGGGATTAAAAGGCCGGTTCCTTATTGGTGTACACTAAACTAGTTTCTTGGGAGTTTTAAGGGCAAAAGATGACTGAAAATTAATAATACTAAGGTGATACACCAAATTTGTGTGAGAACTTTGACTGAGTGAAATACACAACTGATTTGTGAAGAATTCTTTAATGCATGAACCAATTAATACCTTTTGCAGAAATCTAAGGGAAAAACACTTAATTTGTACTGAGGGAGATTCACAACAGTACTAGTAAGCTAACATGCACAATAAAATTTAGCAGAAAAAGGGTAAATTTGCAGCAGGGTAAAGTGTTTAATCAGGGAATTTTCATTCACAAAATTAATGTTGACATACACAAGACTGCAAAATAACTTGGAAAGGCATAAAATAATTCACACTCAGAGGGAAAAACTGGCAGAAATGGCTTCAGTACTCATATATCAAAAAGTTCTCTAGGAAGTTCTCTGAAAAATCCCCCCCCCCTTTGTGCTTTGCAAAAGCACACAATATATAGCAAAAGTTCACCCCCTTCCTAAAAATAGCCTAAAGGTTGTACTCGCCCATGCATCCTAATTTTATCCTTTATTTACTAATAAATAAAGGAATAAAATAATACAAACTAAAGCATGTAATAAAAATAGGCATTAACAACCTTAGATACAATACAGTCAAACTGAAATTGACTGTTCTATTTTAAAGAAAGAAAGGGTGAATAATTTGCTAAAAATACAATTTGCTTGCTAGGCAAGTCTTCCTCCAGCATGCAAATTCGTCATCTTCTCTATTCTGTCCTATTGTGAAGGCATGCAAAAATATCATTCTCTGTATGTGAGAAAAATACTGCAATCCTTAGCAATATTTGCAAAAATAAAAATTGAGTGGGGACCACCTCCAATGTGCACATGCTCTGATTTTTTATCTCTTTTCTGGATGGTCACATGAGTGACACTTTGCAATTTTATCTCAAAAACCCCTTGTGGGGACCACCTTTGATTTTTTGGTTTATAATGCCACCTTGTGGACTTAGGCAAATGTCATGTGTTTTGAATAAAAGGGGCACCACCTTTGATTAGCCCACCATGTGTTTATTAATATAATCTGCCACCTTTGGCCTTGGTATTATAAACTTCACCTTTTTAGTGATCATGGCATATATGATGGTTCTTTGATTATTTGGAAGCATGGCTCGGACTATGGTTTGACTTTTGAAAAGTCATTGGCAATGATTAATATGGGTCCACGTGGGCTGGCCCCTTCCCACGATGACTCACCCCTTCTGCAAACTGGGTTGGTGGTAACTAACCCTTATTGGGTTTACTTGGATTTTGGGAGCACTAAGGGCCCTTGATCTCTCTGCATCTAATTATGTTAACATTGGTTGATCCTTACCACAGGTTAGGGTTTTGAAACCTAGCATTTAATACAGTCGGTGTGAATTAACTGGGGTTTGTTTGTTTTGATCTTTGTGCTTGATCCTCCACCATTCGATCTTGTACATGATTTCTGCTTCACCGTTGATCCTTTAACTTCAGGTTAGGGTTTTGAAACCTTGGTCTCAATGGGAAGTTAAAGCATTCGAGCTCTTTATCATTTGTCATTTCATTTGGTTTTCGATCCACGGGTGAAGCCCTGGAAAATTTTTTTGCTCTGCATTTTCGATTGAAAACATGGTGGTTTTCGAGGTCTTCGAGCCTGCATACTTTGTTTTTGGTATTGGACGCCATTGACATTTGCTTCGGCCTACATTTTTTGATGAAACATGAAGGTATTATTTTCTGTTTCATTTTCTGTAGCTTGGCATTTTTTTCTGTAGATGTTTTGTTTGTGAATCCCGTAGTTGGTTTCAGTCATTTTCCTCTGAATCTTTTGATCTCTGTATAAATGACAAATTCTGCATTTCTTTTCTGGTTTTTGCTTTGTACCATTCAGCTTCAATGAGCTCGAACAAGCCTGTAAGGAAGTTGTCACCATTTTTTCATTGTTTTCTTCTTCAGACCTTATATCGATCATGGTGAGTTCTGTTACTCTGAAGCTTATTTGCAAGTGTGAAAAGAAATGGATTTTTTGGACTGTCTTAATTTCTCCTTCTTTGAGATTTGGCTTGGCTTGTTGGGAACTTGATGTTTAATGAATCATTGATATTTAGTGTTTCTTTCCTTTCTATAGATGCAGTTTTTGGTTTGTTGTAAACTTGATTGTTTACTTCTTCTTGGATACTTCCATTCTTATGTAAGTGCCTGCTTTTCTTGACTGTAGATGCATACTTGGCATTTAAATCATTTCTGTAAGGACTCTGTTCTTTTAATTCATGTTGAATCTTCTCACTGGGTTTTTTTTTCTTTGCTGGAAATGTATTTTGAAAGATTTGAAACATTGTACTTTAGCTTTGAAGATCTTTTGTTGCAACTTTAAATATTCTTGATCCATTTGTGATTTTCAAAAAAACTTGACTATTCTTTGTTCACTGCAGTAAAAACTTCCAATTTAGTATAAGGTTGTCACTTGGTCTTTGAAATCTGACTGTAATGAGTTTTAGCTAGTTTTGTCGACATTTGTAACTTGGTTTCAATAGAATTGGATTCACAGTTTACCCTTTGAGATTTTCATCCTGTATTGGTTCTGCAGATAGTTACATCTTAAAATACTATATTATCATTTTTTGATTCATGTCTCTATTTCTGAATAACATATTTTTGAGAAACTTGATATTTTTCTGAATCACTCCTGTAACTGCATCTGTATTTGATCAGTTTTCTTGGATAAATAGTTGTATTTTCTTTTTTTATAAAGAAGAAGTCATAATATAGCAATTGTATTTCAATTTTAAAGCATTAATTCATTCAATAATTCTTTTTTCTGAAAACCCCATTTTGCAAGGGGAAACTCTGGCAAAAATTTTTCTAAAATCATTCTCTTTCCAAATTTTTGCAACTTGACCATTATGAAAAGAAATTAAAAAGTCTCTCTGGCTTGTCTGTTCACTTGAATGAAACTGTTCATGCTAGCTTTTCCTGATCAATTGCAAACTTTGGAAAATTTGTGAAGTAGTTGGCTTTTGATTCACACTTGAATTTGGAAATAAAATGGACTTTGAATAGCTGTAAGTTGATGAGCTTCTGGAATACCTGTATGTTTCATTTGATCATGATATCAACTTAATAATGATGAAACATGTACTTTTATTGACTGTTTTTTGTTCCTTTTGAAGTTCATATAGCTTATAAAGTATGTAGTAGCTAAAAAAAACATGTGTTTCGATTTTGTTTTTAAATTAAAGTCAATTTTACAAGGGGAGACTCTGGCAAAAATTTTTCCAAAATCCTATTTTTCTCTCTCCTTTTCCAGATTTTCAACCTGATTTGTAAAAATATTCCTTTCTTGACTTATTCTGATGCTTCTTCTTCCTGTAAACCATCTGGAAATGATGTTTATTTTCCATTCAGTAGCTGCTTCTTTCTTAACCAGTTAAACTGATTTTTCCATTCTTATGTTGCAACCTGTTCCTGCAAAACTCATAAATAAGTTAGAAATATATAGGCTTTTTGGCCTCTCTTGTATCCATGTGATTTTATTTTCTTCTTCATTCTTCTTCTGCAAACTTGCTTTCAAATTATTTTATGTGTCATCTCCACATCTGTTTCCTTTGTAACCTATTTCAGATTCTACTTTTCTATTTCAATCCTTAGCTCTTTTCTTTCTTCCTGCCACTCATTTCTCTTTATGTACTCTACTCTCTTTTGCTGCCAAGCCTATATGTATCCCTAAGTTACCTTGTGTCATGTGCCTATATTTCTTTCTTTCAAGTAGGTACCATTAGATACATTGAACTTAGAATATGTATTTGCTTTAGAACAGGTGTATAGGAATAAAAATGTACCCTAAGCTCAAATTTTGACAGGTACTGCTCTTTGTCTTGCAGGTGAAAAGAAGATGGAGATGGAAGCGGAAGATGGAATGAGTTGAAGTTAGAGATGTGGATGATGCGGAGCGGGAAAGAAGAATGAAAAGGCAATGATGGGTTCACTTTTACTCCTCTACTCTTATTCTTTAGCACATGCAATATTCTCATTTCCATGTATATGATGTTATTACTTAGTCACATCCCACAGCTTGTGTGGGAAAACTTATGATCTCTTATGAATAAAGCATTAAATTGAAATAATGAGTTGACTATCTCTTTCTGCATTCAGTTTTTCCTTTGATTGTACAATGATGTATGCAACTCAATATCTCAATAAAATGAATTAATATAAGAGATAAACTTAAAAGGAATACCTGTAACTCTAGTAAGCCACCATTGAAGGAGATGTGCCTCCTTGTATGTTGTTTGACTGCCTTAGCATATGCTCTTCATTTTGACTCCTTCCTACTACCTCCATTTAGACATTATTGTCACTGTTTGTTTGTCGATATTTTCTTGATGGAAGTAGCAGGAAAGGAGTCACTTGTAACATTTTATGCCAGCATAGATGGATGCAATTTCATTAATCACAAACAACTTTGATGAATACAGAGCAATAAATCTGATGAGCACAATCATAATAATAGTGAATTTGATCATTTGAAAACTGCAACTATGTTTGCTGTCCCAAGAACCAAACACTTCACATATTCTGTAATCTGGTATCTTCATCAAGACAACACAGCTGTCCTTCGGGGCTTGTGTTCTTTTGCTGAGGATATTCGTGAAATTGCAGACTATGTGATCTGTTACATTTTGTAACAGCACACATAGCTGCAGATTTCACTTAATCTTTTTCACAAATCAGTAGTAACAATATAATCTGATATAAATTCCCCTAGCTTAGGTATACTTCACCAATGTTATCCATCGTAACAAAGTTTTGAGTTGCCCATTTCTACACAAGTGCATAAATTATCAACAACACCCTTGGGAGGGATGACTAGAATCTCAATTAGAGGGTCTAAAGGTGGTGTTACAGGTGGAGGGAGTAGTTTTTGCATGATGAGGTCAAAAAAAGGAAAATATTGGTTTAATCTAGAAGTGTTTGATTGTGTAGATGAGATGGGGGGATCATTTAAAGTTAAGGTGAGTTGGAATGCTCTCATAAATTCTTCAAATGTTGAAAGTGATGTGGAAGATGACACAAATGTAGTCACAATAGTTGATGTAGTGGGTACAGTAAATGGCAGGGAAAGAGGAACTGGGATTGATGTTAAGGATGGTATAATGGGAAAAGGTGGGATAGATGTGGATAAATTGGTTAAATCTAATGAAGTGGATATGATAAGTGATTTAGTATATGGGATAAATAATGAAGGAGATGTAGAATCAATGTCAAATGTGTAAGTGGATGGGAACAGTTGTTTCATGAATGTTTCAAGGGGTAAGAATTATATGTTTGTGAATGGGGTTTATACAATAGTTGTAGATGTAGGTATGATTGGTTTGGTTATAGGTATGATAGGTGTGGTCGTTGATGAATGCAAAGTTGTTAATTGGGTAGAGTCTTGGTCAATGGTATGGATAGTGTTTATGGTATGAGGATTGGGTACTTAGGATGTAGAAGAAGTGGTGGCTTGAGGTTTTGGTGCGTGGTTGGGAAATGGTTGTCTAAAGATGTCGATCGGTTGGTTGGGTGATGCATTAGGATTGTCCACTTGAAGATCACCTTGATCGATGAGTCGTTGGACTAGGTATTTAAAGGTTCGAAACCTCTCTATGTCATATCCTCAGACTTAGTGTTACTTACAGTAATGATAATCATGATACCATGCAAGTTTTGGTCTAGATTCATCAAATGTTCAGATTGAGGGAAGTGTGATAAGATTAACTACCATCAACTTGTCAATTATTAAACTATACGACTCTCCAAGGGGAGTGTAATTGGGCATAGGTCTAGGGGCTTGTTGTTGTGGTCACGTGCTAGATGTGGGTGAAGAAGAAGACTTGATGACCACGGTATTTTCTGCACTCTTTGATTTATCCTTTTGTGTGGATGGTTTGGTGAACTCATCTTTGGGTTTGTTTGATTTAAGTTTTAGTTAGCCTTGCTCAAGGGCATGAGTTTCAAGTTTACGAGCCATGGTGAGGACTTATTAAAATGTTTGGAAAGATTGGATGTGCAATGTAGAAGAAATATGCTTTACACAAGAATGCGAGAAGATTTCAATGAGTTCAGTTTGTGGAAGAGTAACTGATATTTGTTTTATAATGCCATGCCAACATGCGACAAAATCTAAAATAGATTCATCCTCAAAATGTCTAATGGTTTACAAAGTCATTAATGGCTGATTTCACACACAATGTTAATAAAAACAGTGCTCTAGAAACAATGGGACGAGTTGGGTGAAGGATAATAGGGAATGTTGAGGAATACCATTATACCAAATCTAGTGTTGGGCTAGCCAAGGACATAGGGAAGGTGTGAAGCATAAGTTCATGATCGTGTGTGATAAGGTAACATGCGTGTTTAAATGTAAGGAGATGATTTTGGGGTTATTCCTTGCTATTGAACTTGGTAAACTTGGGAATCTCCGAATGAGGGGGGTAATGTTTAATTGGAACCTACCAAATGAATAGGTTCATTACATATTTTTTCGTAAGATAATGTAAGCTTGGGTCCAAAGGTAACGGCATCTAGACTAGCCAACCTATTCATTAAGGCATGGATATGATCATTCGTTGTGATGATAGGTTGGGATTTTGATTTTGTGGCATGGAAAGTAGCTTGATAAAGTAGTTTTATAAGTTTTTGGATGTGTGGGGGTTTGAGGAATCATTTGATAAGGAGGTTGTAATGTTTGATGTTGTGATTGTTGGGATTGGATTGGCTATTGTGTTAAATGATTAGTGGGAATGTAGGTATTACACAGGCAGGAAATTGTTGATGAGGTGGATTAGACACCACATAATGAAAAGAACTCGTAGGTGGAGGTTGGGAAACAATAATATCTACATGTGATGTGAGAGGTAAAGAATATTTATGATGTCCGGATACGGGATCAACATCATTTGGGTAGATTGGGTAGGGAAACTAGTAATGATAGTGGCCAAATAGGTAATAGGAATGATTATGGTGATAGTTGTGTTGATTGGAGGAATATGGGGAGGAATGGGTGTGACCAGATGATTGGTTTGATGATGGCAGGGGATTGGTAGAGGATTGAAGCAAGTTCATATTGCAAGTGAGTTGTGACGAGGGAAATTGGGTGCTTTCGGGATTTTACTAATAAGGATAAAGTTGTTGAAGTGGTAGACCATCAATAGGAAGATGGGTTGAATTCCTAAGAAGGTAGTCTTAGAAGAGCTATTGGGTTAGCATCAATAAGCTCTTGGAACTCTAAACTGCCATGAGGGATATGATAGGAGGTCCAAAAGGTTCAGATATAAGAGATGGAGTGGTGGCTGGTCGAGATGGGATGGGACGGTGATAAAACAAAGTATTAATATCACTATGGTAGTAGTTTGAAAAAAAGGTCCCTTAGTGAGAAACATTGATGAGAGGTTGGGTACCCATGAAGGAAGTAACCAAGGGCACAAATGAGACACTGGTCATGACAGGTGTTTGTCTGGGATGAGACTCCATAAAACTATTTGAGGCAAGGTTTTGTTCCATTTTCTTGGCTACTAAATGCGTAGTTATGGGAATGAAACAAAATAAACATTTATACTAACTAAATCAAGCAAGTCAGCCACAAATATTTATTTTTGTTTTCATTTAATTAATAAACTATGAAAAATAAAAAGTGAGAATGGATAACAAAGGTGCCTAGGAAAAAGTAATCTGGAATTGGTTTCAGGTTGTTATAGTTGGGGAAGTCTTGGGTAACTTCCTATGTTGGGTGATGAAATCCCAATCAGTCCATCGGGTAGGAAGATATTTTGATTGATGTGTGATTGTTAGGTTGTGTGTGATAGAATGTGCAATGTAACTAATTAACCCCTATTTAAGCTATGTGACCAAATAGGATGTATAAAAGAAAGGTTCTGTTTAAACCAAATCCAAATGTGATCTTTCGATGAGAAAACACATAAGAAAGGGAAATACGATGCAAAAAGGAGAAAATAAGACAAAAAGGAGAATACATGTAGAATTGTTTTCCTTTTATAAGATATTTAAGAGAAGAGAGATCCAAACAACCAAACCCAACATGAGAAATCAAAAGCAAAATCCTTATGCTACAGTGTTAGTAGAAGACATAAGAAGTAGAAAATAGAAATAAATGCAAAGGATCACCTAAAGGGTGTTACCACCGGGCGTGTTAAGAAAGTTGTTATAATTTTATCATTCATTTCAAATTAATGATGTTAGATACTAAAGAAAGCTAAACAACTAGTAAAATGGAGAGGTTTAAAGTACCTCAAATGCTTGATGTATGGATGAATGGGAGTAAAAGTAATTGATCCTCACTGCAAACTAGATAAACCTTCAAATAAGAATGAATAAAAATGATATGGATTAGATAATTTATGCGGGGCTTCCTGAAAAATCTGGCTCCAAGAAATGTTACCTTCCTTTCAAGGATGTCAACCCCCATTTGATAAGAGAAAGTGAAGTAAATGATAGATTCTATGATAGCATGTAAAAAATTGAAGGAATACTAAAATCTAAAAGTAACAAGATGAATCTAAATGGGTGATTTTGAGTATGAATAAAGGTTGTAAATAAAATTTGATAACATTGACTTTTACTGATGTTGTAATTTAATTTCAATCACAAGTGGTTTTTCTTCAGGTGACCTCATTGTTAATGAACGGGATATGTTTGACAAAATGTAAATATGCAGACCTGCAGAGATTTGATGCAAACTGCATGTTCAAAGTGAAAATTCCCTATCAATGTTGGGAGTGACCTGCCAAAGGGATTTATGTTAGGTCACCCATAGAAACGAGGTAATGGAGAAAAATAGAGGTAAATGGAAATTGAAAAATAGGCTCTTTATATCAATGTTTCAAACAACATGGTGATCATTGACTGTGACTCTAGTGGAAACATGATTGATGCAATTGAAAAAAGATGTAAGATTTTTTATGGTGATCTTAAATGCAGAAGTCTGAAAGAGGATTTTAAAGTATAAAAAATATACATAGGAAAAGGATATGAGCCATAGTTGTAAAGAGCATGACAGGGTGAATGGGTCAATGGTGACCTGGTAGGTCTTGTAGACGGTAAATGTAGTAGAAGAGTATCACAAGGCTGAAGATTAAATGAGATGGATATGGAGTCTACCTGTAAGACTATAAAAAATAAGAATGAAAGGCATGATAATGGAGGCTAAAATATTGATGGAACCTAGTAAACCTTAGATCCAAAAATTATAGATAATAACTAAATAAAATGTTACAAAATAATGTAAACCTCCCAAATGCCAAAAAGTTGATCAAAACAAGCTTCCAATGACTATGAAGGTTGACATAATTATTTCAATGCATTGTGGTCTTGAGAATGGATTCATGCAGAATACTTGAAAATAAAGTGTTTGTCACACCTTATGGATGTAATACATGTAAATATGGAAATATAATAAGAAATATAAGACTTATAGGAATCGAAAAAATGATGATTGGGCTAGATTCACTCGACTATGGGGAAAATTTCCCCAATGGGGTTGATTTTGGAAAATTTTTGTCAACAATTTTTCAACTTTTTATCACGAATGCAATTCCAAAAATTTACTCTAAAGCTTGTATTTGGGAAGAAGTTGTTTAGGGATGTGTCATCTCTAGTTAGGGGATAAAGATAGGTAGGATAAAACTATAGAAAAGCATAAATTTAGATTCCGGTAGGATAAAAGCATCCTAAATTTTTCAAATTCCATTAGGGCTAGTGGATATTAATTAATTATACATTAATTAGGGAATATTAATTAATCAATGTTAACTAATATTATAAGGTTAAAGTTTATGGGATAATAGTGGGCATTAGTTAAATTAATTTTAAGGGGATGAATTAAATTATCTAATTTGGTCTAGTTAGGACCATGGTACAATTGCATCATTTCTTTAGACAAGGGTATGTGGGATTGTAAATATTTAGGTGTCTACAGCTATATTAGTCCTTCCTCTATCCTTTGGCTAGTTAGTTTTTTAGTAAAAAATCATATTATATTCTAAGACAAAAATTCAAACATCAATAAACCGTATCAAAATTTATTTCAAATTAAAAACCAAAACACACTTCATGTAGTACAAAACAATATTATGAAAAATTTACTTGAAGATTATACATGTTTGATTCGTATAAGTACAAATTAATATACCACCTTTACCTTTGTCCTTGCAATGTCATACCATGCTTATTACGCTCCTAGCATGAATGAGCATAAGTGTTCACCATTAAAGTAGTCCTCAATTACATAAGTTGTTTAACATATTGGATAGTTCAAGTGAATTTTGTTCATTCAAAAAATGAGTAAGATGCATTTTGATAAAATTAATTGGCTAATCTTGCATAATATTTTTTCAATCATTAGCACACCTATAGGATTTGCATTAGTAGTATTAAAACATCTCAGTTGGGATCCATTCTGAATTGGATAGTTAATGAGCCTTAGCCTAGGTTGAGATATGTAATACCTAATTGGGTCAAATTGTCAAAAAAGTCTTCACATCAGTTAAATTACGAAGACATTATGAAAGTCATAGTGGAAATCACATTTATTGGTGAGTTCACAATGCCACTTGTATCATTTTGGATCCATGGAATTTAACATCCAAGTTCATTACCTTAGTCAATATCACCAATCCCAAATGTAATAAAAAAGTAACTACCTCCCTATTGGTCATAAATACTTCAAGTTTGAAAGTATGCAAACTTTGCACTTAATACCAACAATTAGGGCTGAATCAAATATTGTGGTGATTTGAAGATAACTAAAATGAAGTATCATCTTATATTATTATTGTATTTAGACTTTATGCAGAATGTATTAATTCAAATGGGGTTCCATGTGACTGTGTATCCGGGCCTAACGTGATCATTTTCATTCTTTTGTACATCATTCTAGGCCATTCTAAAGATAGGGATTATTTGAAGTCCAATTTGATTTTAGAGGACTCATGGAAAAGCTTAGTAATGACTCGATCTAGAAAGAAACCATAGTTGTGTGTGTAAAAAATCAAGTATTCAAAATTTAAGTACAGATCCCATGGTCTAGGAAACTAGTCACATGTAGGTTTTGTATTTTTCATATTATATGCCCACTCACTAATTGCTTTTTGTGAATAAGATGCATTACCCTCTGCCAATTTTTCTTCATTTGAAGCATTGCTGCCAATTTAACCCTAATTAGATATAGTAGCAACCTTGGCCTATGGCTATGGTTGTAATTTCATAAAAAATGGTGTAGGAAAAGACTTTTTTCCCTATGTTCATTTAGACAATCACATCAAACATTTTGGGTTGCATAACCTTTATGCATCTAGTTATACTTATATATAATATGTGGAAGGTTCTTAAAGAATTATGTTTGTAAAACTTGATTCATTTGGATATGAATCCTACCAGGTTACCAATCAGAACATATGTCAAGAGGTTATTCCAGTGCCAAAGAAAAAATTGATGTGTAGGACATAGACTTATTAACTGATTTCCCAATCGATCATAGTAATGGTTGGATGTAGGATGAAGAAAAGTCTGCTAATATTTCCAAGTCAACTTGCCAAGAACGAGCATGTTAGCTAGGATTGAAATATTGATGAACATGAGATATGTTTCTTTTGATCATAACCTAAGGAAAATTCTAAAAAGCATGATGTAATTTTCTTGGCTCCTTTGAGGTTTGCTTTCTGATTTGTTATTTACATCATACTGAAGAGGAAGATTTCATTAAGCTTATTCTATAGGATATCTAGGATGGGGGATGTATATCGTGTCTACTAGAAGTTTGATTGAGAAAAGCTAAATGATTGTGACCCTTTGTTGCCACATTCTGTAATGATGGTTTTTCTGGTTATGTCTTGGTTAGGTACTAAATTTTACAATGAAATATCAAATTAATGAATTAATGGTCCATGTGCCCATGACCTTGTGTAGAAGGTAAATGTGGTTATGAAGACTTTTCAATCTTTGTTCCTTTTGTCCTCATGGTTGGAAGCCTAATATGAACTGGAACCCTATGATGCCATTTTGGGGGATGTATGGATTGCACAAAATCTATGATACCATTAGGCACGACTCATTGTGCATCCCTTCAAAACTAAATATTTTTTACCTTATCTAAAAAATAAGGTTTATGTTATGTCCATTAGGTTAAATACTTTGTGTTATTGTTTTGTAACAATTTATTAGGGAATAAAATAATGGGAGATCAAATTCAATGAACTAGGGGATGACCCTATTCTAAGTATCATGAATGATATGACTCTGTTTAACTAAATAGAGGTCAAATGACTTTTATGTTGGTGTGTGTGACTATCCAGTCATCGTCCACATCACCTAGGTGAGTCATCTCACCTTGGAGAGTCATAGGTCTTAGGAAGTCAAATGACAAGTGTCAGATTCTGTCATAGAATCTGACATTGTCATTTGCAATCAATGCGTCATAGGAGTTACATTCCTTATTTGGAATTGTAACTCCTCTTCTAGTGGCGTCATATGCGTCAGTCAACGTCATATGCGTCAGTGGCGTCATTGATTTCTTTCCATGTTTAGGCATGGGGGTTACACAACACCCCTATTTGTACTTCCTATTTTTCAATCTATGAGTATGAGCAGACCCATTCTTCTTACTTGCAATCTTCTTTCCATTGTTTCGAATCTTGCATATTGCGTTGGCTTGACGTTACCATCGGAGTGCAACTTCATTGTGGTGCATCACTTTTCGACATCAGTTCTCACGAATCCCTCTTTCATGGTATCAGAGCTGGTTTCGGTAAACGTGCACTCTTCGTTTCTCAGTTGTTTATTACTTCTGGTTTCTTCTCATTTCCTCGTGTGCAAGTTTTTTTTCGATTATCATTTTGGAATTATTGCTCACCTCATATTGAGGTTTCAGCAGTTGCAAGTTAAGGTATTTGGTTGGTTTGCTTATCAGCTGAGTTCATATTTGGATATTTCTAGATCTTTTGTGGCTGTTGTTTCTTGGGTTATGGTTCTTGTTGGTTATGTTCAGATTCAGCTGCAGGGTAAAAGAAGAGCTTTTTTTTTTTAGTGGACCTGTGATTACTAGTTTTTGGGCTGCATTCATTGTTTTTTCTTCACTTGGTGTATACTCAGACTATTCTGGCTTTTTTGGCTCATCACTCGTGGTTCCTTATCTGTCTCAAATTACCTCTTCTCAACATTTTTTGTGAGCCTGCTCAAAACCTCTCACGTTTTTACAAAACCTTACTCACGTTTTTGCCTGATTCTCACATTTTTGGGAGTCTTGGACACATTTTTTTGACTCTTGCTACATTCCCCACTTCAACGTTCAACCTTCTATGACTTGGCCAGTGCACTTTTTAAACCTTTCCTTAGGCATTTTTTTGGCTATTGTCCATGGCTGTTTTTTCAACTCTTAGATGCACCTCCCTTCAGGCGTTTTTTCTATCCTCAATCTGGCTATTTTTTCAACTGAATCCAGGCATTTTTACACTTTGCATTATTTTTCTCTCCTTTCCTTGCATTTTCCCAGCTTCTTGGTTTACATGTTTCCCTGTCCTTCAGGCTTACATTTTCTTCTCAGCTGGCTACATTTTTGCACGTTGTTCTGGCGTGGTTTTGGAGGCTCCTTGAGGCATTTTTTTGCATGGACTGGTATTCTGCGTGTTTTCCTGGTTGTGCTGTCATTTTTTGGACTGCTGGCATTTTTCTTACAGTGCTTGCAGTATGCACTGCATTATCTATTTTTACCTGCCTTGTCATGCCCATACAACAGGATCGTGACCATTTTCTCAGTCCTGCTGACCAGGTAATATCTCTCTTCTCTGTTTTATTCACTTTTCTTTCTTAAAAAAACCTTGGTTGCATCAGCTTTTTATCTTATCAAATCTTCTAAAAAACGTGGGGTTTCATTATTTTTAATCTGGTATAAGGTAAAAACTTTACATTTTATTGGCATTGTAAGTTTTTTGGCTTGTTTTATTAACCTTCCGTCGAGTGCCAAGACGAAGGGTGAGGTCCAGGGATTGGCAGGTGGCTAATCCCCCCTCGCAATACAAACAAACCCTACACTCAAATTCCATGCCATTTCCAACTCCAGCATACATACGACACCTTTTGCATGCGTTTAGGGCACTTTTTTAATCCATTTGCAGGCTTATTGGCTTTTTTCTCATCAGTTGCGGGAATTGGTTTTTGCTATAACTTTTGACTCATTGCTCGGTTTTGAGCACTTCTTTAGTCAAAGTTGCATGTTTTTTCACACTCTAGATGATGGGATCATTAGTTTTGTAAATGCACTAATTTTATAAAGTGCCGCATTCTGGGGGGTGTCTTTGTATTGCTTAATTCAGCTCATTTTTTCTTGAGCTTTGTTCTATTCCTTTTTTGTGGACTTGTGAGCACTATCCCCCACAGTCTTACGACAAAGGGATTCTTTTTGCGATGTGAGATGCTATTTCTCACAAATCCCTCTTTCCCTTTGCCCCATCTTGCTTCTTTCTTTAATGTGCTTGCAAAGTTATTGGCAGTTTTCCATCTGTTGCGGGAATCGAACCTTGATTGTTGTCTCCACTCATTTTTTAGTGCTTTGCAAGGTGAGTGACAAAGTTGGTTTCTCGGACACAGTACATCTGGACATTGTCATCAAACACACTACTTTATAAAGTGCCAAACTCAGGGGGGTGTAATTTTGTTCTTAGCTTGTTATTGTCCTGGGTGTTGTCACATGCAGACGCATTATCGGCCGAGTCCGACGTCTTGCATTTGTGCATCTTGCACTTTTTGATTCCACATCATGGAGGGTGCTCTTTCTAGACTTGAGCATCGTAGGATCACTTTACAGCCTCCGCCACTTCTTACTTGGGAGAGGGAACTATTCAGCTTGGCGTGCTTCCATGGAACATTACTTCGCCTACAAGGGTCTTTCTCACCCTTCTTGCTTGGGCCAGTTCCTACACCCACTGATCATCGTCATCTTAATGATTTTCTTGACACTTGTGACCATGTTTTTGGTCACATGATGATGCATGTCTCTACATCTCTCTGGGTTTCACGTGGCAGACTCAGATCCACCCCACCATGTCTGGAGCATTCTTCAGTCCCTCTATGGAGACCCTTCACATACTGCCGCCGTTGTTGCTACTGTTGATTCAGTTGTCTCCATTTCTTCATGTGATGATAGTTCCACTAACACAGACTTGCTTGGTTCTACTTCTGATGACGAGGATTGTGCACCCAGTTCTGATGTCGAGAGTACTACAGAGGACTCTTCTCCTCTTTCTCTCACTATTCCAAAGAGTGTTGACACTGGACTCACATCTCATCAGATATCGAGCAGTCTCCTACTCGGTCTCATACAGTCATCACACCCACCTCCTTTCCACTTCCAGTGTGTGAGGCCCATTTCACTCCTCTACCTTCATTGGATGACTCATACCTATCTGACATCGCTCTTCTGTTTGTTGAGCCCCCTCATTGGGATGAGTATCTGCCTGACCTTAGTCGTCTTTTCACAGATTCCACTTGTGATGCTCTACAGGTTCCTCATCCATCTACAGGTGTTTCAGAGGAGTTCATCATCTCTGTTGTTGGAAGTGCCCCTTCTGGGACTCTTGTCACTTCCACTTTTCCAGAGACCTTCATTGATCCACCCTTGCTGTGGATCCCTTTTCTGTTGTGGAGGATGTTTTGTTCCCTTCACATCACTTGGACATCCTTTCTACATGTGTTCACCCTTCATACTCTGACAGTTCTATGCACGTGGCATTACCTTTGGTTCCTTGGCACTCACTCACTAGACCTATGTCACACTTTAGTGGACCAGACTCAGAGTTCTTCGTGTTGCTGCCTTCAGTTTCCTTTGTGGAGTGGGCAGACTTCCAACACGTCATTTTTGTCCTTCCTAAGGGTAGGCACACAGTTCGGTGCAGATGGCTCTTCTTCAGTCTAGAGGCAGAGGATCTCATCATCGACATTCTTCTATGACCTCAGAGCTGCAGAGTTGATCAGATCTGTTGCATGACATTTTCATTCCTCTTGTCTCCCTTTCTTCTGAGGTTCTTCTTTCTGAGAGATTTCCTCACTTGTACATGGGTCCTTCTCAAGCTGTCTATGGTCTGGCAGCCCATATTTGGCATCTTTCTTAGATTATATAGTCCTTTCTTCTCCTCTTGTGGTGGATTTTTTCCCAAAGGGTTTTTTGTACATGGGCACCTTATCAGGCCTTTAGTTGTACGTGGGTACCATTGACACATCTTTCTTAGTTGTCTAGGGGAGTCTTCCATTTCTGTTCTGACTTACCTTGACCTCTTCCTAAGGCTTCGATGAAGGGGGGGTGTTGGTGTGTGTGACTGTCCAGTCATCGTCCACATCACCTAGGTGATTCATCTCACCTTGCGAGAGTCATAGGTCTTAGGAAGTCAAATGACAAGTGTCAGATTCTGTCATAGAATCTGACATTGTCATTTGCGTCAATGCATCATAGGAGTTACATTCCTTATTTGGAATTGTAACTCCTCTTCTAGTGGCGTCATATGTCAACGTCATATGCGTCAGTGGCGTCATTGATTTCTTTCCATGTTTAGGCATGGGGGTTACACAGCACCCCTATTTGTACTTCCTATTTTTCGATCTATGAGTATAGAGCAGACCCATTCTTCTTACTTGCAATCTTCTTTCCATTGTTTCGAATCTTGCATATTGCGTTGGCTTGACTGTTACCATCGGAGTGCAACTTCGTTGTGGTGCATCGCTTTTCATCCTATCATTCTCGCTAATCCCTCTTTGCATGTCTATCCCTCAATATAAGAACCACTGGAAGGGCGTCAACATAATACAACCCAAATTGTTGAGACACTATACAAAATAAATCAACATGTCACCTTCTTTGCACCCGACCTCCCGAGGTCATGCCGGGACAATCGATGTAGAATGGAAATGGGTGTGTGTGTGGTAACGATGAACAAGCTAATGAGGAAACCTTATGTCTTCAACACGCAATATCAGAGATCTGCGAATCTAAGGAAAAGAAATTGTCCTAACCTAGAGTGGTGTAATGGAATGGTCAGATATAATGGCTACTTAGGAGGCTCCAGTGATATCGAGCTATGTTGAGATTGTATCTACTGGTTTTGGAATAAGCAAAAAGTGACCTGTAGATGCCTCGTATTGATTTCCAAACAAGGTCATGGAAGTGAGAACGAGAGGCATAATGAAACCACAGGGTCTATGGGAGGTTTTCTGGTCTAGTCCAAAAAGACTTAGCCTGATCGGCTGTTATGTTTAACACGGAAAGTTGTGCAATAATGTTAGGTGGAAGTGGTGATGATCTAAATACTATTACATGTAAACCAATGTCAATGTTTAATTGGTCAGCAGGCCCGTTGGGTTGTGGGACCTAGGGATCACAACCGTGAACTCGTGGAGGTTGTGGTCTTTGTATGGTCATATGCATAATCAAGCCCTGTTGCCAGGAGCAGTCCAATAATTGTAGGCTTGATCAGCTACAATGTTTAGCATGTTTAATTGTTCTATCTTCTCAGAATACCTAGCAGGTGTGCGTAAGACTAACAAGCGTAAACCCATATCAATATCGGTCAACAACTCAGGTCCATTGGGTTGTGGGACCAATGGATCACAACTAAATGTTTTCTCTTGTTGTGGACCTTTGATGGTCATGCAGAATGAATTGAATTGATCTTGATAAAGAAAACTAACTATCAAAGGAAATTTAAGCTATGTTTTTGGTATTTTCACAGTATATCTGAACAAAACAATGAAAGCAAACTAATCTAGCAAAAGTAAATCTTTTTTATCTTTTTTGGGATTTTAAACAATACTTCTAATCTAATGATTGAAATTAAATACAAGTAATCATCTGGTTATAATTAATTACACGTGCAAGTATGTGAATCTAAATCTAAAATAACTGAACTAATTTAATAAAAACCCCTTTAAACCCTACCTCAGAGGTAGAGAACAAATCATAACTCTTAGAAGAGCTATTGTTCCCCACAACTTCCCCGGTAATGTCAAAGAGCAAAATTTCTAATGATTTGATCTATTTGTAATTATTTGATTAACTGAAATGAACAATTTTCTACTCTATTTGATATGGATTTGTAATGAATAATTCAAAATTGCTAACTTGAACAAATGAAGCAAACAAATAACTAATTCCAACCTAGATAAGCAAGAGCTTTGGAAAATCTGGTTGTATTTGTTCTTGTCCCCTTAGTTTATCCTTTCTTTCTCTGTGTGTCCATATGAGTCCAAGGAATTGGGAATGCAAAGGCAGCAAGTAGGAGAAGGTGCTTGAGCAATGACAGCTTGAAGGCATTCTAGTTGCAATGCAAGTAGAAGAGAGATAACACAAGAGATCTGAGTTTGGCTATGTAATTTCTAGCAGGATTGTGGCAGCAATACTATGCAAGATACACAAAATTCTCAAGACATTTTATTAAATACAAGCATTGAATATATAGGAATTGGTTGGGATGTGCCTTCATGCACAAGGCAGCCTTGGAGTGCCAAATCATTGGGTGAAGAGGTAGTTCAAACTAATTAAATCTATTTAAAAATAGAAGAGGGAAGGAATACCATGCAAACAAGACTATTTTTAGGAAATTTGGTTCACAAACGCACCCTAGAAGTCAAGTTAAGTGAAATCACGCATGTTAAAAACATGCATGAAGGATTCTGGAAAAATCACACAGGACCGCCCTAAACTAGGTGGAGTCCTGCCACTGGGCAGTGGTCTTGGCACTAAAGGCCAAAACATGCATAGAAAGAAACAGAAAGCTAGAAAAAGCATGGAAAAGCTAAGTACAAGCATCTAGGTGACAAATATACACTGTGGATGAGCTTAGGAACTCGAACACCTAAAAGGACATGAATCATCACTGGGGACTTTTTTAACCATTTTTCAACAATGTAGCACATGCAAAATCAAGTACATACATATTGCCCCCTCAGAGAAGCATCTTAGCCATGAAGAGGTGTAAAACGTAGAGTCTGAGTATGGCATTCCCGAAATGGGGAGTTAGAAGTTTATACCTGACATGCCCGTGTGTCAAAATGTCACCGTCCAAACTCCCGCTACCTGCAAAATGAAAAGAAGACTCAAGTGTAGATAGATAAAATATCAAAAAATAAATTCTAAATTAAAACGACAAGAGGACTTACCATTTGTGTGGGGATAAGAACTTACCTCCACCAGCGCTCCCGTCCTGCGAACACATGCACTCAAAACAAAGTTATAACATCATATATATATATCAAACAAACCTATTTATTCAACTCATTTGCGCATATTGATTTGGTGATTTTTGAGCTCTGGACCTACGGTGACCATTTTCATCGAGAGAATAGTCAAAATGTTCGTTGCGAGATCGTGATCATGCCTCCATGACTGGAAGATCGACCCACGTGGTCTAAGGTTAGTTTTTCTCACTTTTGTGTTTTTAAACCTAAAATGTAAAAATGTTGAAAAGTTTTCCTAGGAGGGGTCATTTTTGAAATTTCTTGTTTTAAATGAGTCTCTAGGGGGGGTGCCTATAGGGCAGTCTTTTATTTCATTGAAAATGGTCTTTTTTTCATATTTTTGGGCATTTTTAGGGTTATGGACCCATTTGGTAAATCGGCTCAGGACTTCCGCCCTGCACCGGGTGGCGGTTCTGAACAGAATGACTAAAACCTATGCTAACTTGATTTTTTTTTGAATTTTTGATGTTTTGTCATGTTTTTGATGAGCTTGTTTCTTGAAATACGTTACTAACTTGCTCTTTTTCTGTGTTTTGGTGGATGCAGAAGAAGGAAGAATACATCTGTTGGAGTCGTGAGAGGGAGTGTGATTGGCTCCCAATGATTTTGGATCAGCTGACTCAGGCTGAGATAGATATTCTTCAGAGAGAAGGGATATGGAGGATTGCATGGGTGCCTCATGTTACTCCTGCCAGTCACATACTGTGTGACTTATTTTCTTATTGGGATGCAGACCGGAACACTTTCCAGTTGCCAGGTGTCAGGGGTGAGTGGACTATCACCCTGGAGGATGTGTACCATATTCTTGGGCTTCTGATACTTGGGAGGAGGTTGACCTTGAAGATAACATGGTATAGATCTGAGATGACTCAGTGGGCCACCTACATGGGGGATGTCGTGGTATCATTTGGTTCAAAGAAGGGGATGAAGATCTGATCTATTGCCACTGCTCCCATCCCTATCATCCGCAAGGCCATCATGGGTATCTTGGCCTCACGGTTGATTGGGGACAAGGGAGGTGATACTCTACTATACTATTGGGCTCCCATTATTGCACAAATCGAGGTGTATGGCCATACCTATGCTTGGGAAATAGACATCCTTGGGACCACCTATCATGACCTATACAGGATTTTAGGTTATAGGGACAGTCATTGAGCCACCCCACACTAGTCATGAGCTGGGTATATGAGCATATTACCCCTATGGGAGGGGAGTGCCCAGTATGCAGGACCCAGGGGCTGTCAGGGAAGCTAGGTGGACAACGATGTCAGTTCTCAGGGTACCACATCAGCCAGTGGCTTATCTGACTACAAAAGACATGGTGGTCACTCCTTACTAGGATATGGTGGGATTATGGGGGCAGGAGGCGACCACATGGGTAGCTTGCTCCACTACTGGACAATTAGTTGATAGGAATGGGAGGGTCAAGATCCACCCATATGGCCAAGTTCCTCAGCATTTTGGATTTCCCTACATTGATACGCTTCCTCCAATGTAACCTGTGTACAAGACCATTCAGGAGGCCCATAAGGGCCATATAGGAGATCCCAGTTGGACAGTGGTTACCCTAGGGGTGGCTATTGTAGTTAGGCGAGTGGTTCGCGCCCGACAGGAAGCTGGTGCTCCTCGAGCACCCTTACTCTAGATTGAGGTTTCTCTCACTCATAGTGGGGAGGAGGATGAGCCTATTGATGTGGACTTCGATTCTGAGGAGTATACAAGAGATGAGACTGAGGAGGAGTCGGTTGGAGAGGAGACAGGGTGATGAGGGGTTAGGTGGTGAGGCTGGCGGGACAGCTCACATGGAGGAGGAGAGAGTGACCCTGAGTGGCATGACACTCAGGATATGTTGAGAGTGGAGTAGGAGGAGGCAAGTGTGGAGAGAGAGACCTTGGTCTTAGAGGAGCCACTTCCTCGGGATGAGGGAGGAGATGAGGGATCCATTATGGGTCAGCATGTAGTCTCAGGAGGGGAGGAGGCATGCCAGGTACCTACAGCAGCACCTCCATCAGTGTCAGCTGACCCCACATGGATGTCAGGAGATCTAAGTATGTTGATACTCTTCTCTTGACCTTGTTAGTTGGAAATGTTAATTGGTATTTCTCGTTTTTTTTTGTAATTTTCTAACTCACCATTTCTTCTTCTTTTTTTTCTTGCAGTGACTACACAGGAGTGGCGAGAGCTTATTCGATGGGTGTGCATGGACACCTTGTTGATCCCCTCAGGGAAGACCCGAGCTGAGCTGACTGAGGACTCAGGACAGCCACTTGCAGCCGATAGACACACTGATGTGTTTGCACCCATCTGGAGGGCAGTGGAGGTCATGATTTCTCTCCATACTCAGGTGACTACATATGAGACAACTGAGTGATTGATGAGGTAGAGTCACTCTCATAGTGAGACTATAACTAGTGGCCACCACCATGAGCACTCCCATCATTCAGTTCATTCCCATCATCATCAGAGCTGCAGTAGGAGTCCTGGACGCAGTCATGCACCATCTGAGGGATCCCATAGGGATTGATAGGCCATTGGGCCTTTTATTGCTTAGTTGCCATTTTGTCGGGCATTATATTATTTTTTTATATATCTCAGGCTCATTGTGAGCATTTTGACCACACCTAGTGGATGATCCCATTGTACCCAAACTCAATTTATTATGATATATACAGACTCTTCTTTTTGGTTTGGTAATTCATTGTATCTGAGTTGACTTTTTCATGGTTTATTTCATTTGTGTACTCTAGATGTTTAGAATTTCTACTTTTGTATGCTTTTCAGAATGTATGCAATGGATATGAATGCTAACAAAATGATTTATTTTTGGATTTTGTAATGCTGATATATGATAATGCAAACACACTGTGATGCTGAACTTTAGTTTCTCTAAGCAATTTTTGGTACTTCATGTTTTCTTGGAAAAACATGGTGATAAAGTGATGTGATAGAAAGATTGAACTTGCCCCACTCCTAACCCCACGCAACTGGTAAGATGCGAGGGCTCAACACCAAGAGCTAAGAGGGGCGCAAGTCACAAAGATTTGTTGAATGGTAATGATGAAGAGAGAGAGAGACAAGGATTTGACAAAACCAAATTGAGAACCTACCACCTGACTCTACGCAAGTTTGCTACATAGTTTAAAATGTGAATTGCTTTCCAGTTTATCTAGACTTAGATCTGTAGATGGCCACTTGGTTGACAAAATATGGTTTTGAGGTTTTAAACTCTTTTTGGAATTTTGGACATCTAACTCACTTTGTTTTGATTTATGATTTCACTGTATTTGAATGAACTGCTTTAACTTTCTAATTTATCAAAGAGACCCCCTACACCTTGCCCCATGCTACCAGTAGGAAGCATGGGCTTATCACCATGGACAAGGCATAGGCGAGTAAGGGAACTTCTCTCCTTTCCCAACCCTACGCCACTAGTAAGAGACACAGGCTCAACAGTGAAGGTTAGTAGGGAAAATAAGTGTGTAAAATAAAAAAAAATCATTGATTTGCAGTTGACATGTTTATCTAGGAAAAATGTTTAGAATGTTCTTATTTCCAAAGAGATGTATATGGGATAGATGTGACACCATGAAGCTTCTAGAACAGACCATAGGAAAAGACACCTAATCTAGAAGAAACTATGAGTAGAACCAAGTATGCAGGCCTTGGTATGGTTAATATCAAAGCTTGTATTTTCTTGTTTGAACTAATGAGATGATTTGGAAACAATTGGTGATACCATGAAGATTTGAAGAGATATGATTTGAAATTTTTCCAATAGTTTCAGAAGTTTTAGGAATTGCTATCAGAATAAGGCCCTCGATCAAATATTTACGAAATGAAGGAGCAGATGAAAATGCAATGCGGATGTAGTAATGTACATATGGAAATGCAGGTGAATCATGCGTAATACCTCTTTAGGTGAAGAGAGTTGACGGATTCACTAAACTCTTCACCTTCTAGTGTACACAGGTGAAATGCCCCATTTTTGTAGTCTTCCATTACTCGATATGGGCCCAACCACCTGGGCCTGAACTTCCTACCTTCACCAGTCTTTTTGTCTATCTGGCTATCAAGTCTTAATACCAGATCTCCCTCATATATTTCATGTTCATAAACCCTCTTGTTATACTGTCAGCACATCCAGTCAGCATAAGCTTTGTGTCATTTCTCGGCGTTAAGCCTGGCCTCATCAAGGCTCTCTAATTGAGAGAGTCACACCTCTCGATAGGATTCTTCTCCCAAAATTCCCTGTAATGAGATGCAGAGACTAGGTATTTCAACTTCGAGTGGTAGAACTGCTTCTGCACCGAATACTAATGAAAAGGGGGTTGCCCCCATCGGTGTTCTTATTGACATTCGATAGGCCCACAAGGCTGGGTATAACTTTAAATGCCAATCATGTTTGTTTTGCTTAACCATTTTAAGCAGAATGAATTTCAATGTTTTGTTTGTTGCCTCAGCCTATCCATTGGCCTGAGGGTAATACAGAGAGGTTATGTGATGGTTTATCTTGAATTTCTCACATAACTCACGTACCTCATCATTTTTGAAAGATGTGCCATTATCTGAGATAATGACTTGTGGGGACACCATACCTACAAATGATCTGGTTCAGAATGAACTTAGCGATCACAGAACCCGGTACGGTGGTAAGAGGCATGGCCTCTACCCACTTTGTAAAGTACTCCATAGCCATGATTATAAATTTATGGCCATCAGTTGATGAGGGAGAAAAAATCCCTATCAAATCTAGACCCCACGTGGAAAAGGGCCATGGTGTCACAATTGGTTGCAAAGCCTGTGCCGGTATGTGGATCTCATGGGAGAAATCTTGGCATTTATGGCACTTACGTACAAATTCTACTGCATCATGCTCTAACATGGGCCAGAAGTATCCCATCCAATGTATCTTTTGAGTAGTGGCATGACCTCCGAAGTGACCTCCACATACTCCAGTATGTGATGCATAAAGAATATTTTCAGATTCTTCTTGATCAACACATCTTAATAACATTCCATCAAAGGCTCTACGATAGAGAACTTGTTCTATAATCACGTACTTAGAACCTATAATGCGTAACCATCTCCTTTGTTGAGATGTAGCCCCTTCGGGGTATGCCTTGTCCACAATGAAATTGATTATGTCAGTGTACCAAGGACATGTAGTGATTGGGGGCTTGATCTCTACATGGTATACACACTCATCTGGAAAGTCTAAATCAACTAGGTCACCTCCATCCATTGGGTTATCAGCTAACCAATCCACAATAACTTGTCCTTTTACAGACTTCTGATTAATGAAGGTCAACTCAAATTCACCCATTAGCGTTATAAAGCCCAACCCTTTTAGACAATGAACCTTGAATTAGATAAGTCCACAAATGATCAGTTTTGATGATCACCCTTGTTTCTTGGTTCAGCATATAATGTCTCAACCACTTTTTTGCAAACACTATAGCTAGGCATTCCTTTTCTTCCTATGTGTAACGTGTCTCATAATCAAGCAATGTTTGACTAATAAATAAACTGCACGTTCACACTTATCATCATCTTCCTGAGCTAACATGTAGGCTAGTGAGACATTTGTTTCCCTTGAATATAGAATGAGGGGCCGGTCTGACTTAGGAGGCATAAGTGTAGGTGGTGAGAGTAAGAATCATTTTACTGACTCAAATGCCTCATTGCACTCTTCCATCCATTCAATGTAGCAACGCTTCTTTAGTAAATTGTTGATTGGATGAATAGAAAAGGTTAGATCAGGGATGAACCTTCAGATTGCACTTGAGTTTCCCAAGAAAATACCTTACACCAGATTCATCTGATGGTGGGGTCAACTCCAGTACTGCTCAGATTTTGGTTGGATCTACATCAATCCCTCATGAAGATATGATGTATCCCAACAACTTGCCTCCTGTTACACCAAATACACATTTTTCTGGATTTAGCATGATGTCGTATTCGATTAACCGAGAGAGAATGATGAAGCACCTTGGGGTGATCACACCATTTTCTAGCTTTGGCTAGGAGATCATCAACATAAGACTCCACAATCTTGTGGATAAGATCATGGAAGATATACATCATGGAGCATTGGTAGGTTACTCCAGCATTCTTGAGCCCGAATGGCATGACTGCATAGCAATAGGTTCCCCAAGGAGTGATGAAAGTTGTCTTGGTCTGATCCTCCTCAGAAATCCTAATTTGGTTGTATCCCGAAAATCCATCCATGAGAGACAACAACTCATAACCAGTTGTCACATCAACAATGACATCAATGGAGGGCAATGGGAAATCATCCTTGGGACATGCTTTGTTAATGTCCCGAAATTCAATACAAATATGGATTTTCCCATTCTTTTTGAGAACAGGGACGATATTGGATACCCACTGGGAATAGTCAACCAGTTTGATGAACCCTACTTGCAAGAGTTTCATCACTTCTTCTTTCACCATGAGAGCCACCTTTGGCTTCATAGGCCTTGAATTTTGTTTAATTGGTTTGGCATCTGGCTTGGTGACAAGGTTATGGACCACAATGTCAGGAGTAATCCCCATCATCTCTGTGTAATTAAACGTGCAAATATTTTAAGTGTTCTTTGAGAATTTGTGTGTATTTCTATTTCCTCTGGAGTTAGAGAAGATCCCAAGCTTCAAGATTCTTGGTTCTTCCTCTGTCCCGATGTTTATATCAATCATTCCCTCGATTAAGGAGGCAATTTCCCTCCTAAAACTCAGGCGAGGCTGGAGGTAACTCTAAATCCCCCTCTTCTCCTACCTCATAAATTTCAAGATCCTTCCCCCGAGGAAGACTCTATCATGGGATTTCCAAAATAGGAAGAAGAATGTGGGATCAGGGAAAAATCAACCTTATGATGAGCAAGATGTAATTCTACATAAGCATTTAGATATCCCAAGAGTTTCTTCATCATTGTCAACGTGGTTTGAGATGACAGACTCATTCTCAGCTTCTATGTATGTCAACATTGGGGTTATCGGTATTTTACAAACCAAAGGTTCAACATGAACCGATACCATGAAGTTTGTATCTTCCAACTCACTATTGGAGTGAAGCAGGAAGCAGAAGTTGTTATAGAGTCTGTGAGAAGGTTTTGTTCTCATGGAATTGCTTCAATCGATATGAAGTCAAACCCCTTTGTTAGATTAAGCACTGTTGTTTTGTAGAGTTGTAGATGCTCAGCTCTAGTCTCATATACCTCAGATACTTGATTTGTGACCAATTGTGAATCACCTAGCACTCTAATATTACTAGCACCCATCCTTTTGGCTACAATGAGACCAAGAAGGAGGGCTTCATATTCAGCCCCATTATTTGTACATTCAAAGTTTAACTTGAAGGAAAAAGGTATAACCCTTCCCTCAGGAGAGGTAAGGATCACACCTACCCCAACACCAAAATGACATCTGGCTCCATCAAAATGGAGAGTCCAACAGTTACTCAGAAAAATGGATGTTGGATCATTCTTTGTATCTTCTTCCTTTGCCTCAGTTACTTCCACCATACAAACTTCATCTGCTGGAAGAGAACCGAGTCCTAGGGTATGTCCCATACCCATAGAATCAAATGGAAGGAGAATAGGTAAATCCTTCTCCAATAACTTGACAATATTTTTTGTGGTTCCTAATGACACTGTCTCTATGATGACGGTTTCATCCTTGACCATAATGCCTTCAATCAAGCCTGTGACTTCTAACTCTATTGTGGGCACCAGTTTTTCTTCTGGTTTTGAACGAACTAGTTTGTTAAGTTGATTTTTTGGGAGCTCAAACTCAGAATGGACTCCTTGTCTCTTCTTCAAATTTTCTAGGTGTATATCAAAAGGTTTTGGGTCACCTTGCACCACGAAGACTTTCCCTAAGTGCAGGAATCTTACTTTTTGAAACAATGTGGAGGGGATCACCTTCATGCGATGTATCCATGGGTGACTGAGAATCATATTATAGTTGGTTTCCCTATATATAATATAAAATTCATTGAGAACCGTGTTGGGTCCTAAGGTGACTGAAAACACTATGGTCCCTATTGAAGTTGCCTTGAGGCTATCATAACCCCTTAGTGTATTTCGTGTTGAGGAACAATTTGTTTCTCCATATCCTAGTTTTTGAAGAAAAGTGAAGGGGACTATGTTAATTGCCGCCCCATCATCAAAAATCATGAATTTAACATAGTTATTGTAGATCCATACCTGTAAATGCAAGGTTGGGTCACCTCTACATGTAATTTCAGCAATTGTTGGCATTTTTCCTATGTCGAACACAAACCCAGTATCCCTATCTGGCTGCCCAGGAGGGTAGACATCAAAGTCTACATGGTTTACTTGTGCTTTAGGATGAGGAGTGTCATTGATGAAATGACCAAGACCCAATGCTTCTAACAAAGCAGCTCTATGAGCAGGGGAGTTCTTCAGCAGATCCAAGAAGGAAATGTGAGAAAAGGTCTTCGTTAAGTCATTGATTAAGTCATATGCTCCTACTGGTTTGGAAAGCGTTTATTGGATGTCCTCTACTATTGGTGGATAAATGGGTATCAACTATGATGAATAATCCTTAGTTCTTGTGGTGGTGTTAATCTGAGGTTCGGTGTCTAATTCTACCAACCCCACAATTTTTGTTTGTTAGCGACCATCCAAGGGAGGTGCCACTTATGGGTTTGACAAAGTTGAGGCTTCATGATCATTGGTTCCTATCACAATCCCTTTGTTTGAATCATTGGAATCTATTCTACCGTCTTTTGGGCATATTGGGAGATGATCATTAAAGATTCTCAGTGGTGTGTTTTGAGGAGATACTAGCCCTGCATAGGTATTATGCGTTGGTGTTGTAGGGTTTTCCAGAAGAATATCTACAAAGAGTTGTCTCTGATCTTCAGGAAAACATTGTAGGTTTTTTTTTTCAATCATGGCATGTTCTAGCATCATGCCCCCGGACCCTGTGAAAACCACAATACAAATCAGGATTGTAGTCCCGAGGTCTTTGGTTTGTGTTTTGTTGTGATCCAAAATTAGGATCATTGTTCATTTGTTGATTGTTATAATTAAAATTTGGGAACCCCTGCCCTTGATTTTGGAATTGGTTTGGATACCCGCCTGGGTACTGACTAGGGCCTTGGGTCCACACTTGTCTTGATTATTGAGGTTGTTGTTGTTGAGAATGATTAAAATCCACAACATTGATTGAAGGTGAAAAGTTATTGTTTCTTTGATTATTTCCATTCATATTATTATTGTTGTTATAGGTAGTGTTTGTATTGGGAGAGCTGACAACATTAGGTTTCTTTGGCTGATCGGTAACACCGTCAGTTGTAACCCCATGATTCTTGTTAAGGACCTTTGGTCCCTGATTATTGTTCATGTTGTTGGGGTAACCAGAGTTACCTTGATTAGGAGTGACTAACCTCCCATTTGTTCCATAGGTCTTACAACCACTGTCTATGGCTGCTTGATCAATTCAGAGAGCACCCTCTAGTACCTCTTCATAACTCCTTAGTGGGAAATTTTGAACTTCTTCCTTTGTTTCTCTATTGAGGGAGTGGAGGAATAAATCACAAAGCTCTGTCTAATCCATGTTTTGAGCACTTGCAGAGGAATAGAGGACCTGTCGCCACCTTTTAATGAAATGGGCAACAAACTCATTGTGCTCTTATTTGATATGAAGGAATTCTCTGATTCTTGTCCTTAGAAGTTTTTTCATATCAAAATCCTTAATGAACTCTGGATACGAGTTTTCTTGAAGGAATGTATCGAAGCTTTTGGTATCCTATAATACCAATCGAGAGTGATACCTT
This sequence comes from Taxus chinensis, assembly GCA_019776745.2. Taxonomy (NCBI): domain Eukaryota; kingdom Viridiplantae; phylum Streptophyta; class Pinopsida; order Cupressales; family Taxaceae; genus Taxus; species Taxus chinensis. Next base: position 58,905 of record JAHRHJ020001532.1, on the reverse strand, counting down.
CTAACATCTTAGGGAAAATATTTGTAACAACTACATCTCACGAGAGCAACTCTCGAATGGTCATTGCGTAAGCTTTGATATGTGCATTAGGATCTCCCTCCCCTTTGAACTTTGGAAGATCAGGAAAGGGTCTTGGGAGCATGACAGTCCATATGGAGAAGTCTAGAGGCTCCTTAAGATATTCAGAATAGGTCCCCATTGTGTATGTTTCAACCATTGAAGATCCTTGTTGGGGAGGTGGAGGTTGCATCAGTTGTTGAAATGGTGTAGCGTATGCATTTGTTGGGGCATAGGGCATCCCCTGTGGCTGACCATATGAACCTGGGTAAGTGTACATATCCCCCTGTGGTGATTTAGAATACATGTGTATGTAAGGGGGTTGACTTTTTTGATATGGAGTTGAAGGCACAAAGCCAGGGAACATTGCATTTCCAGATGGTATGGCATTTGAGAACACACTTCCGACTGGTGCCTATTGTGGATATCCATATGTGGCATGGGGAGGCATACCCAAGGTGCCCATCCCAGTTAGAAAATCTCCAGGGCTTGGAGCACTATATAAACTAGAGGAGTTTGTATAGTAGGGATTTTTCCATAACTTTGTGGATAGTGAGAAACTCTTGCTTTCCCAACATATGAATTTTGCATTTTTTGGGAAAGCTCTAACTCTTTGAATTTTTCTACTAACACCGAGATGATGTCACCCATTGATGGGGTGTGTTTTGTTTTGGTGTTTGTTGTTGAACTTTTGGAGGTTGTTGAGGAGTGTGATATCCTGCTATGAATTGTTTGTTGTTTTGCCACCCCTCATTGGCAATGTTTTCCATTGTTGGAGGGGTAGTGTTATTATTTTGGAGCAAGACATCAACATGCCCTTGTAACCTATCAAAACCCTAGTTTATATTCTGAAAGCGTTGTTCACTTCTATTATATCATGCTAAGTAATCCTCATATAGGGGTGGGAGTTGGTCCGACTCCATGCTAATGGTTGGCTAAACAAAACCCAAGGAGATGAACCTACCTCTCCAATGAAAGTCATGTTGTTAGAGCTTGATTGCTTAGGAGGATGTGTCTATGTGATTTGGTCAACCTCCTCAATCCTTACTGAGGAACCAACATTGGCCCCTTGAGGAAAAGGATTTTGACCTGAGCAGTTGAATAGTTATCTGCCCATGTAGAGAGTGAAGGTGATTGTTTTTGTCTATTCATTTGATAGTTGTACACATCAAACCCAAGAGGGTCAACCGTATTCATCATATCCCAACATATTCAGGGGGTATAAGAATACCTACAGAATAATGAGAGAGAGGAATATGGATGAAGAAAGGGAAAAAATTTAGAGACTAGCTCTTCACGTCGGGTTCACCAATTTGTACGAAAGAAAATCAACACGTGACCTTCTTCACACCCGACCTCCCGAGGTCGTGCCAACATAGCCAGTGTAGAATGGAAATGGATGTGTGTGTGGTAGCAATGAAACAAGCTAATGAGGCAACCTTATGTCTTCAACACAAAATATCAGGGATCTGTGAATCTAAGGTAAAGAAAGCCATCCTAACCTGAAGTGGTGTAATGGAATGGTTGGATAGAATGGCTACTCAGAGGCTCCATTCGATATCAAGCTCTGTCGAGATTCTATCTACTGGTTGTGGAACACATGGAAAGTGACCTGTGGATGCCTCGTATAGATTTCTAGACAAGGTCATGGAAGTGAGAATGAGAGGCGTGATGAACCACAAGGTCTATGGGAGGTTTTCTAGTCTAGTCCAGAAAGCCTTAGCCTGATCGGCTGCTATGTTTAACACTGAAAGTTGTGCAATAATGTCAGGTGGAAGTGGTGATGATCTAAATACTAATGCACGTAAACAGTGTCAATGTTTAATTGGTCAGCAGGCCCATTGGGTTGTGGGACCTGGGGATCACAACCGTGAACTCGTGGAGGTTGTGGTCTTTGTATGGTCATATGCGTAATCAAGCCCTGTTTCCAGGAGCAGTCCAATAATCGTAGGCTTGATCAGCTATGATGTTTAGCGTGTTTAATTGTTCTATCTTCTCAGAATACCTAGCAGGTGTGCGTAAGACTAACAAGCATAAACCCGTATCAATATCAGTCAACAACTCAGGTCCGTTGGGTTATGGGACCAATGGATCACAACTGAATGTTTTCTCTTGTTGTGGACCTTTGATGGTCATGCAAAATGAATTGAATTGATCTTGATAAAGCAAACTAACTATCAAAGGAAATTTAAGCTATGTTTTTGGTATTTTCAGAGTATATCTGGACAAAACAATGAAATCAAACTAATCTAGCAAAAGTAAATATTTTTTTTATCTTTTCTGGGATTTTAAACAATGCTTCTAATCTAATGATTGAAATTAAATACAAGTAATCAGCCGGTTGTAGTTAATTACTTGTGCAAGTATGTGAATCTAAATCTAAAACAACTGAACTAATTTAATCAAAACCCTTTAAACCCTACCTCAGAGGTAGAGAAAAATCATAACTCTGGAAGAGCTATTGTTCCCCACAACTTCCCCGGTAATGTCAAAGAGTAAGCTTTCTAATGATTTGATCTATTTGTAATTATTTGATTAACTGAAATGAACAATTTGCTACTCTATTTGATATGGATTTGAAATGAATAATTCAGAATTGATAACTTGAACAAATGAAGCAAACAAACAAACTAATTCCAACCTGGATAAGCAAGATTTTGGAAAATCTGGTTGTATTTGTTCTTGTCCCCTCAGTTTATCCTTTCTTTCTCTGTGTGTCCATATGAGTCCAAGGAATTGGGAATGCAAAGGAAGCAACAGTAGGAGAAGGCACTTGAGCAATGACAGCTTGAAGGTAGTCTGGTTGCAATGCAAGTAGAAGAGAGATAACACAAGAGATATGAGCTTGGCTATGTAATTTCTAGCAGGATTGTGGCAGCAATACTATGCAAGATACACAAAATTCTCAGGCCATTTTCTTGAATACAAGCATTGAATATATAGGAATTGGTTGGGATGTGCCTTCATGCACAAGGTAGCCTTGGAGTGCCAAATCATTGGGTGAAGAGGCAGTTCAAACTAATTAAATCTATTTAAAAATAGAAGAGGGAAGGAATACCATGCAAACAAGACTATTTTTAGGCAATTTGGTTCACAAACACACCTAGAAGTCAAGTTAAGTGAAATCACATGTGTTAAAAACATGCATGAAGGATTCTAGAAAAATTGCACAGGACCGCCACCCTGCCTAGGTGGCAGTCCTGGCACTAAAGGCCAAAACATGCCATAGAAAGGAACGGAAAGCTAGAAAAAGTGTGGAAAAGCTAAGTACAAGCATCTAGGTGACAAATATACACTACGAATGAGCTTAGGAACTCGAACACCTTCTGAAAGGACATGAATCATCACTAGGGACTTTTGTAACCGTTTTCCGACAATGTAGCACATGCAAAATCGGGTGCGTACATACACCATGTCAACCGAGTGTGTCTCAACTTTATGGGTACGGTCTACTAACTGGAGGGTGTTACTGTATGCATCCATATTAATCCTCCCTCCCCCCCACCACAATCTGGTCATATCCTGGTATGGTTATGTAATCATGTCACATGTGGTAAGAGTAGCCACTAGATGATGTTTCCCCTTGAGTGGGGCCATAACTGTCCATCTCACTTCCCTGATATCTCCAAGGCCAACTATCCCAAATCCCCTCTGGAAGGGTACTATGTGCTCATACACCCAACACATCACCAAAGTAGGATGACTAAGGGCCTTTCCCTATAGTCGAACAACCCTGTAAAGATTGTGCTACGTGGCCCCTAAGATGTCTACACCCCATGAATATATATGGTCATGTTGTTCTATTCTCTGAATGATGGGGCCCTAACAGTAAAGTATTTTTTTCTCACCCTTGTCTCCCACCAAGCGCGAAGTCAAAATACCAATGATGGACTTACACAAGGTGGGGATGGTGGTGGAGGCAACACACAATAATCTCATCCCCTACTTGGCACTAGTGCATAGTGCAAAGCCATCTCCCATATAGGTAGCCCACGTCTGGGATACAACTACTAATCCTGCACTGTCCAAAGTCAATCTCTTGCCTATAACAGGAACACCCAGAATCATGTGAACATCCTCCAATGTGATGGTCCATTCTCCTTGAACCCCAGACAACCAGAAATTATTTCGGTCTCCATCCCAATAACACAATAAGTCACACAATAGGTGACTCGTTGGTGCTACTAACAGTGTCTGGGATAATCTCCATATCCTGACCCTGTGTAATAAGTCTCTCTCCTCCTAAGATGGTGCATCCAAGATATAAGGAAGCCAATCACACTCTCTGGCTTGGCTCCATCTGATGTATGAACTTTGCATTCACCAAAACACTAAAAAGAGAAATTTAGAGACATTCTAAACATAATAAGCTCTTCAAAAACATCATAAAAAAACACAAAAACCAATTAAAAAAATCTTCACACTTGGTCAATTTTAGCCTCTACCTTGACAATTATGCAAATGTCCCTTTATATAGAGCTACAGTTGCTCAACTACCACTCTACACAAAGGGGTGGATACGTAACCACCGCCTGTGCAGATAGATGGTTATATCCAGAAAGGGTATGTCGTACTCTAGGACCCCAAAACCTCAAAAATGACATTATTTTTGAAGAAATAAAAACCACATCCCATATGGCACCCCCTAGTGAACATTTTGACTAGGAAATTAGTAGAAATAACCCCCCTAGGGTGAATTTTCAGATTCTTTCACATTATAGGTTAAAAATTAAAAATTGCAAATAACTCACTTGTCTCTGAGTTGCTGCTCCTCTCGTTGGTGGGGTCGAAATCACGTATAAATGCTCTTCAATTTGACTATACTTATAAGGGAATTTGTCATAGGTGGCCTAGAGCTCAAAAATCTCTAAGTGGGTGAGTGAAAATGATTTTTAAAAATAGTGATATTGGTTATATATAGCGTGTTTTAACTCTATTTTGTGTGTGTGTGTGTGTGTGTGTGTGTGTGTGTGTGTGTGTGTGTGTGTGTGTGTGTGTGTGTGTGTGTGTGTGTGTGTGTGTGTGTGTGTGTGTGTGTTTTGCAAGGTTGGAGCATTAGCACAGGTATATTCCTATCCCCACGAATACAGTAAGTCATCTTTTCATTTCATTTTATTGTGTTTTGTTTATTTTACATTATATCTACACTTGATTCCATTTTTCTCTTGTAGGTGGCAGGAAGCTTGGATTGGCGTCACTTCAACACACAGGCATGTCAGGTATAATTTCTAACTCCCCATTTTGGGAACGTTATACTTGGACTCTATGTTGTATGCCTCTTCAAGGCTAAAACACTTCTCCGAGGGGGCAATATATACACACCCAATTTTTCACCTACTACTTTGGTTGGAATGGTTTAAAATCCCCAATGATTATTAATATCTTTTCTAATGGTGTTTGAGACCAATTTCCCATTTGCAGTATATATTTGTACCCTAAAATACTTGTTTGTCCATTTCCATGATTTTCCTGCTTTCCTTTATCATTCCACTAGCCTTTTCATTGGTTTTTGACTTTAAGTCATGAAACCGATCTGACGGTTATGCAACTACCGGCCTGCCCTCAGTGGAAATTACGCAAATGCCAGTCTATGTAAACCAGAGGTCCCTTGCACATTTAACCGAGACTATTTTGACGTGTTCTGAACGTGTGTCAACTTCTTAAAACTTGATTTTAGCGCACATTTCTTAACCAATTTGGTTTTTCTTGAGCTCATTTTATGTGTGAACACTTCTCATTCCCTTCCTGTTGTTAATTGTGAGTTAATTGCCCATTCTTTGAGAGAAGTGGCATTTCTTGGCTGCTAAATGGGTTAGACCATTTATTTGACTTTTTCCTATAATAGCCAATATTATATCAAGAGAATTGGTCGGAGATTATTTTTTTGAATTGCATTGTTATGTTTCCCGTAATCCTATCGAGAAATACACAAGCAAGCTCAATTATCTTGCCTTGTTATTCTCTCGCTTATGTTAACACCAGATTGCTTGCAAGCCATTCTAGCTCTAATGTTTCTTCATCAATTCTTCCACACAAGATAACACGATTCCCTAGAATCGTTTGAACACAATTGGAATGAAGTTGAGGGGATGATGAATAAAAACTAGCATTGGAACTGTCACAGTTCTATACTTCCAGGTTGGGGATGTATTTGGATTCTTAAGGATTTCTTTGTTTGAGTAGATTTTATTCCACATTCTGTTAGATTACATCAATTCAAAGAAATACAATTACTATAGCTTTCCTTTATTTACACAAACCTTCTACTGAAAGTTGCTTCCCTACCTATCCTTGTGGGTTTGGACAGGAAGTTTATCTGAAAGAAACTTTTATATCTGCTTAGTGTTATTGCAATTTCCCTTCATTTTTATAAGCTTTCATAGATCATATTGTTTCTTCTGGGGAAGTTTCAGGGGAAGAAAAACTTCTGAGAAGCTTTCCTTTCTTCCCATGACTCTGAGAAAAGAATAGAGAAAATTGTATATCCATAAGTACAAATTGGAAAAATCTTGTTTTAATTAGAATAGATAATATCCACTCTACACAGGGAAATAACCACATCCGATTGTTTGCTTGTTTAGTTGTGTTAGTTTTAGTGTAGAAACAATTTTAATTAATCAGAAGAAATTTAATTTTTCTGTGTGTATTTATTTTGTTTTCCAGTAAGCATTCAAAAATACAAAAATATTAGATTAGTTAGTTCTTTATTTTTCTTATTTCATTTTATTCAAAATCATAAAAAACACCAAAACCAAATAGATTAGTTTATTTCCTTTGTTTAATTAGATAAATTTCATTTGTTAATTAGTTTTTATTAACACGTAGATTTAATTAAATTCAAGGAAAGTAATTAAATTGAATTGATTTAAATTTGTTTGTTTCCATTTGTTAAATTAGGAACGAAGAGTTATTAGAAAGGAATTAAAATATCTCCTCACATATTCCTACTTGGCTTAGGATTAACCTTTCCCTCTTGCAGTTTCTTTGCGAGAATTTTTGTTTCTTTGCTTTAGTAATTTACACATCCCACATGACCATTCAAGGTCCTTAGTAAAAAATGATTACGTATATGACCCCTGAGTCCCATAACCAAACACAACTGATCTATTTATAGACATTGACACGTGTTTTAGAATCTTGGTTTTCTATACCACACCACTTCCACCCGCCATTATCTCACAGTTGACATCCCTGAATGTCAAAGTAGACTATGCTTATGAGTTTTGGAAAACTCAACCAGGTCAAGATTAGACCCCACAATTTACCCATTCGTCCTATTCAAACGTTTCTTCCCACACCTTCATGACATTGTCTCGAGACTTTTATGAGGAAAACATAGGGAAATTCCCCGCATTCTGCAATTGGTTTGGAGAGTGTTTTGTGACATAGATATCAAAAAACTTCTTTATGATGTCATTTTCCTCAATCAATCCATCTTGCCTGCCCAAGTGAGGAAAGCATTCATTACTTTAGATGAGCAGATCCACACAATTCCCATTGAGGACATTAGATTACATTGATCACTTGTTAGCCATTTCCACCCATTCTCGTACATTTCACCTATTTTCCTTATATAGTTTTGACATAGCCATCTACCCATTCCATTGCAGCTATTGTGACATGACCTCAGGAGGTCATGTGTGCTTAAAATCACGTGTTGATTTTAAGACATACATGAACCATTAATTTTATGCCACGAGGTTCCAATTATAAAATATCACCCTAGATGCCCTGACACTGATGTTAATTGATAGTTTTTGCCACATTTAATTCACTTCCACCATGAACAAATGGGTGAGATATTGGAGAAACCAAGAGAGGATTTTGTAGGCAAACTAGATGCACATCCATACGTTCAAACAAGATAATTTCAAGCACAACGGTTTTTTCTTTATCACCGGTCAAAGTTTGAATACTTTTTTCTCTTTGGGCACTTAAGAGACATCGACGAACCAGTGTATCCCGAAAGGACCAAGAGGGCTTGGAAGTGGAATGACACCACTGATAGTGTCTAAAAACCCACCCAGATGTGTGGGAATTATTGGTTCAGTGCCATGAGATGTCCATTACAAAATTTCATCATGGATACTCTCTCACTCTCTTAGCTCTCTCTCTCACACATTTTATCTCTCTCTCTCACTCTCTCTTTCATACACATTGTTTCTTTCTTTCTCTCTCTCATTTTCTCTAATTCTTTATCCATCTCTCTCTCTCTCTCTCTCTCGATTTCTCCTCATTCTCTCTTTCTCTACCTCTCTCTCTCTCTGTCTTGTTCTTTCTCTCTCACTTTCTCTTATTCTCTCTCACTCTTACTTTATCTTTCTCCTTATCCTTTCATTTTTCTCTCACTCTCCTCATTCTCTCTCACTCTCTATGTCTCTCTTGCTTTCTCTAAATGATGAGGCCATAAATTGGCCATAAATTACCATTATTTTGTCCTTCCAAGTTATCTTTGAAAGTGGATTTAAATGTAATCTAGGAACTTATAGTTTGCTTAAGATAGAATATAAGATATATATCTTATTCATTCTTTATAAATATTTTGTTATCTATTTTGTTGACTAATCCTATTGATTATTTGTGAAAAGATGCAAAGTCTTGTGTATGCAGGCCATAAAGGAAAGATAATGCTAGTATTGTGAAAAGTGGAATTTATCATGAAAAGTACATTTAAAATCATATTTTATTTCATATTCAGATTTCTCTCAAATAATTAAGCAAGTTAAAAAAAATAATCATCTCAATCCGAGGTCGCATGCAAAATTTATAGTTGTTTTAAGTTAGCTGCGGAACTCGCAGAGTTAGTTCCGGAACTCACAGAGTTAGTTCCGGAACTTGCAGGTTTAGTTCTTGAACTCACATATTTAGTTCCAAAACTTGTATCAATTGAATGATAGTTAGTTCCTCAACTTTTAATTCGTGGAAAAATTATATTTAGTTCCGGAACTTGCATAAAAGAAATGACAGCTTTAGTTCCGAAACTTGCATCAACGGAATGACAGTTTTTGAGGGATTGTGAAAACTTAGAGATTTCAATGGAAAATACGAGAGAGATTTTTGTTCATAGCAATGATTTTAACAAAAACCTCATTCATATTTGCTACAGGTATTACCAATGAAGAGAGATCAACTTTTAGTGAGCTGTAGTCCGAGGAAACATGTATTAGATGAGCACTAAAAGTTCCATCAATAGAAATAGAAAAGTCAAATGTAAAATATGAGAGAGTATTTTGTTCATAGAAATGTGATTAACAAAAATAATCATTCAGATTTGTTACAGGTTTTACCAATGAAGAGAGATCTAACTTTTAGCAAGCTACTGTCTGAGGAAATGTGTATCAGAAGAGCACTAAAAGTTCCATAAACAGAAAAAAAAAATTAAAATGAAAAATATGAGAGAGGTTTTTGTTCATAGAAATATGTTTAACAAAAACCTCATTCAGATTTGCTACAAGTTTTACCAATCAAGAGAAATCCAATTTTTAGTGAACTAATTCCGAGGAAAAAGTGTATTTGACAAGCGTTAAAAGTTCCACAATAAAAAACAACAAATTCAAATGGAAAATCCGAGAAAGGTATTTGGTAAAAATCATATTTTGAGGAAAATCCTCCTTCCAATAATGTAGAGGAATAAAATCATTATGATTCTTGTTACCGAAAAGCAAGGAGAATATTTGGTAGCAAATCTTCTTAAAATAAGTGAGATAAGATTTGACTTCAATAATATATAGATCTCTCCATATTTTATGGAGATGAAGATCTTAGTTGTTAGGATTGGAATAAAGATAAGATAGGATTGCATTTCCTAAAATATTGAGTTGGTTGGATGCATGAATTATAAATGAAACCTTCCACACTTAGATATGTAATACTTTTCTCCAAAGAAATAAATATCTATTCTTTCCTCTCAAATATTCTGTAGTTTTAAGATCTCAGAAGTATTATTTAAATCCTCTTCCAAGGAATGAGATGGCCACTCATTCTAAGGAAGATGGATCTGTGTATTTATTTTTATGTTTATTCATTTATCTTTAATTCATTCTGTTGTATTGTTTTTATATTTGTATTGTGAAAATTTAGTTTGTTGTAAACCTGCAAGTGTTTCATTCAATTATGTTCATTTTTAATTCAACAATTTAATTTATGCAAGTGTGCCTTTTAATTCATACAAGTGTGTTTCTTTCATGTAATTTTCATTTATGTAAGTGTGCCTTTTAATTCATGCAAGTGTGTTTCTTTCATGCAAACTTTATTTCTGCAAGTGTTTCTTTCAATTTCCGCAAGTGTGATTTATTTTATGCAAGTTTGGTTTGTGTTTAAAGGAGTTACTTTCCAAGATTTTATTCTCTTAATGCATACATCCTTTAGACACCAACCTGGATTGACATTATTAATGGCGAGGATTGACGACCCTCATCACTCATTCTCTCACACTTGATTTTTCCATCTCATTCCCTCTCTCTCTCTCTCTCATTCTCTCACACTCAATTTTTCCATCTCATTCCCTCTCTCTCTCATTCTCTCTCACTCTTACTTTATATTTCTCATTATCCTTTCATTTTTCTCTCACTCTCCTCATTATCTCTCACTCTCTCCTTTCTTGCGTACTATTTGATTAGTACATTAGTTTATCTTTTGTCACAACTTTTAAGCATGTATTAGTTGTGAAATAATATGATGGAAAGATGTAAAATGTCCATTTTACATGGCAAATCCATATCAAAAAAATTCATATTTCCTTTTCCATTCTGTTTCAGCTGCAATTTTATCTCATTCCATTTTTTAGAATCTGTAGCACTAAATCTGCATTTCTTTTATGGATTAGTACAAGCACATCTTTGTGTATTTCAGCCTTTAGTCTGAACTGAAATAAATGTACTTTTCTGATTCAAGTTGCAGAATGTAATATTTCCTTCTTCTTACATGTACCTACACATTTAGATAAACTAGTTAGAAAACATTAGGCTTTTTGGCCTCTCTTATGTTCCATAGTTTTTCTCTTTTTCAATACTCTCTAAAATGATTGTAAGAATCGTGTGTACTGAAGGTAGAATATTATTTCTTGTCTATTATGTATTTATATTTTCTGTAATCATACCTCATGATATCAGGAGATTCATTTGCATGAAGAGAGACAGTACAAGAACATGATTTAATCCTAAGCTCATGACTGACAGTCTCTTTTCTGTTTGTTTTCAGGTACAATGTAGTGTTGAATAACAAGGATGAAGATGGAGATGGAGCAACAAGAAAAAAGAAATAAGGAAATTATGGATTCCTTCATATTCTTTTGCTTTTATTTTCATGCACATGCACCTTCTATTTCAGAAGTTATGATGTTTACTTGAGTTACATCCCACGACTTGTGTGGGAAACATTTGAAATTCCTTATGAATAAAACATTGAATTATGAAACTGAGTTGTGTACTTCCTTCTGCATTTCAACTTTGTATATGGATTGTATAATGAATTAAACAACTCAATAACATAATTGAATGCATTTAATCATGAAGGAAAGAACTTTAAAATACCTGTAACCTTAGTAATGAACTTTGATACTGTTGTAATCTGTAACTCTGATTGTTGTTCCAAAACTTAACACTTCATCTATTCTATATTTTTAGTCTTCATCAAGATTACACATCTGTCCTTTAGGGCCTTTGTGTTCTTTGGTTGAATATAAAAATGAATTTACAGACTATGTGATCTGTTACCAATTTTGTAACAAGGTTCACACATATCCATCGCTTTTGAGTTGCCCAAATTTGTCAACATAAATATTCATTCAAATCATTAAAAACATTGAAAGTAGTTTAGTTACAGTCATTAATTAATCCAATAGAACAGGTATTAAACTGAAAGAATCTCCCCTAGCTTAGGTTCACTTCACCAATGCCATCCATCGTAACGAAGTTTTGAGTTGCCCATTTTTGCACAAGTGCAAAAATTGTCAACACTATATATTCATTCAAATCATTCAAAAACATTGAAAGTAGTTTAGTTACACATTGAGTCGTAAACACAAGTGAATATTTTAAATTTTTCAATTGTTTACCAGGATCTTAAAATTTAATCAATTAAGTACTCCTAAATTAACAAAAATATGAATTATTACTGATCCATAACTATTTAATTGATTCACCAAATTCACCCATTCGATCAACTATTCAGATTACTTTTAACCGATTTATTCTCAGATGTCATAGTTAATATTTAATCATACTTGAATTTTAATTTAATTGATTAAATAAGGAATTAAAATTAGAATTTAAATGCAGATATACCAGATAAAATACAACACCAGAATCGATTATAGATTTCAACAATTTCCTACATCTCTGGGTTCATATGAACCGATCTATTAAAATTTTTAGAATCAAAAGTGAAATCAAACTTACATTTCAAAAAAATTAATAAATATCCTAAATATTAGTTCCCTTATACTTTTGAATACCCTGACAAAGCCCAGTGTTGGCTTTCACCTTACCAAAGTACTTATAGCAGTGTATCCCTGATGTTCCTAGCCTTTACGTGAGTTTAGGTGCATAAAAAAACATAATAAAGTCTCCAAAATAGGAACACAATACACCTTCTAGGATTGTCTCATAATTCTGGACAACTTTCCAGTTTGGGCCAAGATCCAAAAAGGCCTCTAAATTGATCAAAAACTAGGTTTTCTAAAATTTTCTCCTCATGCCTATAACACAATCATTCACACAGTGCTTTGTAAATACCATCAAGCCCTTATATAAGCTCTTCGAACCCATATTGCACACTAGTGAGGCTTATTTTTTTGTATGTGGGTAGTTGGAGGTTCAATCCTCCCCAACTCCCACATAACTGTTTTCTCCCATAGTGGGATTAATATCCCACATTTATCGGGATAGGGGGGCTGGCAGTGTTTAAATATAGAGCAACCAATTTGTTTAGATAGTGGTTGTGGTCACACATACCCATGTTTCTCTCTCCATAGTGATTGACTGGTCAACGTATGTTGGAGGGTTTGTTTGGAGCCAATTAGATGGTTGGTGCACCAATTTTATAGAGTTTCCCACATCGATGGGCTAATCGTCGAACCGTTGAGTTTTGTTCCCCACGTAATGGCATGCCTAAGTTTGGTCACCTGAATTTAATGGTGCCCATGTTTCATTATTTTAACGACCGTGGATACATAGAGTTGGCTCGACCGAGGAAATAAGTATGTAGCCCGAATAGTGCGGTGAGTGAGTTGGACCATCGAGTTATGTCTGTGGAGAGTTGTAATATTAATTTGCCAACATAGAGCAAGAGGTGGCAAGCCATGTGGTGGCTTGAGGACCCACCACGTGGAGATTTATAATCCCACTATACATAATCCCACATACAATATGTAATAACAATATGAGCCATATATAATGAAAACTATGGCAATAGTAATGTGAAGTTACGGCGGCCAAAACACCCCTCTATCAAAAATGTGTGTCGATCCTAGCTGAGGGTCGCCAGCCAACAAATAGAAGGGCCCTCCCATTTAAACATGAGTTTTGAAGACCGACATCCAAAACACATTTTTTTACATTTTTTCACTTTTTCCACGTGTCATGACCTAATTGGCCAATTAACCTTGCCTTGTCCCAACTTTGACCAACTTTGACCTATGGTAACTTTTGCATATGAGCTCCATTTTCTACATTCTTGATATTGTCAGAAAGCCTCTAGATTCTATCCCGCACTGTCCTAGTTTTTGGAGATTTATGGATCTTCCAAAGTCCTAAAATGTCCTCCACATCACTCTTCCCCACTGGGAATGCTTTTTGTCCACAAAAAGTTGTTCTTCACCCACAAATGTTGCTAACTATCTTCCTGCATTTCACAAACATATACATAATCCAAAAATAACATTATGGGTTAAATCATTGCAAATTGTTGATAAGACAATAAAAAAAATGATCAATAAATATTATATAATTGTTCACTACAATAGAAAATTATCCCTTGATACTTTGTGATTCTACAAATCTCTGCAAACAACTGTGAATTGTCAAATCCTAGTAATTGTAACTACCATAAAAAACAATTGATCATTTTAAAAATAGACACCTGTTCACTAAAAGAGGTAAGTGTATAATTGATACTTTGTGACGCAGCCAATCACTATAACCATAATTCCATAAAAATAGATAAGTGTATAATGACAACTATATGCCCAAAATAGCTAGTGTCCACTGTCCCTATGGAATTGTCAACCACTGAAAATATTACTATCCAAAATGTTTAAACCACACATACCAAAATAGATATGTAAAAAATTGAACCATGTGAATCTTCCAATAAATTATCCATCCCAACATTCTGCACACTGCAACTAGGATAGAAACAAATTTTCTGTCAAAGTTGTATATTAGGTGTGTTAACCATATATCGTTGCAAACATGCCCAAATTATGGGTCTTAAAATGCAACAAACATATATATGTTAAAAATACATGCATTCCCAAACAACAATCATTCTGCATAGGTGCCCTAGTCTCGACTCATCCGACATTTCCAAGATTTTTTGTGTTCAACTACGACATTCTTCTCCTCATGTTCATCAATATTCGAGCCCAACAAAATCTGGCATCAAATCCAAAATAAGCTAAGTATTATTTTATCTCTCTTGCACTTAGGATTTCATTCTTATTTAGCTTATTGCTTATGTCCTCTTGTATTTAGCAATTGTTTATCATAGTTCTATCAGTTACTCTACAATATCCTATGGTTTTACAAATTTCCATATTTGTTAATTGGATGACATTTTATTTGTTAATTAAGATGAAGACATCAATAAAAAGTTGGAAATAAAAAAGTGAAAATTGTTTACTTTCATGTATCACACATTTTCCTCTACTCAAATTGTAACGCCTAAATAGTATCCCTTATATGTGTTCCAATTTATCAACTTGATATCACTCACATTATTCATGTGAGAGCAATTTTTGTTTAAAGGGGACAAAATAAAATATGGGGAAAATCCAATATATTTCATGTTCAAAACCCAACTACAATACTTGCTTCTTGGAGCACTTTATAGCACCGCTTTTTGATTTTAAGCTCAAGTAACGACAGGTAAATAGGTGATGCATGAAAAATCATCAATAATTGATTCCCTCCAATAATTGGTCATACATATGCGATGAGAGAAAATTTTAAACTATGACTCTATTATTCGCATGATTATAATTTGATCTTAAAGGGGACAAAATTAAAAGAGAGACAATCCAATAGGTTCTAGGGTCAAAACCCAACCACACTACTTTCTTCATTTAAACACTTTGCAGTCCCCGTTTCAGTTTTAAGGTGCTTGAGTAAATGAAGGAAAATAAGTGATTCGTTAATAATCATTGATAATCGGTCCCTTCCAGTGATTAGTCATATAAGTGAAACATATATTTTATGTCAATTGATTTTTTCTACTTTTTTATTATGTTATGTTATCAAGGTTTTCAATTGGACAACATTTTATTTCTTAGAAAAGATGAAAAAAACAATGGAAATTCAGAAATAAAAATGTTAAAATTAAATACCTGCATGTAATACACCTTTTACATAACTCAAATTGTAACACCCAAATAATATCCACTATTTGTGTTTCATGTAACACTTTGCAGTCCCCTTTTCAGTTTTAAGGTGCTTGAGTAAATGCAGGAAAATAAGTGATTCGTTAATAATCATTGATAATCGATCCCTTCCAGTGATTAGTCATATAAGTGAAACATATATTTTATGTCAATTGATTTTTTCTACTTTTTTATTATGTTATGTTATCAAGGTTTTCAATTGGACAACATTTTATTTCTTAGAAAAGATGAAAACAACAATGGAAATTCGGAAATAAAAATGTTAAAATTAAATACCTGCATGTAATACACCTTTTACATAACTCAAATTGTAACACCCAGATAATATCCACTATTTTTGTTTCAATTTATTATCTTGATCCCACTCGTAGTATTCATGTGATTGTAATTTACATTTATAGGGGCCAACATTCAAATTGGGGAAAATCCAATATGTTTAAGGTTTGAAACCCAACCGCAAATAGTGTTAAGGTTTTATATTGGATGACATTTGAATTGATAGATAAGATGAAGACATCAATGGAAAGTTGAAAATAGAAAAATTAAAATTAAGTACTTGTATGTAATGCACCTTTTCCACATATCAAATTATAACACCCAAATAATATCCATTATTTGTGTTCCACTTTATTGAATTGATCCCACTCTTATTATTCATCATTCTCTTTGATATGATTTCTCAGAGGATTCGTACATATTGTACTCATCCACACCCTGGTGAGAATCCAATCCATCAACAACATTTTAGATTTTCAACATTGTTTTCTTTTTCCTATATTGTACGTTGCTCACACAATACATTTGAACATTTTCTTTGGATTATTAAATTAAACTAAAGTAACCAAATATGAAAGTGTATTTGGTGCTCAGCGTCATGACCAAACACTTACACTTCGTTTATATCCCAGCAAGATCGGTTAAAGGCATTGTAAATGCAAGCGTGATATTGATTTTCGTCTAATTATTTACGTTTATTTGCTTGATCTATGAGCCTAAAATAGAAAATATTAAAATTATTTTTTATCTAGTGCTTTCTTTTTATTGTTAAACATGTTCCTCCCTATATTTCTTTGGGTTTATTTTTAGCTTGTTTTGTATTTCTTTTGAATGCATTAAAGTGGTTTTTTTTTTGTTTTAAGTACGTTTGTTAATGGAGCAAGGCCAAAGGATATAGGCCATAAAAAAACAAAATATAGTAAAGAAAGTAATTTAATTAAGCCAAAAATAATTGTAGATAGGTGGGAAGAGAAAAATGGTAGAATTGTCAATAACTTATAAGAAAAATGTTTAGAAATACACAAATGTAAACTTCCACTTCTAGTTTACCATATCGAAAGTCATAAGTTACCAAAAATTCATTATTCTCTTGATTTTAGATTCAATAAAAATCACGCATAAATGTTTCTATGAGTTATAAACCCTATGGATTGGGTTCATCTACCATTAAAGTTTAAGATGTTTTTACTATTTATATGTTTCTTTTTAAAAAATGCATTTCTTGATGTTATTTTAATTCTTTATTGAAATGCAATCATACAGATCCCCCCATAGAAGGATATAGAATAACAATGAATTCATGTTATTCATGTGAAGCTAAAACTGCCCTTATTCCTATAAATTTACTATTACACATAAAAAAGAGTTTCACCTTACAATCCATTATAATAAATAAATAAAAACATTGTAAACAATGTTAACAATAAAGATTCAACATGGAAAGGGATTTTAAAGTTCATTAATATTTACGATTCTCTTTATTAATCAATCAAAATATTATATAATTAACTCCTAAAAGAAAGAAGACTTGTAAGAACAGAATGTGACGCCCACATCTAGCAACAACACAAGAACAACAAAGATAACCACAACCAAAGATAGGAAACACAAACCCTTATGAAACGACAAGTTACAATTAGAGAAAACCACCCAACCCAGTTATAAAATGAATCTTGCATTGAACGCCACTGATTGTGAATACACAAAACCCTTATTCAATGTAGGCCATTGTAAAAGCACAAAACCCTTGTTCGCAACAACATAAATTTCCATAATAGTCCACCCACTCAGATCCACTTAAGTTGGCTATAAAAGGATAAAAGGAGGCTATAAAACAAATGAAGAAAAACAAATAAATTGATAACTGAACATTATAAAAACTACCCAAAAATGCCTTTCAACAAGTTATTTCTGTAAGCAATAGAAGGTATGAATGCCACTGATTGTTAATACACAAAACCCTTCTTCAATGTAGGCCATTGCAAAAGCACAAAACCCTTGTTCGTAACAACATAAATTTCCATAATAGTCCACCCACTCAGATCCACTTATGTTGGCTATAAAAAGATAAAAGGAGGCTATAAAACAAGTGAAGAAAAACAAATAAATTGATAACTGAACATTATAAAAACTATCCAAAAATGCCTTTCAACAAGTTATTTTTGTAAGCAATAGAAGGTATGTACTAGCAACATAATTGGAATGCTTTCAGGGGGTATGGACTCTACTGAAGACATGCATTGATATTTCACAACTATGTTAGACCTGCAACCAAAAACACAACCCCTCAAAGAACCAAATAATTTATGTATGGCGATAAAATATAAAGTATATCTTTTTAAAAATGTATAGCAATACCTTCCACACACCAATAAATTACCTCTTACAAACGTCCAAAATCTATCTTATGTTTGCATAAGAGTTCAAGGAATTAGATCCCTTAATAATACAGTTGGAAATAATATGAATAAGGGAAAATAATAATATAAGGTAAATGTTTCACTAAATTGTTATGCAATATGAAACAGATAAGGTAAATAGGTCATGGAGGAATACCTATTATCACATTGGTTGAAGGTTGTGAGTGCGCGCGTTTCTGATTTCCGATCCAAGTTGATTGTCTGACATGGGCATTAAATGGGCAATCATTCCTTCTCTGTTGCAAGTCATGGGGCAATATAGGGAGCCTTTTTTGAGTAAAATATCATCATTTTCAATCATTTATTATCACTTACAAGTGGCTAGAAAGTAGATTTTGGAATTACTTTCTCTCTCTTCTCAATTCTATAAATTGTAATGTGGGCTCATTTGTAAAGGAGTTAGTAATTTTTTCTTCTACCCCCTCTCTCTTTCTTCTCTGTTGGGTTGAATGTGGAATTTAAGCCTCATTTGTAAGCTCTATAATGGTGTTTTCTTTCCTCTTTCTCACTAATATTGTACTGTGCAAACTTTTTAGTAATAGACTGTGTTTTGTGATGTATTTTTTCCATCCTTTGCATGTTCTATTGCCTCTACTGTGCATATCTATGATGTTTATTGCAGGTTTTGGGAGCTTTGTCTGATGGGAATAAATGGTGTTGTATGTGAATTCGTCTTTGGTCTATGGTGCATCTCATCCACCCTCTCCATTGTTCACCTCTCTCCATTGCAGGAAGTTGGATTGTGTCTAACAAGCTCCTTTTCTAGTGTATCACCACTCTTAGTGTAGGTTTACTTTAATGTGCTCTCTCTCCTTGTCTCCTTGAAAGTTTAGAATAGGATTATGTTTGCTTTCCAACATTAGGAGTAGTTTGTGGCAGGTAGGATTAGGAGCAAGAACCAACATTCTCTGGAGGGTTATCTCAAGCCTGCAAGTCCCATAACTTGAGAGATAACCCAATGTTACAAAAATTACACCGAATGCCCCATGCCCCATCCATAACCAGGTCATTCGGGAGGGTGATGTAATTTCGTGATAACAGTTCTTGCATGCCCGGTGGGACAAAGAGGTCAAAATTATTAGCAGAAGTGCAGTTTAATCATTGGAACAAATTTCATTTTAACATGTTGGTGTGTTCCTATTTGGAGACATATGTAAAATATACCAAGTGACTCTGTTTGGTCCAAACAACCCATTATCTGAAATTAAATACCTTCCATTTCCATCCATTGTCATCCATTTCCATCCATCTTTCTTTCCATGTCCTTCCATATTCTTCCATTAATGAAGTTGTGTAGTCATGGCTTCATTTCCCATGTGGAATTCATATTTGCAGCAACAGTCATATCGATGTAATCCACCTCCAAGCTTGCAAGAATCATATGATTACAATCAGTTTGAGTATGGATTATATGAATTATATAACCACCTCCAAATGAAATATATGATTACAATCAGTTTGAGTATGGATAATCACAAGAACAAGATACAAATCAGTATGGTTATAAGCCAGAGTATGTAGCAGTTCTAGAAGAATGGTATGTGGAACATGGAGGTTATTCTACAGTTGGAAATGTTTGTTTGCAGAATAAGGTTCAAGAGCTGGAACATAACATGGTGTTGATCAGAGCTAAGGATAATAAAAGAGAAACTAGGATTAGTTTCAATGTTCCATATCCATGGACTGGCTCTTTTCCAAGTAAGATAAATCCGTAACAAAAACTTCAAATTATAATTAAAACATTGACCCAAGTTGGGGAATGGATCAAAGAAAGGGGGTTTATGAATGTAATATTGGTCAATTTTGTCGATGGAAGCAAATTGCACCACCATCTTATGTCTCTCATATGCCTGCAACCATGAAACATCCACCTCAATCTCATTCTCTTAACATTCCAGTTATTGCCCCAATTATGGAATTCCATTCTCCACCTTCTAATCTCCCACCCCATCTCTAGTTTTCTTCCCTTTTCCCTCCAGAGGAGTCTTCCATTCCACAACAACAACAAGTTACACTTCTCCCACCTCCACAAAAATGCAAGGATCAATTGTAGCCCAAACCACCCCTCCTCACGCAATTACTAACTCATGTTGGAGAAATGAGGATAAAAAAACCATCCCATGGAAACCATAAGAAGGGTCCAATGAAGAAGAAATACCAAAGGATTTGAGAAGTTTGGCTCTGAAATTTGGGGTTGAAATAATTCCCTTGATGGTTAAACCAACCGAGGAATAGAATCAGAAAACCAATAGATAGGAGGAGAAGAATGAAGATCCTAGTAAGGAAGATTTGACAAGAAACTTTAGAGAGTGGGCTACCAAATTTAATATTAAGCAAATACCACTGATGGCTAGGCCTCCGATGGAGGGTGAAATCCAAATTAAAAAAGTGGAGGCTAATTTTATAGCAGTGGAAAAACAAGAGCAGTTTGATGAATATCAGCAATCAGTGTGTTCTGAATGTAGTGTCCATAATGACACTTTACTTGCAGAGACTTGTGATCCATTACCAGCTACAACATCAACAGAAGAGGAAATAAAATTAGTAGTAAAATTATAGGAAAATCATTTGAAAGGTGTATCAAGTGAATGAAATGACCCTCATTTCCTAACATGCCAAGAGCTTGTAGTAATTTTAAAAGGTTCTAATAGTACACCAAATTCATCTTCAATCATTGCAACTAAACACCAGGAGCCTTATACTATTGAAAAGAATCATGCAGGTTCAGAGTGTTTGAGTGTAGAGAAAGGCATGTAAGAGGTTTTGATACCTCCTCCCTCCTTATCCTCTCAAAACTCTGATTTCAAGGATAAGTTTGAGCCTACTACGTTCATGTTCAAAGAGGAAAAGGACCGGGGTGAACAAATTGAAAATTTGGGGATCATTATGGAAAAAAGGGAACCTTCTGCACAACATGACAACGAGGAACTTGCTTACTTGTCTGACTGGGGAGAATGTTTTGATGAAGAAGAGCCCACAAAAATCACGAATTATGTTGCATCATCATGCATCTTTCAAGAATCTACTACTTAAATGGAACATATTGAAGAAAACAAATTAGATTCAGAGACATTAAACAAAGAGGAATCATTGAATTTTTTTCTTTCATTTGAAAAATCTGATTTGACTAAAGATATCCATATTGGGGAAGAGTTCCATATTTCCACAAAAGGGAAAGATCCAGAAGATGTTCCCCCTTTCGTACCATTCACCAATATGACAAATGAGTTATTTGTAAATGTGCAAGAAGAAGAGATTCAAGTTGCAGACAATCACATTTTTCAAGAAGGCTTGCAGGAAGACTTCCTTACCAAAGTTGAAATTCAGAAAAGCGAGAAAATTCAACAAACCATACCTTTCCCAATTAGTCACTTCAATTCATTGGCATTAAGGGACAAGCCATATCTAGTCATGTTTGCTTCTAAGCATGAGGAAGAACTTTAATGTGTCAGGGATCAACCACTATCTGTCTTGACACCAGATGAGCAACAGTTAAAGGAGGTGTTTATCTTGCTTCCGATTGATGCCTTGATGAAGGGAGTAGAGAGCCAATTTGTAGTTATATTTTCACCCCAAACCATGATTGTGATTAGTGGAAAATCATCCACATGGCTTCCAATTGTGAGAATGGGCAGTTATTTCTCATCATCGGTGGCAAGTTTTGTTTGAATTTTCCCATCTCTTTGGTTAGCGTAGGGTAGGAGTAGGTTATTTTCAGCAGAAGAAGTGCTTATGAACACTATGCATGTCTTACTTGAGTCATGTATGATATGTTTCTTTGTATATAGCTTTTTTTCGTGTTGCTTTAAGCAATACAATACACTGGTATGCCCTCCAATTGTAAAATCATAGTTGCATGTAACAGTTGCATACTTAAAATCAAAACAAATACATAACAACTAAAATCAGTTAAGGAGGGTATTTTAATTATTCCCTTCAAGGACAACCACAACTAGCTTCTAGTGCCCTTGCAAGCAATCAAATGATCAACTAGCAGCCCAATTAGAAATCAGCTCAAACCTTCAATGGGGTTCTAAGCAGCATGTTGGGGATGGAACTTTCTGAAGAAGAAAGAAAATAAAAATTTAATATTGTTCCATGATGTCAATAAATTTAGTCTCGGATATTTACACTTGACAAAAATTAGATGTTGGCACAGTAGTTATAGGTGTTCATCATGCAACCTCATGAATTACGGTTGCAGGGAAGAGGTGAAATTCATGTTGAAATCCAATTTTCCACTCTACCAAAAATAAATTTAAGGATTTTATCACAAGAATTGGGAAATGCAAGAAGTGAAAGGAAGTCCTAGATGTGAGTGAATTATCCCTTGTGGAATACCACTTAAAAATGCACCAAAATATTGAAAATTTGTAGCCACATAAAATACTGATTTTTCCAGATTTTTATAGTTAGGGCAACGAACAAAAGAAACTTAATATTTCCCAAAATGTCCACCCAAATTACTTGAGAATTTAAAGAGAGCTTGATATTATTATAAATGACAGTAGAAATTAAAATGTTGCCAGAAAATTACAGCGTGCCCTAGACAGCTGGGGAAAAATTCTAAAATTCGTAACTCTCCAATTACAAGAGTGAAAATTATGAGACTTTAGAAATAACATAAAAAATATAGGAAATGATATCTCAACCTTCAGATCTGAAAATGGTCAACCGAAAAACCTCCAAAAAAAGGCTACAGGTCTCCTAACTTGAAAAAGGGTTGGGAATCGATGAAGATGCCTTCAAAGTGATGTTGAGCCCTGCCCAAATGGCTGCTATAAATCTGATCTGAAAACCCTCTGATTATCTTCCCCATTTTCCCCTTAAAACCCTCAAAATATTTCCTCTGAAACCTCTGACAATATCTCTATAACACAGCCATGAAAGCGGCTCCAAAATGACAAACTAGGGTAGATCTCTCACTATCGAATGATGCCCTGCTAGCTAGGGACGGGTCTCTCACCACCATGCTAGGGTTCCTATGGGATTTTACTCCATAAGCTGTAGACGCACAAACATTAGTTGCACGTGAAGGTAAATAAAATGTATGCAAAAGTCCCTTTTTCCTTTCTCTCATAGCTCCTTATATACTTCTCCACCGTAAAAGAGCCCTAATAACACTAGACACATTTCATTCCATGGAGGGGCAATAAAATAAAAGTAACTAAAGTTAATTTTTCTTTTTTAAGTCTCCATGGTCCAAAAGTGGCCCCCAAACACAAAACTTGTATATTAGAACCACGTGGACCCTTCCCAATAGCTCCCTGCGTCCACCGCCCCTTGGGTATGACCACGGTTTGGACTCGACCTAGCCCTTAGGCCTTTGGCACAAGAAAGGGGACATTACAGTCTCCCTTCCCAAATTTTGTTTGTCCTCAAGAAAATGCAAATTAGGATGCTACAAAATCTGCTCTTCCCTCCCAAGTAGCATCCTCAAGTGATAGTCCCTTCCACCACACCAAATACTCGGTGATTACCCTGTTCCTGAGCCTCCTCTGTCTCTCTTCAATAATGGATTTTGGTTCTAACACCAACTTCCCCTCCTCATCTAGTGCCAGTAACTATGTAGATGGTACAATATGTTGTCTGAGTGCCTTCTTAAGACATGAAACATGGAAGATAATATGTATTTTACTGTGCAATGGTAGCTCTAGCTCATATGCAACTGCCCCAACTCGACGAACTACGCTGTACGGACCATAAAACCATGGTTTCAATTTCTCTGCACCCTTATGCTTCAGTGAGGAATGCCTATATGGCTATAAACGTAGGAATACTAGATCCCCAACCTCAAAAGACCTCTCTATCCTGTGCCGATCTACATATAACTTCTGTTGATTTTGTGCCTTCTGAAGATTCTCTGTGAGAGCCTTCACAATATCCTAGTTCTCTTGTAACCAATCTTGAGCTTTGGGAGCTTGTCTATTTGGTAATACCAAATCTACAAATCTCTTGGCATTGTACCCATATAAGGCTCAGAAATGAGTCATACCTATGCTCTTCTGGTAGGTGGTATTGTAGCAATACTCACCCATGTGTAACCATTTAATCCATGTCTGTTGTTGTCCTATCACATAACTCTGCAAGTAGCCCTCTATCCACTTATTGACTATCTCCGTCTACCCATCTGTCTGTGGGTGGTAGCTAATGCTAGGAGTCAACGTTGTAACTATTAGTCTGAAGATCTCCTGCCAAAAGGTGCTCATGAAGATATTTTCCCTGTCACTAACAATGTTTTTAGGCAACCCGTGTAGCCTAAAAATACCGTTATAGAAGATTCGAGCCACATCCATTGCCTCGTGCCCCTTGGGTAGGGAAAAGAAATGAGCATACTTAGTTAACTGATCAACTACAACATAAATGCAGCTATTCCCATACACCAAGGGAAGCCTTGTGATAAAGTCCATATATATACTTTCCCATTTCTATTCGGGAATGGGGAGAGGCTGAAGTAATCCTGCTAGAAAAGAATGCTCGGATTTGGTTTGCTGGCAAACCATACACTCTCTGACATGGTCCTTCATCCCCTTCCATGCAAATCTCTCCCTGATGAACCTGTATGTTTTGAAATACCCA
This sequence comes from Taxus chinensis, assembly GCA_019776745.2. Lineage (NCBI taxonomy): Eukaryota > Viridiplantae > Streptophyta > Pinopsida > Cupressales > Taxaceae > Taxus > Taxus chinensis. The sequence continues at coordinate 33,975 of JAHRHJ020001532.1, read as the reverse complement.
GGATGTCCAACTAGTGGTGTATCATGTACTACTCGAAGGATCTTCTCCTTCATTTTGGATCCTGGTACAAGGAAAATCCTATCCTTGTAGAAAATGAGATCATCCACTACTCTATATCGGTTGTCCTGTTTAGTACCATCCATGATCTCACATGCAAACTGATTTTTGGAATACTCAACAAGTATATGAGCCTTCTAATTCGTTTAAATCTCAGACATAAAACTAAGCATAGAAGTGAGGTAAGGCCTCCTAAATAAAGCATCAGCAACAATATTATTCTTACCTCTAGTGTACTTGATGTCAAATTCATATGTTTGTACCTTCTTCAACCATCTTTGCTGGCGATCGTTGAGCTCCTTCTGTCCCAAGAAGAACCTCAAACTGTTGTGATCCATACAAACCACGAATTTGTTACCCACAGGTACTGTCTGAATTTGGCCAAAGCATGCATAATGGCCAACATCTCTCCACGGGTTTCAATTTCTGACTCTCATAGGTGATAGGATGCCTATCTTGCATGAGAACTGCCCCAACACCCTCTCCTGATGTATCACACTATAGAATGAATGAGCGGGAGAAATATGGTAATGCGAGGATGGGACATGAACTCATCACCTCCTTGCTCTGATAAAAAAAATTTGTGCTGCGTCTGACCAAGAAAAAGCCCCCTTCTGGGTCAAATCGGTCAATGGAGCAGTCAACTGAAAGAAATTCTTCACGAACCTCCGATAGTATGTGCACAACCCCACGAATCCTCTCAAATGTGTCAATGTCCTAGGTGGCAGCCAATCAAAAATTTCCCATATCTTCTCTCTATCCTCATCATCAGCACTCTCCTCAAAGACCTCTATGAATTGGGCTCTCCCTCTACCCTTGCAATCATGTCTTGGAACCCAAGGTGTGTGGCAATCGAAACATAGTTTCTTTTGCTCAATTCCTCTCTATCCTCTCTAGATCCGAATGGTCTCTAGGCTATATCATTCCTAGGTGGAGGTACCTTCAGTTGTGCACCCTCGGTTCTAAAAGGGAAACCCTTAGGCTACACTCGAGGTGGAAACCTCGACTTAGGAGTGGATAACTCCAAGTCACGAGCTCTTCTAATAGCCTCATGCAAAGAAAAAGGCTCAAATGCCTTCACAAATCCAACGAGAGCGTCTGTCAAACCTGTTGTGAATAAGGAAATCAACCTCATCTCTGTAACATCAGGTACTATGACCGATAGGATCTAAAAATCAGCGATATACTGGTTGAAGGAACCAGTCGGCCTCAAATGAGTCAACTCTCTAAAATACTTTTCGGGGTCCCTCCTATCAAATTTTCTCACTAGTCTCTTTGTGAACTCTGCATAAGTCATGATATATATGTGTCCCTGTGTAATCAACCCATAATGCCACCAATCATGAGCATCTCCCTCTAGATGTAAGATTGCAAACTTAATTACATCTTCCTCATGCATAGGATTCAAGTTGAAGTATGTCTTCAACTTCTTGACCCAAGACTATGCAGTACACTTCATAGAATCATCTAAGTGTGGAACAAAAATCTGTCTCAACCTCCTTTTCATCTTTGGTACCTGTACGTGGTTATCTCTCCTAGGCCTACTGTCAATCTTCATTTTGCAATATTCTTGGAATGGCATGTTGTCACAAAAGCCATCAATCAAGGTCTGGTACCTTTCCCAACAAGACTCTTCATTTACAATATCCACTGGTTGTTGTACCTGTGAACCTTCTGGATCCTTCAAGAAAGAAGGTTTTTGAAACCTCAAAGGCCTGGTAGAAGAATGGGAAGACTGCTGCCTTGAATGTCCACCCTCCACTCTTAGACCATGTTGTCCCCTATTGCTATTTTCGCATCTTTCTGCATGAGTATCAATCATGTCCTGGGCTAACATCTTAGTGAGCTGACTCAAATAGAGATTGGTAGTCTCATAATGCTTTACCATGTTGGTGAACAATTATTTCATCAGATCTACACCTATATCCTCACTGTCTTTGTCCCCCATCTTTCAATCCCAACAGGCTGGAAAAACAACTCTGATACCACTGAAATATCCCTTGTGGGATACCACTTAAAAATGCACCAAAATATTGAAAATTTGTAGCCACATAAAATACCGAATTTTCCAAATTTTTATAGTTAGGGAAACGAACTAAAGAAACTTAATATTTCCCAAAATGTCCACCTGAATTACTTGAGAATTTAAAGAGAGCTTGATATTATTATAAATGACATTAGAAAACTATTTTTGAGATTTAACAGAAATTAAAATGCTGCCAAAAAATTACAGCGTGCCCTAGACAAATGGGGAAAACTTCTAAAATTCGTAACTCTCCAATTACAAGAGAAAAAATTATGAGACTTTGGAAATAACATAAACAAATATAGGAAATGATATTTCAACCTTCAGATCTGAAAATGGTCGACCGAAAACCCCGAGCATAAGAAATCCTAAAAACACATAGAATTTGATAAAGGGATGGAGGAAGTTGAAAGGGTTACTTTTTTAGGTCCGTAGGGAGCTAACTGAGCTCGTAAGCAAGCTGGTATTGAGTTGCATTACAAGTTGAACTAAAGTTTTCCTAAATTTTACTCTTGCAGATTACTGGACCCTCGATGCATGATGTAAAATCAAGAGTGCAAATGTTGCATCTAGAGAGAGAGGTCAGGGTTACACTCTTTTGAAGAGGAGCTTAACAAAAGTGTATGATTTCCTTTTACCAAACATATTGTGTTAGTCAATATCACTCCCAGTGCTACAAGATGCAAATTAGATCTATAAACAAAGTTAAAATTTATGTTGAGTGTTTTTGAAGTGGAGTATTCTATTTTTTTATTGACCGTCTTGCAATTTTCCCCCATCTTCTTATCTTGAACAAATACAAAGTTTACAATGTAGAATATTGCACATTGTCAGAGGAGAAGCAAATGATCGGAGAAAGAAAACAACTCAAAAGTACAAGAGAGAAGGTTATTGCACATGAAGTTGTGCAGGCTAAAATTCAAGACTCCATGGGAGTGAAAGAACTCATTCAGGACCTCTGTAACGTGTGTATTATTTCTCTGTCCTATCCCACTCAAAGTGTTGCACTTAGACTGTGATGTTGAAGTGGAGTATTCTATTTTTTTATTGACCGTCTTGTAGTTTTCCCCCATCTTCTTGTCTTGAACAAATACAAAGTTTACAGTGTAGAATATTGCACATTGTCAGAGGAGAAGCAAATGATCGGAGAAAGAAAACAACTCAAAAGTACAAGAGAGAAGGTTATTGCACATGAAGCTGTGCAAGCTAAACTTCAGGACTCCATGGGAGCGAAAGAACTCATTCAAGACCTCTTTAAGGTGTGTATTATTTCTCTGTCATGTCCCACTCGAAGTGTTGCACTTAGACTACGACTATGTTGTTTTGTGTTGGGTTGTTTCCGTTACGGGTATATCTTAAACTGTAATTTTTGATGTTCGTATTACTATATCAGGACAATATCACACCAGACTAATATACATATTTGACTTTCAGCTTTTGGGATAGGATTAAACCCCTTGAGGCATATATAATGGTGATTGATGAGAAGGGGTGTATATAGAGAGTGCTTATGATCTCCTACATGCTATAACCTATAATGCACCCAATCTCATATGAGGTAATATCTATTTAGAATTGTTTATTATAGAGAGTAATATTTCCTATTGCGGGAAGTATGATGCAAAATGTTACTATTTTAAGCCCACATGCATAACTTCCATTACCAGAAGTTCCAAAATGTGTCAACCATATGTGGCTTTTCTGAGGCAATTTAATATATACTGATGTTGAAGTGGAATATAATATGCAATATAGAATATATAATAATCTATATTATTGTCAATATTATATTAAAATATAAATATAACTTTGATATTATAATACATTGTTATATGTAATATAAATAATATAGAATATATAATAATATACTAATAGTTAGTATTATATTCATATTATAGTATATATACTATATAATATTATTAAATAATATTAATATATTTTTTATAATTATTAAAATAACTAAATAATTAATTTTATTATTAATAAATTATTATAATTATTAATTTTCACTTTTTATATTATATAATTTTACTCTTTATATTCACACTATATATTATAATATAATGTTAATTTTATATATAGAGATAGAACTGAACCAATAATACTATAGACAATAATATAATGTGTCTATACCGTGTAAAATGGCTATGTTTATTATTACGTTCCATCTCATACCATATAATATTAGTGCATGTAATTTTAATTTTTGATTTTTTTGGTTCTTTACTTAAATTAATTTTTTTTCCTTTCCATAATTTAATGTTTTTATAATTTTAGATTTTTATCATTTTTTTTAATTTTAATCATATTTTATTATAATTTAGATTCCTTATTATTTCAATTAATTTTTAGTTCTTTCAATTTTTATTAATATTTTTTTATTATTTTTTTGGAAATTGTAAATTTTATTAATTTTTTCTTTATTTTTATTAATTCCTATTTTTAAAATTGAAATAGTTTCTTTTATATTTTTTTTATTTTCTAATTAATATTTTATTAAATATTAATATTATTTTTAAAAATAAAAATAAAAATGGATGGTAAAAGTGGGTAACTAATCATCATAAACAATATAAAAATATAACATCTATATAATATTAAATAAAACACTAACATTTTGGTTCATCATATAATACGTAAAAATTGAATCTTAATTAATTTTAGATATAGAGGAAAATATATGTAGACAAATACAAACTTAATGTACTAAATAAAAAATATATAGATATGTCATACTAATATTTTATTATACATAGAATAAAGAAAAATATACAAAATAAACATAAAAATTGAATCTAAAAAAATAATAATAAAAAGAAAAGAAAAATATGTAGAATAAAAATACAAATTTGTATAAAAAAATATGTAATGTACAAATATAACAAACAAACATTTAATTATACATCCTAGATTATATACAAATAATTTATGAAAAAATACATATCACATAAAATTTACTTATACATGCAAATAATATATGATAAATTATGTAAAACCATTATAACAATATATACTTGATGAACAATATATAATATACAAATACGTCGTACAAACAATATTAAATTAATACATAAATAAATCCAAAGTCAGAATATGGAAATATTAATATAAATATAAATACAAATATATACCATACAATATGAATAAATATATCAGTTGAATACATTTTTTTATATAAAGAATAGAATGTATATTTTAAAATATTTTTAACATATTTCATCTCAATATTTCTCAATTTTATAAAAACTTGCAATCATTTATATGTGAAAGAGTAGTACATAAAATGGTTTATATTTAAAAAACTTGTAATGCCCCAACCTACCTGTCTCGGTTAGCAATATCTCCAGACTGCGTGGAGGATGGAGACATTAATTTTCTGACGTGATGGAATCCTGCTGGTGGCCGCACCCACCGATTTTCCTGATTTGCAAATCTTTTGTTTTCTTGTTTGACCTGTTTGCTTCCTCTCGGACCGCGTGAGATCTCCTGTGGATTGCCTGCATGTGGAGTGGTTGAGAAGGGATCAAAATCTTGTCTGTCAAGTTCCTTTTCTCAGGTTTTCTCCTAGACGCCTCCTTCTTCCAGCCCTGAACCACGAATGCTTTCTTGCGCTCCATCAAATGTTGCAACAGATGAATTGCTACAGCGTGTTCTGGACAGTGGATTCTCAAAAATGGAGCTGTACAGGTAGTTCAGTGGAGCGTAGAACCGAAATCCTCCTAGGAAAGTGTTGTGAGGAAGTGCTTGACTGTATACAGCAGCTTCAGGGTAGAGGAGTAAACTTATCTCAGAAAACCAGTGGCCTCTAGTGAGAGTAGGTGCGACAGCTGCTGCAGGGTGAGCTCAAGGAACCGTTGGTGTTGATCCTTATGTTCTGGTTGCACGCGACCACAGTCGAGACCAGTTGTTGCAGGGTCTTGCAACTGTAGTGGAAGGACGAGGTAAAGTTTTAGTCGAGCTGTCTGCCTTTTCTTTTTGGGAAGTCGCTTCAGTCCAGGTGGTGAATTTAACATGGATTTTCTTCCTTATAAATTCTTTGGAAAACCCTGTAAAAACTAGTGTTTTGGATGGAAACTATAGGTATTTTGTTTGGGCCTCACTGGCTGTACATTCCTCTGCAGCATGCGCTTGGTGTGGTTTCCAGTCACCGAGGAGAAAAAGGAGCAGGAAGCACCTGGCTCAAGATCTTTTTTTTTTACAGAGATAATTGCTTCGATCTCTGATATTAAGTTTGGAAAGGATGGCCGATATATCCTATGTCATGATTATATGACTCTCAAGCTCTGGGATATAAGCATGGAATCTTGCCCAGTTGCAACATTCAAAGTCCACAAACATTTACGACCCAATTTATGTGATTTATATGAAAATTATTCGATATTTGACAAATTTGAGTGCTGTCTATGTGGGGATGGACTTCGTGTGGCAACTGGTTCATATAGCGACATGTTTCGAGTTTTTGGACTGTGTTCATGGTAGTGATGAGGCAACCATGTTGGAAGCTAGCAAAAGTCCTAACAAAAGAAGGAATATGCAGGCCTCTTCAAAGCCTTCAAGGTCTCTTACCAGTCTCTCTCGTGTCCGTACAAGACGAGGTTGTTCAGTAAAGAAATCTTTCCACCATTGTTAAATCTTGGGCCATAAATTGTTTTGTAAACGTGCATCATAATTGTTGATAACAGTGCTTTGAAGCAAAGAATTTCTACTCTTGCACAAGACAAGTTTGTTTTAAGGATGCACACTGTGAAGCTTTGAAAAAGGAGGTGTCAAGGCTAAGACAACTATATCACGAGCAACAACAAATTTTGTAAAAAAGAAATGCATGCATCCTCAACAGGGGCATATGACTTACAACAGCACCTGTTTGGTAAGCTAGAGCAGGGTTCATCTTCACAGGTGATGGATCAAAAACCCGAGATCTCTGAATGACATTCACATAGCAACTCCTTGGTACAACATAGTTATCTCTGCATTTGAATAAATGTAGTTCAAGCGACAATTGATATAGCCTTGACATAGCCTTGACTTCAGGTATGGTTGTTGAAGCAATAGATATGCAGATGATAACATTGCAGAACTGGAAGCCGTGGCTGTTGGGTTATGGAGATTTTGGGGAAATTAAAGAATTCTACAGAAATAATGATAATAGTTATAGAATTTGGGAAATTTGAGAGATAATAGATTGTCCAGAGATTCTCTACTGAGACCTTGCTTGTTGTACGATGTAACTCATGGAAGAAGATCTTATAGGGGTGGATCTGTTTCATATCAGAATATTCATGAAAAACAAATTGCTTGCTATTATATGAGTTTCTTCAACGAGTCACTAAGTTGGCAGGCATAAAGGTTTCTGTTGGAATTATCACACCTGGCAAGCTACAGCTAAAATGTTGCACCGAGAGTTTGATGTTGTCCTCAAATCTGATGAAGGAAAATGTTTAATTACCATTGCGGTAGATGCCTTTCAGAGCCAGGAGCGATGTTGAAGCTGGAGAAACAGGCAAGATATTTCTACACTTTTCTACTATTATTTTATTTAAAATTATCGTGAAATCGAACCACTTTTCCTTACATTGATTTGTCAGTTGGATGTCATGATGGGAGATTTTCCCTTTCTGCTAGTTTCTTCTTGTTTTAGCTTTTATCATTGACAGTATGTGGGTCGAAAGGATGCGTGTGCCCTCTCCTTTGAATGTTATATTACTCGAATGATAGAACTTCGTCTGTTTGTTTATGTGTTTTTTTTTCTTCTCTGCGATTGAGTTGTAAGTTATTATGTTGATCAAGCTAGTATTTTCGATATCATGTAAGTAAGTTTACAATAACTATGAAACCCCCCTTCCTAGCACCCAAGTTTTTCCTTGACGTTTTTGTTAGCTCCTTCGAAAATTCCTTTGATAACCTTTTTGCATCGAGAAAGAAAGGTTGTAGGATAGTGTGAGCAATGCGTGGGCTAGCCAGCATAGAGATTTGGTATTAAAACTAGTAGAATGAAAAGGTTTTTGTGCAATGTGTTTTTCCGTATCATGTTTTTAGACTCTTATACTATATTTCATCTTGTTTCTAGACTTTTAAGGCCATCCTCAGGAAGTACCTTGACCATCCCTGGCAACTAGAACCATAACTAGCCTTATGGATCAACTAAGCTTGAAGTTCTTTTTGCGCATCTGGTACCTCGTTGACACTGGAATAGTTTTGGTCTAATCCCCCTCCCAGAATTATTGTTGATGGCGCTCTTCTGTTTTTCCTAACTGGCATTATTTTCTCCCTTGTAATGTTAACGCTATTAATTAATATTGGTCAATTTTTATGCACGTAATTACTGTAATAGTTTGTGATGGAGATTTCCTTAGATGTGATTGACCTTCGGGAAAAACTCAGCTTTCGTGTGATAATCTTATGAATTCATAGCGGAAGGTTTTGTTTTGATAAAGTCACTTAGAAATTATGTTTGTATCTTTTTGTGCAACGGTTGACTGCGTTACCAAGGGTTGCCGTAAAATTTGGTTGTTTTGGGATATGGGTGATTTATTTTAAATTAACCAATCATTAGTATTGTAGTGGAGGTTTGCAAACCTTTAGTGTTATAAAAAAAATTTGTTGATGACATTATTGTATACTCTTGTTGGACGAAACCCCCCCCCCTTCTTCTCTCGCGTGTTTGCTACTAGCCTGTGAGACTTTGACCCTTCCTGGATGATTGGTAGATCTCTTTGTAGTTAATGGTCAAAACTAGTATACTATGCCTTCGCTTCGAAACTTATGTTGTGTGTATACTCTAATTGATTTCCGGTTTGAAACTCTATTATCCATGGCCTTTTGTGTTAAATTTCTGAAACCCGTGTTTCCCCCTTCTTGGGCCGATCAACTCTTGTTCTCTTGGAAAAATATTATTTCAGCCTATGCATTTGGTTTCTTTGATAAAATTCTAGATGACTGGTATATAGATCAATTCTCAATCTTGTAATTATTGTTTAATTACTTACTTGATGGGGATACTGTCTTCACTAGATTGTTTGTTTTCTCCTTATAGGGCCAAGGGCCATTCTCATATGATTGTTACTTTCGTTGCATTTGCTCCTAACTGAAGTACAAGGTCTTCTCCTTCTTTGATCAACATGTTATAGACTTTATTATAACTTGATGTGCTCATAGTGTTTAGAGGTTTGACCCAATTTCTTGTAATAAGGTGCTTCTTTTCATGATATTGTTAGATAATAGTTATGGTGGTTTTGTGTAGTCTTATCTTGCTCAGTTCTCGCGAACTGACTCAGGTTATTAATTGTTGCAGATGGCTTACATGGTTAGATGATGGAAAGACTTGTAGATTATTGCATCAATCTTGGTTATGATGTTCCTTTGTACGAATGTGTATTATGTTATAAAATTTGGAAAGAGCCTTTGGACATTTTAGAAGAAGGGTCAGTGCCTAGTAAATGTATTGTAGAGTATTGTTGTTGTAACTGTTGAAACTTTGGTTTGTTTGGTTATCATGTGAAAGATGAAATTTGATTACCGCTTGGTTATGGGATATTCTAGTGAATTTTAACCCTTAGTATAGTAGCGGGGCTTGTCCCATGTTATTACTCTCTTTCTCCCTAGTCATAGTTCAACAGAGATGGTATGTCCCTTGATTTGTGCATCATGTTGGAATGAATTGATATAACCTTGTTTTGTTTCCGCAAACGAGTACTGTTAAACTTTGCTCTTGAGTTAAAATGTTGAGATGTAAATCCTCCTAAGGCTTAGTAGCAATGAGTTGGTAAGCACTATGAAGTGCGCTGGATAGTCCTTATTAAAACTAAACTAATAAACATTATCCTTTTATGGTGAAACCTTAAATTATCTCATGGTGAAATCAATGGTTAGATTTTAGAAGATGATAGGATTTAATAAGTAGGAGGGAAATTGATTATTTAAACCTTAAATCTCTCTCTATCGTTTGAAATGTTCTCCTTTGTCAAACTTAATGAAGTAAAGTCTAGATGGAACATTTAACCAATCTTGATAAACTCCTAACCTCAATAAAAGACTGATAGTAAACAATGTGACCCTGAAGCTAAATTCTGTTGTCCTGTTCCGTTAACCAATGCCTTCATTCATGGTGATATTCTTAAGCAAGGTCAAAATTTAATCCTTAAACAAGAAGGCTATTGTTATGAACCCTAAGCGGTACTTTTCACTCAATTGGAGCTTATGCCTTCACCTGTGCAATAGAGTTGTGGCACATGTGTTAGTGGCTTGAGTAAGATTAATTAACCTTGTAAGAAATTGAAAATGTTCTAAAATCAAATGAATAAGAAAGCTTTGGACATAAAATTGATGATCCTAGTTTAGAAAGCTTGGCCTTACGCTATTTAGTCAATAGTTGAAAAGAAAGAAGTTCTCCCTTGTGAAAAGAATTGTGTGAATCATTACATGAAATTTTATAAGAACGCAAGTTAAGAATTAAGAGACACTTTAGTAAACAAGAAAATTTAACAAGAAATTCCTCATGGGATGCCCTAGCTGTGAGTGTGTCATGTGGATTGGACTTCCATGTTGTCTTGTCAAAAGAAGAGTACATTGTCCTTGATAGGTGTGAACGTTTCCGTGCTGACCTTATGGTCTCCCCCGTAACAAGTGGTTCCTGGTGTTGGTTGTAACCTTGTGACGACATGTTGTGTCGTGTTGTGTCAAAGCAAGTAAAAAAAAATTTATTGTGTATTTCACTGTGTTGTTTGTGTGTGGTTTTTTGTGTGTTACATTTTGGTATCAGAGCGTCGGTTCATGCTCTCAAACCTATGGGCTGGATTGGTGTTGTATGATGATGTTACATGGTGGTGGTGGTTTTACATGATGATACTGTGTGATGATGATGATGTTGCATGATGGTGGTAGATATTGGAAGAGTAATGTGTTTTAAACGTGATGTGATTATTGTCATAATTGTGATATTGTGAACGCACATTATGGGTATGTCACCTTGTGCGTGTTTGTGATCATGTTGATATGTTGGGGATGGGAGTATTCTCTCTCCTTCTTGTGGATTCTAGGAAGAATTCACGTGTGAATTATTGTTGTGATGTGTGAAAATAATTCTAATGTGGATGACGTAGTGTTGGAGCATTGTGGCATATTGTGATATGTGGGTGTATCAATGTGTTGTATGACTAGTTGATGTTAAAAGAAACGAGTTGTATCATGATGTTTTTACCATGTTCTAAAGAAACGTGTGTACCACCTTGTTATGTTGCAATGTATGTTATGTTGTGATGTACTATGTTCATCGTATGTATGACTGTGAAAATAGGTAATGCTTCATGTTGTGATTTTGGGTCATACGGTGAGTGTATGAATCCTATCGTATGGTGATTGCACTTTCGGTGCAGAATGTGGTAAAGTGATGTGTTACACTCATTGAATGTATGATTGTGATATACCCTGTATACATACCATACGTGAGACGTTATGGTAGTTATGTGTGTGCCACCGTTATGTTAATGATGTTGTTATATGTTATGTTGTGAACCTTACACTAACCGATCCTGAGGGAAATCGGTAGAAGTGTATGTTGAGAGTGAGGAATGATGTACCATGGGTCAATAACTCGAGCTAAAACTCGGTTTAGTATATAACATATGATTCTTTCCTCTCTCTCTATGTGGTTGTATGTATGCAACCTTAGTGTATCTATGACTAAGTTTAGCCTTGTCGAAGGGTGGCAGGATGATTCAGATGGAGGTGATGATAGTTGTATTATTGATATGCATTTTACGAGCTGAGGCTCGATGTTCCGAGTGCTAGCAACTCGTTGAGTACCCCTTTGGTGGCTAGATAAGGCCACACAGTTATCGTAATGTGACATTATTATAAGTTGATTTTATTCGTAAATTGAGATTTTACTTTATTTTGCAAGGACCAACATCTTTTCTTGATTGCAATGCTTTACAATTTTGGGCATTTCCTTGGTTTGTGGCATCTAACATGGGGATTTTGATACTAACTTTGGCTATTTGGCCATTTATTTTAGCTTGATTTGGGGTCTTCTTTTAAATTTGAAATTTTTACCACCTTGCCCAAGGCTTGTACTTTGCCACTTGGCACTTTGATTGGATTCTTGTGCTGGTTCTAATTTCGTGATGTGTGGATTAGGGTCATGGGATGCACCATGGATTGGTTCGACCTATAGACCCGCTTTGTTGTATGGGGGTACGCCCCAAGGAGTACATATAACTAGCGGGTTGTTGAACCACGTGTTATTATGTCACTTGGGTTAGGAGTGTTCGAACTCTATGTGTCTTGGACCATAGGGTCAACCGGCCTCCTTAAGGGAGGCATAAGAGTTTGAGGGAGGCATAAGAGTTTGAGGGAGGCATAAGAGACTTGAGGGAGGCATAAGAGTTTGAGGGAGGCATAAGAGACTTGAGGGAGGCATAAGAGTTTGAGGGAGGCATAAGAGACTTGAGGGAGGCATAATAGTTTGAGGGAGGCATGTGATATTTGTGTGTATGGTTGATGTTCCAGGATATATGTTGAGTTATTGTGATGTTTGGTAGTGGTCTTTGATGTATGTGTTACTCATGTCAGATGGATATGTGTTGTGATGTTGTGGTTATGTCATTGATTCCCTTGTGGACACTATGTACCTGTAGCATGGTTTGGTGTTATGTGAGTCTTTCATTGATGCAAATTGAGGAAATGTCTGGTGGATTGTAGTACTCTTTTGTTTGAGTTTTTGGTATGTCACTCATTGATGTGTGACGTGTACTATGTGGACTGTGCCTAATCCATTCCATATTTGAGTAACCCTTTTGTGGTGTAATACAATCTTGAAGTATATACTTGCATGCTTGTGAATCTGTAGGGTCTTGTGAACCTGATAGGGTGTTGTGTTAGCAGTTCATATTGGGCACCCACAATAAGGAATAAACCGAAACTCTTCAATGATGAAATTTTGAAAGGAATTAAACTAAGAATAATGTTAACAGAAAGATACTAATGAAAATAGAAAACAAGAAAGAACTGCCAATCTTCACAGAACATTTAAAGTTAAAATTTCTACCAAATGTTCCTAAGGCTACCCTGTGGCCGTGCTTTAATCATCTAAAATTTTAAACCATAGGGTGTGTTTTTTTTTCTTCTTCTTTATTTATTCCTTGTTGCGTACCATTTCCTTTCCTCTGTGTAATGACGCATCGAGGACGATGCTTTCTTAAGGGGAGGAGAATGTAATGCCCCAACCTACCTGTCTCGGTTAGCAATATCTCCAGACTGCGTGGAGGATGGAGACATTAATTTTCTGACGTGATGGAATCCTGCTAGTGGCCGTACCCAGCGATTTTCCTAATTTACAAATCTTTTGTTTTCTTGTTTGACCTGCTTGCTTCCTCTCGGACCACGTGAGATCTCCCGTGGATTGCCTGCATGTGGAGTGGTTGAGAAGGCATCAAAATCTTGTCTGTCAAGTTCCTTTTCTCATGTTTTCTCCTAGACGCCTCCTTCTTCCTTCCCTGAACCACGAATGCTTGCTTGTACTCCATCAGATGTTGCAATAGATGAATTGCTACAGCGTGTTCTGGACAGTGGATTCTCAAAAATGGAGCTGTACAGGTAGTTCAGTGGAACGTAGAACTGAAATCCTCCTAGGAAAGTGCCGTGAGGAAGTGCTTGACTGTATGCAGCAGCTTCAGGGTAGAGGAGTAAACTTATCTCCTAGAAAACTAGTGACCTCTAGTGAGAGTAGGTGCGACAGTTGCTGCAGGGTGAGCCAAGGAACCGTTGGTGTTGATCCTGGTGTTCTGGTTGCACGTGACCACAGTCGAGACCACTTGTTGCAGGGTCTTGCAACTGTAGTGGAAGGACGAGGTAAAGTTTTAGTCGAGCTGTCTGCCTTTTCTTTTTGGGAAGTCGTTTCAGTCCAGGTGGTGAATTTAACATGGTTTTTCTTCCTTATAAATTCTTTGGAAAACCCTGTAAAATCTAGTGTTTTGGATGGAAACTATAGGTATTTTGTTTGGGCCTCACTGGCTGTACATTCCTCTGCAGCATGCACTTGGTGTGGTTTCCAGTCACCGAGGAGAAAAAGGAGCAGGAAGCACCTGGCTCAAGATCTTTTTTTTTTACAGAGATAATTGCTTCGATCTCTAATATTAAGTTTGGAAAGGATGGCCGATATATCCTATGTCGTGATTATATGACTCTCAAGCTCTGGGATATAAACATGGAATCTTTCCCAGTTGCAACATTCAAAGTCCACGAACATTTAAGGCCCAAGTTATGTGATTTATATGAAAATGATTTGATATTTGAAAAATTTGAGTGCTGTCTATGTGGGGATGGACTTCGTGTGGCAATTGGTTCATACAACGACCTGTTTCGAGTTTTTGGGATGTGTTCATGGTAGTGATGAGGCAACCATGTTGGAAGCTAGCAAAATTCCTAATAGAAGACGGAATATGCAGGCCTCTTCAAAGCCTTCAAGGTCTCTTACCAGTCTCTCTCGTGTCCATACAAGACGAGGTTGTTCAGTAAAGAAATCTTTCCACCATTGTTAAATCTTGGGCCATAAATTGTTTTGTAAATGTGCATCATAATTGTTGATAACAGTGCTTTGAAGCAAAGAATTTCTACTCTTGCACAAGACAAGTTTGTTTTAAGGATGCACACTGTGAAGCTTTGAAAAAGGAGGTGTCAAGGCTAAGACAACTATATCACGAGCAACAACAAATTTTACAAAATAGAAATGCATGCATCCTCAACAGGGGCATATGACTTACAACAGCACCTGTTTGGTAAGCTAGAGTAGGGTTCATCTTCACAGGTGATGGATCAAAAACCCGAGATCTCTGAATTACATTCACATAGCAACTCCTTGGTACAACACAGTTATCTCTGCATTTGAATAAATGTAGTTCAAGCGACAATTGATATAGCCTTGACATAGCCTTGACTTCAGGTATGGTTGTTGAAGCAATAGATATGCAGATGATAACATTGCAGAACTGGAAGCCGTGGCTGTTAGGTTATGGAGATTTTGGGGAAATTAAAGAATTCTACAAAAATAATGATAATAGTTATAGAATTTGGGAACTTTGAGAGATAATAGATTGTCCAGAGATTCTCTAATGAGACCTTGCTTGTTGTATGATGTAACTCATGGAAGAAGATCTTATAGGGGTGGATCTATTTCATATCATAATATTCATGAGAAACAAATTTCTTGCTATTATATGCGTTTCTTCAACGAGTCACTAAGTTGGCAGGCATAAAGGTTTCTGTTGGAATTATCACACCTGGCAAGCTACAGCTAAAATGTTGCACCGAGAGTTTGATGCTATCCTCAAATCTGATGAAGGAAAAGGTTTAATTACCATTGCGGTAGATGCCTTTCAGAGCCAGGAGTGATGTTGAAGCTGGAGAAAAAGGCAAGATATTTCTACAATTTTCTACTGTTATTTTATTTAAAATTATCATGAAATCGAACCACTTTTCCTTACATTGATTTGTCAGTTGGATGTCATGATGGGAGATTTTCCCTTTCTGGTAGTTTCTTCTTGTTTTAGCTTTTATCATTGACAGCATGTGGGTCGAAAGGATGCGTGTGCCCTCTCCTTTGAATGTTATATTACTCGAATGATAGAACTTCGTCTGTTTGTTTATGTGTTTTTTCTTCTCTGCGATTGAGTTGTAAGTTATTATGTTGATCAAGCTAGTATTTTCGATATCATGTAAGTAAGTTTACAATAACTATGAAAACCCCCCTTCCTAGCACCCAAGTTTGTCCTTGACATTTTTGTTAGCTCCTTCGAAAATTCCTTTGATAACCTTTTTGCATCGAGAAAGAAAGGTTGTAGGATAGTGTGAGCAATGCGTGGGCTAGCCAGCGTAGAGATTTGGTATTAAAACAGGTAGAATGAAAAGGTTTGTGTGCAATGTGTTTTGTCGTCTCACGTTTTTAGACTCTTATACTATATTTCATCTTGTTTCTAGACTTTTAAGGCCATCCTCAGGAAGTACCTTGACCATCCCTGACAACTAGAACCATAACTAGCCTTACGGATCAACTAAGCTTGAGGTTCTTTGTGCGCATCTGGTACCTTGTTGACACTGGAATAGTTCTAGTCTAATCCTCCTCCCATAATTATTGTTGATGGCGCTCTTCTGTTTTTCCTAACTGGCATTATTTTCTCCCTTGTAATGTTAACGCTATTAATTAATATTGGTCAATTTTTATGGACGTAATTACTGTAATAGTTTGTGATGGAGATTTCCTTAGATGTGAGTGACCTTCGGGAAAAACTCAGCTTTCGTGTGATAATCTTATGAATTCATAGCGGAAGGTTTTGTTTTGATAAAGTCACTTAGAAATTATGTTTGTATCTTTTTGTGCAATGGTTGACTGTGTTACCAAGGGTTGTCGTAAAATTTGGTTGTTTTGGGATATGGGTGATTTATTTTAAATTAACCAATCATTAGTACTGTAGTGGAGGTTGCAAACCTTTAGTGTTATAAAAAAAAATTGTTAACGACATTATTGTATACTCTTGTTGGACGAAACCCCCCCCCCTTCTTCTCTTGCATGTTTGCTACTAGCCTGTGAGACTTTGACCCTTCCTGGATGATTGGTAGATCTCTTTGTAGTTAATGGTCAAAACTAGTATACTATGCCTTCGCTTCGAAACTTATGTTGTGTGTATACTCTAATTGATTTCTGGTTTGAAACTCTATTATCCATGACCTTTTGTGTTAAATTTTTGAAACCCGTGTTTCCCCCTTCTTGGGCCGATCAACTCTTGTTCTCTTGGAAAAATATTATTTCAGCCTATGCATTTGGTTTCTTTGATAAAATTCTAGATGACTGGTATATAGATCAATTCTCAATCTTGTAATTATTGTTTAATTACTTACTTGATGGGGATACTGTCTTCGCTAGATTGTTTGTTTTCTCCTTAGGGCCAAGGGCCATTCTCATATGATTGTTACTTTCATTGCATTTGCTCCTAACTGAAGTACAAGGTCTTCTCCTTCTTTGATCGACATGTTATAGACTTTATTATAACTTGATGTGCTCATAGTGTTTAGAAGTTTGACCCAATTTCTTGTAATAAGGTGCTTCTTTTCATGATATTATTAGATAATAGTTATGGTGGTTTTGTGTAGTCTTATCTTGCTCAGTTCTCACGAACTGACTCAGGTTATTAATTGTTGCAGATGGCTTACGTGGTTAGATGATGGAAAGACTTGTAGATTATTGCATCAATCTTGGTTATGATGTTCCTTTGTACGAATGTGTATTATGTTATACAATTTGGAAAGAGCCTTTGGACATTTTAGAAGAAGGGTCAGTGCCTAGTAAATGTATTGTAGAGTATTGTTGTTGTAACTGTTGAAACTTTGGTTTGTTTGGTTATCATGTGAAAGATGAAATTTGATTACCGCTTGGTTATGGGATATTCTAGTGAATTTTAACCCTTAGTATAGTAGCAGGGCTTGTCCCATGTTATTACTCTCTTGCTCCCTAGTCATAGTTCAACAGAGATGGTATGTCCCTTGATTTGTGCATCATGTTGGAATGAATTGATATAACCTTGTTTTGTTTCCACAAACGAGTACTATTAAACTTTGCTCTTGAGTTAAAATGTTGAGTTGTAAATCCTCCTAAGGCTTAGTAGCAATGAGTTGGTAAGCACTATGAAGTGAGCTGGATAGTCCTTATTAAAACTAAACTAATAAACATTATCCTTTTATGGTGAAACCTTAAATGATCTCATGGTGAAATCAATGGTTAGATTTTAGAAGATGATAGGATTTAATAAGGAGGGAAATTGATTATTTAAACTTTAAATCTCTCTCTATCGTTTGAAATGTTCTCCTTTGTCAAACTTAATGAAGTAAAGTCTAGATGGAACATTTAACCAATCTTGATAAACTCTTAACCTCAATAAAAGACTGATAGTAAACAATGTGACCCTGAAGCTAAATTCTGTTGTCCTGTTCCATTAACCTTTGCCTTGATTCATGGTGATATTCTTAAGCAAGGTCAAAATTTAATCCTTAAACAAGAAGGCTATTGTTATGAATCCTAAGCGGTACTTTTCACTCAATCAGAGCTTATGCCTTCACCTGTACAATAGAGTTGTGGAACATGTGTTAGTGGCTTGAGTAAGATTAATTAACCTTGTAAGAAATGGAAAATGTTCTAAAATCAAATGAATAAGAAATCTTTGGACATAAAATTGATGATCCTAGTTTAGAAAGCTTGGCCTTAGGCTATTTAGTCAATAGTTGAAAAGAAAGAAGTTCTCCCTTGTGAAAAGAATTGTGTGAATCATTACATGAAATTTTATAAGAACGTAAGTTAAGAATTAAGAGACACTTTAGTAAACAAGAAAATTTAACAAGAAATTCCTCATGGGATGCCCTAGCTGTGAGTGTGTCATGTGGATTGGACTTCCATGTTGTCTTGTCAAAAGAAGAGTACATTGTCCTTGATAGGTGTGAACGTTTTCGTGCTGACCTTGTGGTCTCCCCCGTAACAAGTGGTTCCTGGTGTTGGTTGTAACCTTGTGACGACATGTTGTGTCGTGTTGTGTCAAAGCAAGTAAAAAAAAAATTTATCGTGTATTTCACTGTGTTGTTTGTGTGTGGTTTTTGGTGTGTTACAAAACTCGGGTGCACATCTTATCATCTATACAAGTAAATACATAAAAATAAAATACAAATTATTGATTCTTAAAATGCTAAAACATATTTGGATCAATTATAACTAAAATATTAATGTCTTGAACTTCGAATGCATGCCTTTGTGTTTGTATTGAAAAAAATAATGCAACATAAAAATTATAAAAGCTCGAAAAAATTTCAAATAGAGATTTAGCCCAAAAAAAAAGTCTTAATCTTATCTTAAATTATTAAAAAAAAAAGCGTATAAACTGCGCATATAATGAAAATGTCCTATTTTTTTTAACCTGTTACCTCATAAAAAGAGAATTTATTAAATGTTATTTAATCATAACATAAAATTTAACATTTTCAATTTTAAAAATTATATTTTTAAAGAACCATTTGTAAATCTTTTACATCTTTATATTCCTATATATAACATTTTGTTTGATTATTAATATTAAAATTATTTTGTTCAATAATAATGAAATAAATATATTTTAAATATAAATATATTATGAATATCTAAACGATACAGCAATTTGTTGCCCAATACAATATTTTCAATCACTTCTTTATCCCAAAAAAATAATGTAGATGATTTTTTCAAAATGAATTGAATATACACTTCAGATAGATTGAAATAAACATTTACAAAAAAATAATTTACAATTTCAATTAGCTATGATGATCATATAAAATTGAACAAGTTATACTTTTCCTAATGTGAAGTTTCAATTAATGATCATATAAAATTGAACAAGTTATACTTTTCCTAATATGAAGTTTCAATAATATTTTCAATATGAATTATACACTTCAGACATACTGAAATAAACATTTAAAAAAATATAATTTATGATTTCAATCAGCTATGATGATCATATATAAAATTAAACAAGTTATACTTTTCCTAATATGAAATTTCAATAATATTTTCAAAATGAATTATACACTTCAGACAGACTGAAATAAACATTCACAAAAAAATAATTTACGATTTCAATCAGCTATGACGATCATATAAAATTGAACAAGTTATACTTTTCCTAATATGAAGTTTCAATAATATTTTCAAAATGAATTATACACTTCAGACTAACTGAAATAAAAATTTACAAAAATATAATTTACGATTTCAATCAGCTATGATGATCATATAAAATTAAACAAGTTATAATTTTCCTAATATGAAGTTTCAATAATATTTTCAAAATGAATTATACAATTCAGACAGACTGAAATAAACATTTACAAAAATATAATTTACGATTTCAATCAGCGATGATGATCACAAAAATATAATTTACGATTTCAATCAGCTATGATGATCATATAAAATTGAACAAGTTATACTTTTCCTAATATGAATTTTCAATAATATTTTCAAAATGAATTATACAATTCAGACAGACTAAAATAAACATTTACAAAAATATAATTTATGATTTCAATCAGTTATGATGATCATATATAAAATTGAACAAGTTATACTTTTCCTAATATGAAGTTTCAATAATATTTTCAAAATGAATTATACACTTCAGACAGACTGAAATAAACATTTAAAAAATAATAATTTACGATTTCAATCAGCTATGATGATCATATAAAATTGAACAAGTTATACTTTTTTCCTAATATACACTTCAGAAGTTTCAATAATATTTTCAAAATGAATTATACAAAAAAATTCAGACTTTTCCGAATATGAAGTGTCAATAATATTTTCAAAATGACACTTCAGACTGAAATAAACATTTACAAAAATATAATTTACGATTTCGATTAGCTATGATGATCATATAAAATTAAACAAGTTATAATTTTCCTAATATGAAGTTTCAATAATATTTTCAAAATGAATTATACAATTCAGACAAACTGAAATAAACATTTACAAAAATATAATTTACGATTTCAATTGAATGATCACAAAAATATAATTTACTATTTCAATCAGCTTTGATCATATAAAATTGAACAAGTTATACTTTTCCTAATATAAATTTTCAATAATATTTTCAAAATGAATTATACAATTCAGACAGACTAAAATAAACATTTACAAAAATATAATTTACGATTTCAATCAGTTATGATGATCATATATAAAATTGAACAAGTTATACTTTTCCTAATATGAAGTTTCAATAATATTTTCAAAATGAATTATACACTTCAGACAAACTAGACTTTAAATAAACATTTACAAAAATAAAAATTTACGATTTCAATAATATTTTCAGAATATGATGATCATATATAAATTGAACAAGTTGGATACTTTATCCTAATATGAAGTAAATTCAATAATATTTTCAAAATGAATTATACACTTCAGACATATCCCGACTGAAATAAATCATTTATTTTCAAAAACTGGTTGATAATTTACGATTTCAATCAGCTATGATGATCATATATCTGAAATTGTAATTCACGTTTTTCTCAAAAACCCAGATTCGAAATTTACTGAATTTTTTTGGGTTTGTTAATTTATATTTTTTATGTCAAAAAATTACAGAAACCCATTTCGTATTTTACGAGAAATTGTGGAAACAATTCTGACAGTTTCTATTTATTCTGTAAAAAAAATAAAAAATAGTGACTGATTTCTAGCAATTAAAATCTGATATGCTTTATTATTTTGAATAAATATAAAGCTGATTATTATTGTAAGGGTGTATTTTCGGTTGAAACCGACACCTATTTGTGTCAAATTGTGGAGAGTCATAATGGAAAATATGTTGAAAAATTTGATGGAAAGGATTTTCACACTTGGCAAGTACGAACTCAGTTGACACTCATTAACAGAGATTTGTGGGACAGATGCTGATGAAGCAACCAAATCGTAAAGCAATATTGGACTTGGATTTATGCATATTTCAATATAGACCTTTCAAAAAGTTCAAATATGACAACATTGATCATATAAACCGGAAGCGCAGCAGTGACCTTGAAGCAGAAGTTGTTTGGACTAAGATGGATGAAGGAGAAAACTTTTAAGTAAGTTTCGGTCTATTTTGATCAATTATCAATTTAAAGTAGAGGATGATGATGCAAAAGTTGTTTTGTTGAATAGTATGCCATCTCGCTATTCAAAATTGACTTTGAGCAAGATTAGCCTAGAAGATCTAATTTCTTCACTGAAAGAAGAAACTAAAATCATATGACATTTACAAAAAATACTTGTTACTAAACAAGATTTATCTAATGCAAGAAAAGAGCACGAGATTTATGATGGAAAAATCATGGTTGCTATAAGAAGAAGACACTAGGGTGATGGTTATGAATCTAAATTTCATAGGCCGGAGGCAACGGAGGAAGGAGGTTTTCCGTAACCATTGATATTGAAAGTTTTCATAATAAGAACAAATGTCACATTCCTGTTCAAATTGTATTTCCTTTTATAACCTCCTGAAAATATATAGTAGAAAGATAAAAGCACAAGAAAAAGCAGCATCATGTTTTTCTTGAAGAAACAGAGGTTCATGAATAGGACAGAGGTCCGTTATTTCAAACAGGGGTTCGTATTTGTTGAACAGAGGTAACGTACCAAGATTTGCACGGCAGGCTTAGAAGATCAATCAGCACATATGATGATAATAATGTTAACAATATAATGTTAGGAATTTAGAATTGTGAACATTATTATGTTTACTTTTCCTAATATTGAAGTTTCTAATAATATTGGGATTCAAAATGAATTATACACTTCAGAATAACAGACTTTGAAATAAACATTTTCGGTGTATTTTCTCTAAAAAATTGCTATAATTTACGATTTCAATCAGCTATGATGATCATATAAAATTGAACAAGTTATAATTTTCCTAATATGAAGTTTCAATAATATTTTAAAAATAAATTATACAATTCAGACAGATCGAAATAAACATTTACAAAACTATAATTTATGATTTCAATCAGCTATGATGATCATATATAAAATTAAACAAGTTATACTTTTCCTAATATGAAGTTTCAATAATATTTTCAAAATGAATCATACACTTCAGACAGACTGAAATAAACATTTACAAAAAAATAATTTACAATTTCAATCAGCTATGATGATCATATAAAATTGTAGAAGTTATACTTTTCCTAATATGAAGTTTCAATAATATTTTCAAAATGAATTATACACTTCAGACAGACTGAAATAAACATTTACAAAAAAATAGTTTACGATTTCAATCAGCTATGATGATCATATAAAATTGAACAAGTTATAATTTTCCTAATATGAAGTTTCAATAGTATTTTCAAAATGAATTATACACTTCAGACAGACTGAAATGAACATTTACAAAAATATAATTTACGATTTCAATCAGCTATGATGATCATATATTAAAATTAAACAAGTTATACTTTTCCTAATATGAAGTTTCAATAATATTTTCAAAATGAATTATACACTTCAGACAAACTGAAATAAACATTTGCAAAATATAATTTACGATTTCAATCATCGATGATTGTCATATAAAATTAAACAAGTTATGCTTTCCTAAGTTGAAACCTTGCAAAAAATGACTTGTAATAAAACCAAAATTGATAACAACCCTGATAATCAATAAATTTTGCATGACAAAAACTTTTATCATAGAAAAGTAATTTTTTTTTATAACAAATATCTTTACATAAAATGCACATGAATTTCCAAACCAAAAGTTAATCCCCAAAAAATAATTTCAAGCACTTTGTTATCCTTAAAAAAAATAGAGTTTATAAAAGGGAGTTGAATATATATGGAAGGAATTATATCTAACTCCTAACCTAGAGGGTGTGTGCTGCAAATAGAAACAATATTATGAACACACACAAACTCACAAGAGAAATATAAAAAACAAGGCTTTGTATTAAAAATACTCCAGAGCACTTCGGTGCCTTCTCTTGTTTTTCTTTCTTTTTTTAATTACAAAATGAAACCTCTTATTTATAGAAGTTTTCCAACTTTCTACCTTAGAAAATATCTCATAATATCTCATAATATCTTACACTAGATATTATTGATCTTTTGGATATTTTATAGATATTCCCAGATATTTCTAGATATACATAATATCTCTTGATATTTTCTAGATATTATATACAATATCTTTTGATATTTTGGAGGAGTTAATATTCACAATAAATGTGAATATCTTTTACATAAAGTTGAATTCCATAAAGTTAAAATTTATCTAGAACAAGATTAGATATTTCCAACACTCCCTCCTAATCTTGATTCTTCAAGTATTGTTGGAGCAATACGGACCTATGATGCCCAAGCAATCTCTCATATGCTCAAATGTGTCCTTTGGTAATGGCTTGGTGAAGATATCAACATATTGTTCTGCAGACCTACAAAACTTGAAAAATATTTGTCCATTGTTGACTAGCTCTCTGATAAAATGATACCTTGTATCAATATCCTTGCTCCTTTTGTGAAAAACATGATTCTTTGATAATGCAATAGCTGAATTGTTATCACAAAATATCTTTGTTGATCCTTCTAGTTCTTGCTTTAGATCTGATAATACTCTTCTCATCCATATTTCTTGACATGCTACTATTGTGGCTGCCACATATTCTGCTTTTACCGAAGAAAGAGTGACAATAGGTTGTTTCTTAGAAGCCCATGAAACTGCTCCTGAACCAAAATGGAAAACATAGCCGGATGTGCTCTTTCTGTCATCTATGCTTCCTGCACAGTCACTGTATGTGTAACCAACTAACTTAAAAATATTAGAAGCTGTATATAAAATACCAAAAGCTTTTGTTCCACTAACATATCTTAAAATTATTTTTCCAGCTTGCCAATGAGAATCCTTTGGGGATTCCATAAACCTGGAAATAAGACTTACACCATATATGATATCAAGCCTTGTAGCAATCAAGTACATCAGACTACCAACAAGTCTTTTGTACATAGTTGGATAAATATCACAACCTTTATCATCTTTGCTTAGCTTCAATCCTATGGCAACAGGTGTTGATACTGGATTACAATTCATCATGCGGAACCTTTTCAAAATATCATTGGAATATTTTGATTAACATATAAAAATTCCATTTTCTAATTGACTGACTTCTATGCCAAGAAAAAACTTCATTAGACCCAAATCTATCATTTCAAATTCTTTCTTCATTGTTGTCTTAAACAAGTCAATAGACAAATCTCCTGTGAATATTAGATCATCAACATATAGGCATAAAATTAGAATTTGTTCTTGATCATTCATTTTGATGTATAGTGTTGGTTCACTATCACTTTTTCTAAATCCATTTTTCAAAAAATATGAATCAATCCTACTATACCATGCTCTTGGAGCTTGTTTCATACCATACAAGGTTTTTTTCAATTTACAGACCTTGTGTTCTTGACCTACAATTTCATATCCATGTGGTTGTAAAACATAAACTTTTTCTTCTAGTATGCCATTCAAAAATGCAGACTTGACATCCTTCTACTTGTTCTCCTTCAACAAATCCTTATCTGTTTGTACTAGTGCTTGAAATACTTGAAAATCTACAGGTTCTGGAAACCCATTCTCAACTAGCTCCCACACATCTAGTGAACAAAATAAGCTCCTCATTTTTATGCTCCAATAATCGTAGTTCTTCCCATTGAATATGGGGATTTGGGATTGAGTGATCCTGCTGCTCATACCCACCATTTTGAACTAGACTAATATAGTGAAATAAAAACTTATAACTTAAGATCAACCTAGCTCTGATACCAATTTGAAAGAATTATATCTAACTCCTAACCTAGAGGGTGTATGCTGCAAATAAAAACAATATTATGAACACACACAAACTCACAAGAGAAATATAAAAAACAAGGCTTTGTATTAAAAATACTCCAGAGCACTTCAGTGCCTTCTCTTACTTTTCTTGCTTTTTTTAATTACAAAATGAAACCTCTTATTTATAGAAGTTTTCCAACCTTCTACCTTAGAAAATATCTCATAATATCTCATAATATCTCATAATATCTTATATTAGATATTATTGATCTTTTGGATATTTTATAGATATTCCCAGATATTTCTAGATATATATAATATCTCTTGATATTTTCTAGATATTATATACAATATCTTTTGATATTTTGGAGGAGTTAATATTCAAAATAAATGTGAATATCTTTTACATAAAGTTGAATTCCATAAAGTTAAAATTTATCTAGAACAAGATTAGATATTTCCAACATATATGTCAATTAGATTGAAAGCACTTTTATCTTAATTACTCACTTGTTAAAACAAACAATTGTAAATTCTTAAAAAAGAATTGAATATACAGGTTATTTAAATTCAAAAATATTTTTAATAAAAGAATTTATAAATTACAAATTCAACCATATTTTTTTATGATCATTTAAAATTGTACCATGTCAATAAAATTAAACAGTTCTTATATTCATGAATTACATTTGAAACTATGAGAAAAATGAGTTGCATATGAACAAGAAACTAATGTCCAACATGATAATCAATATATTTTTGAAACTCATGTCAAACATGATAATCATCATATTTTTGAAACTAATGTCAAGCACGATAATCAACATATTTTTGTATGGCATATAAGATACATATTTTATAAAACAAAATATTAAATATATAAAATAGAATATTAAAGTAAATTTATAAAACAAAATATTAAAATAAATTTATGAACAAATGAGTAATTGGTATCAAATATCACACCCATAACAACCGATTATATTCTCCCTCCCTCCTAAATCAAGACTTAACTCCAGCTCCCATCTATATAATTAATATTTGTAGTGCAAATAAAAAAACACTACCATATACTCTTATACAATCAAAGAACATTAAAATAATTACATTTTAAAAAGCAACATTGAAGTTTTGGTTATACAACATAGGATTTTACTGGTATACTAAACCATTATTAGTAATATAAAAATGTCAACAAAATTATTTGATGACTCTATTTTATTTGGCCAATAACAAAAACTGATATCCTTTTACTAGCATCCTTATCGACACTCAGAAATTTGGATCATAGAGGAAAAACATACACTAATCACTCGGATTATCTTTAAAATAAATAAAAGAGTGAAACTTTTGTAAGCAAGCATATACTAAACACTCAAAGATATTTTTAAAAAAGAGAAATAAGATAAGGTATATTTTATTACCAAACACATATTGTTAGTTTTATAAAAGTACACAAGTTATTACTCTGTTATTTATAAAAGTACACAAGTCACTGCTGTGTTATTTGGATAATTGGTAAAGAAATCGTGCAAATAGTTTTTGGAATAGGTATAGTTTTCAGAAAATCTAATTGTTGGAATTTGTTGCAAGACATAAATAAATCCTAGAAAGGTTTTGATTGCATGATTTGTAAATAGAGTTTAAATAACATAACTAAAATTCAAATTCAAATGTGCGGATGGACAATAAACAAAGTTGGGGTGCATAACAGTAGGTAAATGAATAAACCCCTTAAATGATTGAACAAATTGAATAATAAATGAATAACAATATAAAATAATGAATGAATAAGATATAATAATAATATTGTTGGATGCAAAAAAAACTAACCTTCCTTTGTGTATGTCTCTCGCTGTGCATCATTTGATCTTGTCTCCAAAGCATTTAATAACAAAAATAATTTAAGTTGTATGAGAAAAACCTCTAAAATATGGTAAATAAAAAAGCCACATAAAAAAAGCTCTGAAATGTTATGTTCCATTATTTGTGCCTTGATTTGAGAACATACCAATGGTAACCATATATATATAAAAAGAAAAAACTAAATAATCCGAAACCATACATTGACAGATCACATAACACAACAGGACACAATATTGTCCTACAAATCATACGCCCCTTTTGTTCCATATTTAACCACACCTCGTCGCTCTTACTTTGGTGGTATTTGTATGGTCTATGTATTTTGAGATTGAAATCCAATATATCCTTTGTGAATAAACATAAATATACAACAAAAAATTAGTTACTAATTTTTAACTAATAAGATCATACCATGCTTTCCCTGATAGCAAAAAGACCCTATATTAACTGCAAGACTATTCTGAATTACTTCAGAGACAACATTATAACATGTTTTTCATTCATATTAATGTGCAGAAATACCATTTTTTAAAAGATTAGCAGGATGGCGTGCATAAATGTCTTCTTCCATGCCTGCAGAATAAAAATCCTTGATGTTGCCTGCATACATCTTTTAATGGAGCAACTTAACCATTTGTAGTTAAGAAAGTTTTAAATGGGACCCCATGATTTCATTGGCAGTTAACATATTTTATAATTCACTTTCCAACTTGGAATCAGGCTCTGTTTTAACACCAATGAATTTAAACCATTTAACACAAATTAACCTAGGGTAATGATACGAAAATAAGAAGAAAACACTAGGGAGCTGGCACAAATATACAACATTGCATCTTTAAGACCATGCAAATGGAAATTTTCTTCGATATTTGATGAATATCCTCCATAGATACCATGAAACAAAAAATTTAATAATAAAACTATGAAACATCTTTGAAATGTTTAGACATAGTAACTAATATACTGTGGTCTCCGAGGGATCTGAGATTTCTTAAAACTGTGGCCTCTTAGGTTTTGGATTCTCACGAATCTATCCTAAATTTTTCGTTTAATCTTTTCTCAGAACAAGAGCTAGGCAGGACCAAAACTAGGAGCCGATCATATATACAAATGAGTCTGATAGTAGTAAATAATGACCAATTCTTCATAAAAATCGCCATCAAGGCTTACCAGATGAAGAAAATTGCAGGACACTAGTAGATAAATCCCTTAAAGTATGGTTCAACAGTTCAAAAATTGAATCAATAACAATATTAACCCAGAAAATGTGTACTAATCAACTACAACTTAATAAATTGGGTAAAATACTGATGGAAGAAACACACAGACCTGTCACTGTGCAAATATCTCTGTCTCTCTCCTTCTCTGCGTAAAGTACAAATATCTAGTCGTCTGGTCTTATCTGCCAAAATGATTTGATAAAAACACACACAAATAAAAAGTGTGAATTATGAGAATAACCTCCAAATGGGAGGTAAACAAGTAATCCTGACAAAAATGCTTGAATTTAAACACTAACTTACAAAATTTCTTGAATTTAAACCCTAACTTACCTCAGAAACACTTCATTCCAGCATTTTATTTTGTCATCTTTCCACCAGTCGCACCCAGACATGAGATCATGTCGATGGTAGCCAGGAACAGACAACCAAATGCGAAAAGCCATAACCCAAATGACAGAAGAACAAATATGAAAGCCTTGTCCAGCATAAAGACCAACAATACACAAAACAAATAGAATAGACCAGAACAGGGCCCTGTACAACATACAGACCAAAAATACACACAACACAAAGTGACCAAACCATCGACATAAACCCTAGGCTAATCTCAATCCGTCTCTGGCCTTTTATAGACCTCTGTGTGTGATCTTTGCCTTCAACGTGTTCGATTTATTGCCTTCAACGTTTGATTTTTTATCTTTTTTCTTTTAGCTTTTTGCTTTTTGCTTTTGCGTCGAAGTCTCTATCTGCTCCAAGTTCCTATCCACTCAAAGTCTATATTTCATTCATTTTTGAAATCAGAATAGCTTTCTACTTTTTTCCCCTAGTTTCTTCTCAAGTAATTGCAAGAAAATAGGTGATGCACACACAATAATCGATAGTTGATCCCATCTAGCGGTTGGTCATATAAGCAGGAGGTAGATATTATCTGGCAATCAATCTTTACTATTCTTTTTTATGGTGTCAATATATTTTATTGGCGTAGGCATTAAATCACGTACTTTATGTACATTTCTAGGTCCATCACATACTACTATTCATATGATTCCTAAGTGAGAAAACTGGCAATTAATAACTACCTTTGGCCTTTTGTCTATGTTTTATATTTTCTTTTTAGCCTTCTACACCCTACAACCCACTCGATACTTTACAGTTTTATATTTTATGGCTCGGCACACTAGTGCCCAGGCGCCGCCATCCTTCTAGGTGCCCCAAACCTTCTTTATCTTACTTGCCTATTTTGGATCTTTTTTATCGTTTAAGCATATTGTTTTCTTATTGGTCGGCCTTCCAGTTGTTAATTGTGAAATTTAACCAAGGGAATCAAACAAATATAAAGTTATGTGACCGAAATATAGGACCAAAATTAAACATCTATTATCACCACCTAAGGTTGTTCCAAAAGGAATTCTAAGAGCATCAAGGCATTCATCTAGATTCAATCGAGGGACAAGTGACTGCATTTTCTACATACACGCATATGAAGCAAAGTTCATTATTCCATCCACACATCTACTTACATCAGTGCATCTATCTATCGTGCATTATCATGTGTGTTTGTGCAAGGGATTTTTAGGGCACAATTCTTGCACACATATACAAGAACTATATGGACTTTGAAATGTAGTGCAATGCTCGGTCATAAGTTCACTCAGTCAGGTGACCTTCGGAGTTAGTCAGACTCCCCATATACATCTTTATTTTTTAGGATTTGATGTGTTTTGGGGTTTTACAAGATATCATTTGTTTTGCAGGTTACAGGTGAATTCGATGGTCATCTAACGACACACAGGAAACTAAAAGTGAAGGTTAATGAAACCTATACGACACAAGAAAAACCAATTTCTGAGTCCTTGCACGGTCACAGGTGCCCAACAGAGGTCTCTGGCGCCTAGCCACCCCAGTCTTGTTTCAGGTGCCCCAGTCCCAGTTCATTGGGTGTTTCCAAGATTTTATGTGTTTGATTGTGACAGTTTACTCCTCTTGTTCATCAATCTTCTAGCCCAGAATACTTTAGGATCAAGTGCAAATCAACTAAGTATTTTTTTATCCCTCTTACACTTAGGGTTTCATTCTTATTTATCTTATTGTTTGTGTCCTCTTGTATCTAACAATTGTTTATCATTGTTCTATCATTTACTCTACAAATATCCTAGGGTTTTACAAATTTCCATATTTTTTATAACATTTGGTCCACCCATCACTTGAATTCCACCTTCATTTTAGGGTCTTCGTCTTATTCTTGTTACCCATAGTGGTCGTTTTGGGTATTTTGAGAAACTTGAGTTGTCTCCATCTTCTCGTAGGGTTTTTAAATCAATGGATGAATATGATAACCCCTTTTCCAATTCTCAAAATTTTCCTCTTGAAAACATTGAAACATTTGATAGTGAGAAATCCTATGATAAGGACACCAATGTTGATCAAGAAAAACTAGAAAAGGTCACAATTTTTTGTCAAAATTTTCAAAACAATCCTAAGCATCTCCTATATATTCTCCATACTTTGATGGTTGCTAAAAACTCTCGAGATGTTTCTTATATACCTCTTGTAGATTCTTCCTCAGCTGCCATGTCCTCCACTCAACTCCTTCATATTCCTACTTTCATTCCCACTACTACCGCTCCGATCATTCAACCTAACACCTCCAATACACAACCTGGCTCATCCTTGAACACTTCAGATTTAACTTGTTTATATCATTATCTGCAAACTCAAATCCATTAAATTCAACTCTCTACTTCTTGTGCATCTTCATCTCTTGACTCCACTTGACTCTTTCATACTCCTTCCGCACTTACCATTTCTACTTACGCACTTCCTCTTGAGTCTTAAATTCATCACCCCTAAGTTACGCAACTTTAATGGCCATGGTGACCCTCAAGAGCATCTCTGAGCATTTCATGTAGCATGTCTAGATTATGTGGATGATCATACTTTATTAGCAAATCTCTTTCCTAGAAGCCTCCAAGATGATGTTATGTGTTGGTTTTACGATCTACTTGTCCGTTTGGTAACATCATTTACACGTTTATCTTATGCTTTTATTGCACATTTTTCAATCAACATTGGTTCTAAGATATCCTATGCTCAACTTACGTGAATCAAACAAGGATCTAATGAATATCTAGTGGATTATTTATTGTGATATAAGAACAACTTAGCTAAGATGTCTAATGTACTAGTAGACTCTGAATTGCAAGATCTTTTTGTCCAAATTCTTTTATCTCCGTTATAAGAAAGTGTCATCTTTGAGACATCTCTTCATTTGATCACTTATGTCATACTTTTAAATTACATGAAGGAAAACTTATCTCCAAGGGAAAACTCAAGTATAATGATTAATATTCTTCTACTAATTGTTTTATAGAAAAATCTAATTTCAAGCCATCTCCTAAGACCATTGAAGCAAAAGCTATTGTTAACGTTGTTAATACTCCTAAAAATATTCAAGGGCAACCTCCAAAGCGTACATTTACAAAATTTCCTATTGCTCTCCACCTTATATTTCCAAAATTTCTTGAGACCAATCTTATTACGCTTCCTCCTCTACATAATCCGGATCCATCTCGCCCTAAAGGACATAATTATAATGAAAATAATAGATGTGATTATCATCAATGTGTTATACATGTTATTGAACAATGTTTCAAACTTTGACAGCTTATTCAAGATCTTATCGACAACAATACAATCGAGCTCACTTAGAATTCGACATCTACATCATTCAATACAAACAAAGAGCTAAAAATCTATAATGACCCTTTCCCTAAACATGACAAGCAAGAAGTTGATTCTTCAACTAATCACACATATTGCATCGTGCCTCCTTCATCGTGGCTCTTGATTTTATAGTTTCACATACTGAGGAATCTCTACCACTCATCACATTCTCAGATCATGATTTTCATGCTACTTTTTCTTATAATACACTACAACCAATGCTTCTATCAGATCATACACTATCACCAATACTATGATCAGTTCATCGTCCCCTATTTGTGTGTGTTCTATTGCACTCTTTGTTTTTATCAATTATCTACTCTCTCAAATTTCATATCCCATTGCCAAATTATATGGTTACATTAAGCTTCCAATTAAAGTTGGGCCTCTCACCATGCTTGTGTTGTTTATCATGGCACCTTCAATCGAAGGTTGTGATATGATATTAGGTATTTCTTGGTTCCACACTACTAAGGTTATCTTTCCATGACTCACTTGTGTCTTAAATTATTTCACGATAAGCAAGTTATTGTTAGTGCAAAATCACAACAACCCCAAATGAGTTATAGATCTGATTTTCTAAGGCAAGGCCATTTGGTGTGATTTGCATAACATTGGATCATTCCCCAAGCTGTGGGACTTGCAAATGGGAATGATCCTCTAGATAAGGTTGGTTCCTCTTCATAATCCAAGCACTAAACTACTTCTAAGGAAGAAAATGTGGCTATCTACTCCTAATCTAACAATTCCAAGGGACCAAGGAGAGAGGTAGAGCATGAAAATAAAGAAATCCTATTCTACATAGGTGATAGCATCGAGAAAAGGGAACTGCTAATCACAAACCCAACTACCTGAAATGGAGAGAGGTGAGCAATGGAGAGGATGGATAGATGCATCACAAACCAAGGATAAAGTTCACACAGAACACCATTTCAAACCCCTTAAACACAACTCCCAAAACCTGCAATGGACATTAGAGATATGCACAATATACCCTGCAATGGTGAAAGGCGAGAAGATACAACACAATGAGCAAAGGATGGAAACAACGCATCACGAAACAATTTTTATTGCTCCAGGAATTCACACAGAACACCATTAACGGGAAAGAGCCAAGAAAATTCCATTACAAAGCCAAGGGAGGAGGCTTAAACTCAAAATTTGACCCTGGAGAAGAAAGAGAGAGAGGGGTAGGGAAGAAGAATGAACAACAACCTTTTATGCGCCCCTTTATTACAATATGTATAAGAATGGGAGAGAGAGAAGAAAGAAAAAATCGCATCCTGCTCCAACCACTCTGAGATACGCATTGAATCCATTTTCGAAAGCTCAACCACTGGAAATCAATGCCTTCTACAAATCCACCCACAATATATCACTTCTGGATCCCCAGCGGATCGAATCGAATTAGATCTGGTAGTTGAAGAGATTAGATTCTGCGTTAATGTCCTAGAAGACGTTTCTTCATTTTTTACCTACTAGGTCCTGCAAAAAATGATTTTTTATCCTTCCATGGCATATAGGACATCGAGACGCTTCCAACAGTGTAAGATTTGCAATATTTTGAGCCTTGAGTTACTAGATCAATAGAAGACCTATCCCGAGTTCATTTCATAACATTGTTTAATACTAACAATACATTATTTTAATCTTCAAGTTATTATGACCAACTATGTAGGTTAACTAATTAAGT